>OZ022253.1:393917-419226 GCA_963978915.1 Caenorhabditis parvicauda
TGAGGTTACAGATCTTCAAAGTCGACGTCGAAAATGGCTCAACTTTAACATCCCATAACTCGACATCCCGAATAGTTCTGAATGAATGGCCAACAGAAATGGAATCAGCGTTGCGGTTTCATGAATGACGAGAGTTTCAAACAGATCGGAGTCAAAACATTTTAGGTCATTCTCTTGAGCAAAAAAGGAATGTACTTTACATCATTTTTGCTTTCAAATACATAGTTTAACATTTTTATGCATTTGGTCAACAATAATCATATTATCTGTGTTTTTTGTCGTGTGAATCATGTTTTGATGAGTCATGACGGTTGTGATTTCAAACGCGCGCAGACGTGTGCTGACTGAGGCTCGACAATAAATCATCCGGCGCGTCTCTTCTCCCTCCTCTCTTTCTTCTCTCTCTCTCACTTTCTTCGCCTCGTCGGCGCCAGGCTGCGCATCTAGAATGATCGCCGTGTGCTTGTCTAGAGAAGTGTGAACGGGAAACGGAGCAAGACAGCGCATACCAATAAAGTCATCTGGAAGGAAAAGAAACGATTTAAAAAATATGCGAAAATAAACCTAATTCGATCAATTCTTCGAAATCAGGATCGACTGAACTCGTACCTTGCACTGGTTCATCTTCAGCCTTAAACGAAATTCGAAAATTACAAACGTGGGGCTTCTAAATAGGCTGCGGAAAAATTCGAAAAACGCACTCTTAAACTATGGATCGAGAGTTTCTTAAGCTCGAAAACTTTGCTTTTCACACTTTTTCTCTATATAACAACAGAAAATAATCGTACCAGCAGTTGTAGAAGCTCAAGCAAGTCCGTTTTCATTTGTTCCAACTCTTGCCGTTCATTTTCATTCGTGGTTGTAGACAGCTGGGCTTCGACTAACGCAATCTTAAAAAGTTTTTTTCCAGAACAACTTTGAATAATAAAAAGCGTACCTGTTGCTTGTATTCCTCGATTTCGTTCATCCTTTTTTTACGTCCGAACCAAAATTTAATTCAGTTCGAGGAAATCTAGCTCATCCTCGGTTAGTAATTTTAGACCATAAAAATTTATTTATTTTTCTTTTCTTTTTTTTCACCTCATTACCACATTTCAGGAGTAATTTCACAATGCTGAGCAGATTGGCTTGTGAACTAGGTACGCTGAGGTTGACTGTGAGCTGTTCGGTAAGTTTTTTTCATTACACAATTTATGTGAGGGCTTAAGACGGTTCAATCTCAAAGAGGATTCCCTGCGCGTGGAACAAAGCCACTTCCCAGATATCTTTGGGATGAAAAAGACTTAGAACTGAAGACAGGCGGTGAATACACTCATAAGCCACTCCGAATCAACAAGTAAAATGAGAGTCGTTCGAGTTACAAATTTTCTTGCAGACTCGGAGGTCGTAATCCCGAAACTGGCAGAAAAGTGAACCAGCATATTGGAGGAGGTGTCAAGTTTGATTACTTTATGATCGATTTCCACAGAAGGTGAATTTTACGGAAATTTCAGAAAATAAAAATATTCTAGAGGACCATCGGGACTTGGAGAAACGTACGATGAGCGAGTTTTAGAAGTTCGTAGAGATCCCAACAGAACCTGCCATATTGCTCTAGTCGCTGGCAGTCAGACAAAGCGATGGATTTTGGCGACAGAAAATATGAAGTTCGTTTTTATTCCGAAAAAAAAAGAAAACTTATTCAATCTCAGAGCTGGGGATGTTATTTCTACAACTGGGCATCTCTCTGAGAATCCTGTGATTGGAGTTGAAGGCAACGCCTACCCAATTGGATCTCTGGCACCAGGAACACTCATTAATAGGTGATTTCGATGTTTTTGACCGTTTAATTCATTTATGTTGTTTAGTATTGAACGATATCCGAACAAAGACAGCGAAATTTTCATCCAAGCTGCAGGAACTGCTGCGTCTATTGTCAGACATCAAGGAGATTTTACAGTCATCAAGGTATGCTTTCAGACAAGTTCTCTATGTTTCGGTGTGAGGGTTTAAGAAGGAGATTGGGAAAGAAACAGGTATAGCTAGCTCCTAGCTATGCTCGATTTTTGATGCGGAAGCGACGAATCGTTTAGCCCTCTATATTTTTAATAACAGAACGAAACCTGTGGGTCAGCCGTCATGAAGTCATCACCATACAACAGCCAAAAACTGAGTCTTCCTCTAAATGAAATGAAAACGTGAAATATCGTTGAAGACCTTTTAAGCTCAAAAAATGAAACGTGAAAAAACAATTTTGACATGAGGGTCTTCATTTCTCTCTCTCTCTCTCTCTCTCTCTCTCTCTCTCTCTCTCTCTCTCTCTACCATGGTAAATTTAGAAATGAAAATGCCCATGAAAAGTGGGCGGTCCTTCTGTTTATTATTATGATCTAAAACCATGAATAATAATCTTTCCATATCACTGCTGACGTGGGAAAGTACCATCACAGTACAGTGATAATTTCAAACTCGCATCGCTCGTGGGTTCAATGATCACAAAATCAGGGACAATTCGAAAAACACAGATACGGGCCTCTTTTTCTAAAGTAAGGTTGGGAAAACATTTTTGTGGAGTACGATGTGTAGGCTTAGCTTATGTTCAAAAAGGAGTCCTAACTCTAGAAAGAGAGGTGGTCTGCCCGTGTCCGTGTTTTTCGACATGCCCTATATAAACACAGTATTCAAATTCCAGCTTCCTCACAAGCACGAGTTCTCACTTCATCGAAGTTGTATGGCAACTGTTGGTCGACTTTCCCACGCCGATATTTCTTCTAAAATATTTGGATCCGCGCAAATGCACAGGAGGTGAGCATTAGATTTAATTGAAGAATTATAATCGAAATTCAGATTCGGCTACAAAATGTCCAGTGGGCTGTTCCACAAGAAGGACGGCTATTTTGGTAGAAAGGTGAAAATTGTGGTTTTTAAGATTTTTATCAAGAAATGTATTAAACTTTATACCCTTTTCGAGAATTCCGCATGGAATGAGTTCTTACTCAGCATATTTGAAGCGACGCAGAAAGTTTTTTCGATTTTCGCGCTCAAAGCGGATGATGCGGAAAATTCCGCGTATGAAAAACCGTTGGGGAAATCTGACAACCTATTGTTTCAACTTCACAGCTTGTCGATATGTTCACTTTGACGGGAGTTATAAACCGTCAAAGTGGGAACGGAACGACATTAAATTTGTGCATTGCTGAAAAATTTCAGTTTTTGTTTAATTTACCAAAAAATAAGAGCGAAACAATTTGTGGGAGGTTAGACTTTGAGTTCCTGAGGATTCGGACCAGAGTTGCACGGAAGTAAAATTTTTCAAAACAGAAGTCGGAAGTCGGAAGTGAATTTTTTAAACGGAAGTCGGAAGTTGGAAGTGAAATTTTTCAACGGTAGTCGGAAGTCGGAAGTGAAATTTTTTCACGGAAGTCGGAAGTCGGAAGTAGAATTTTTACAACGGTAGTCGGAAGTGCAAAAAAGTTGAAAAAACCCAGAGATAATGCATATTCGCGCATTCTCAACAAGAGATAGGTCAATTCCATACTGAATAGAAACGATTTCACGGTTTTTTCGTCATTTTTCACGAAAAAAATTTTTTGACGGAATTCGGAAGTAGAATTTGTTAAACGGAAGTCGGAATTCGGAAGTAGAATTTGTTAGACGGAAGTCGGAAGTGAAAAAAGGGCGGAAGTCGGAAGTCGGAATTCCGTGCAACTCTGATTCGGACCCCAAATTCCAACTAAACGTGTATCGTTTTAAAAAGTGATTTTTAAAATAAAAATATCTCGCTTGTAACAAAAACCGTGCAAAAATTTTCTACATAAAGACTTCATTAACACATCTTTCTAGGTGTCAACTATGGTTCCCAATAACACTGAAAGTCAATTCCTGTTAAAATGAAAAATTTTAAGTCCAAAGGTACCAGTAATGAAAGAGTATTTCCAGGTCCGAGCTCTGCCTCCTGTCCGAGTTCTTGACACGCCACCACAGACACCACCACCAAACCAGAAGTACACGTTGACCAAAGAAGAGCTGAGTGGACTGCATGGACACGCGAAGGTGAACAACCTACTCCCCAGTGGATATTCCACGAGGGACTACCCAGAATAGTCAGTTGTAAGCGTTTTTTTCTGTCGTTTTAGTGTGAATTGTTAAAGTCGCTTTGTTAAGATTGAATTAGAATAAAAAGGTAGATTCTTTGGTGGAAAATGGAATGATAAAATCTGACGTCCGATTCCAACAACATCGTCGACGATGTCAACAAAAATTGTTTTCTCAAAAAAATCAAGGGGCACATAGCTTCCTCTACCTGTAAAAAAAAGTCTGACCTCCAAGTCCAAATATTGAAAAAAAACATGAATTCACTCCAATTACGACTCTCATAGATAATTGAACAGTTAATCTTCAGAAAAATGCTGTTTAACATCGAAAAAGGTTACAAAAATATGCGTTTTCTGGGTTACAGTATCCCGAAACTGACTCTATCGTGATAATTTGAACGTTTCATACCAAACATAATCTATTTTTCAAAAACTGTCGGTTGAAGTATTCCAAAGTCATATCCCCCTCACATACATATCTAGCAAAAAGTCTGACCGATTTCGAACGCGCGCCAGTCGCATTTTTGTAAAATGAGTACGGTAGGAGTCGGGACTCTCACAACGAACAGTTAGATCTTTGTGGATTTAAATTATTATTCTTACTTTCAGTCCATTGAAATTAAAGGCGCATTACTTTTACGTTCTTGTGTTTCAAGGCGAAACTGCTACAGTACTAAGTAACCGATTTACGGAGGTCAGACTTTTTTTTACAGGTAGAGGAAGCTATGTGCCCCTTGATTTTTTTGAGAAAACAATTTTTGTTGACATCGTCGACGATGTTGTTGGAATCGGACGTCAGATTTTATCATTCCATTTTCCACCAAAGAATCTACCTTTTTATTCTAATTCAATCTTAACAAAGCGACTTTAACAATTCACACTAAAACGACAGAAAAAAACGCTTACAACTGACTATTCTGGGTAGTCCCTCGTGGAATATCCACTGGGGAGTAGGTTGTTCACCTTCGCGTGTCCATGCAGTCCACTCAGCTCTTCTTTGGTCAACGTGTACTTCTGGTTTGGTGGTGGTGTCTGTGGTGGCGTGTCAAGAACTCGGACAGGAGGCAGAGCTCGGACCTGGAAATACTCTTTCATTACTGGTACCTTTGGACTTAAAATTTTTCATTTTAACAGGAATTGACTTTCAGTGTTATTGGGAACCATAGTTGACACCTAGAAAGATGTGTTAATGAAGTCTTTATGTAGAAAATTTTTGCACGGTTTTTGTTACAAGCGAGATATTTTTATTTTAAAAATCACTTTTTAAAACGATACACGTTTAGTTGGAATTTGGGGTCCGAATCAGAGTTGCACGGAATTCCGACTTCCGACTTCCGCCCTTTTTTCACTTCCGACTTCCGTCTAACAAATTCTACTTCCGAATTCCGACTTCCGTTTAACAAATTCTACTTCCGAATTCCGTCAAAAAATTTTTTTCGTGAAAAATGACGAAAAAACCGTGAAATCGTTTCTATTCAGTATGGAATTGACCTATCTCTTGTTGAGAATGCGCGAATATGCATTATCTCTGGGTTTTTTCAACTTTTTTGCACTTCCGACTACCGTTGTAAAAATTCTACTTCCGACTTCCGACTTCCGTGAAAAAATTTCACTTCCGACTTCCGACTACCGTTGAAAAATTTCACTTCCAACTTCCGACTTCCGTTTAAAAAATTCACTTCCGACTTCCGACTTCTGTTTTGAAAAATTTTACTTCCGTGCAACTCTGGTCCGAATCCTCAGGAACTCAAAGTCTAACCTCCCACAAATTGTTTCGCTCTTATTTTTTGGTAAATTAAACAAAAACTGAAATTTTTCAGCAATGCACAAATTTAATGTCGTTCCGTTCCCACTTTGACGGTTTATAACTCCCGTCAAAGTGAACATATCGACAAGCTGTGAAGTTGAAACAATAGGTTGTCAGATTTCCCCAACGGTTTTTCATACGCGGAATTTTCCGCATCATCCGCTTTGAGCGCGAAAATCGAAAAAACTTTCTGCGTCGCTTCAAATATGCTGAGTAAGAACTCATTCCATGCGGAATTCTCGAAAAGGGTATAAAGTTTAATACATTTCTTGATAAAAATCTTAAAAACCACAATTTTCACCTTTCTACCAAAATAGCCGTCCTTCTTGTGGAACAGCCCACTGGACATTTTGTAGCCGAATCTGAATTTCGATTATAATTCTTCAATTAAATCTAATGCTCACCTCCTGTGCATTTGCGCGGATCCAAATATTTTAGAAGAAATATCGGCGTGGGAAAGTCGACCAACAGTTGCCATACAACTTCGATGAAGTGAGAACTCGTGCTTGTGAGGAAGCTGGAATTTGAATACTGTGTTTATATAGGGCATGTCGAAAAACACGGACACGGGCAGACCACCTCTCTTTCTAGAGTTAGGACTCCTTTTTGAACATAAGCTAAGCCTACACATCGTACTCCACAAAAATGTTTTCCCAACCTTACTTTAGAAAAAGAGGCCCGTATCTGTGTTTTTCGAATTGTCCCTGATTTTGTGATCATTGAACCCACGAGCGATGCGAGTTTGAAATTATCACTGTACTGTGATGGTACTTTCCCACGTCAGCAGTGATATGGAAAGATTATTATTCATGGTTTTAGATCATAATAATAAACAGAAGGACCGCCCACTTTTCATGGGCATTTTCATTTCTAAATTTACCATGGTAGAGAGAGAGAGAGAGAGAGAGAGAGAGAGAGAGAGAGAGAGAGAGAGAAATGAAGACCCTCATGTCAAAATTGTTTTTTCACGTTTCATTTTTTGAGCTTAAAAGGTCTTCAACGATATTTCACGTTTTCATTTCATTTAGAGGAAGACTCAGTTTTTGGCTGTTGTATGGTGATGACTTCATGACGGCTGACCCACAGGTTTCGTTCTGTTATTAAAAATATAGAGGGCTAAACGATTCGTCGCTTCCGCATCAAAAATCGAGCATAGCTAGGAGCTAGCTATACCTGTTTCTTTCCCAATCTCCTTCTTAAACCCTCACACCGAAACATAGAGAACTTGTCTGAAAGCATACCTTGATGACTGTAAAATCTCCTTGATGTCTGACAATAGACGCAGCAGTTCCTGCAGCTTGGATGAAAATTTCGCTGTCTTTGTTCGGATATCGTTCAATACTAAACAACATAAATGAATTAAACGGTCAAAAACATCGAAATCACCTATTAATGAGTGTTCCTGGTGCCAGAGATCCAATTGGGTAGGCGTTGCCTTCAACTCCAATCACAGGATTCTCAGAGAGATGCCCAGTTGTAGAAATAACATCCCCAGCTCTGAGATTGAATAAGTTTTCTTTTTTTTTCGGAATAAAAACGAACTTCATATTTTCTGTCGCCAAAATCCATCGCTTTGTCTGACTGCCAGCGACTAGAGCAATATGGCAGGTTCTGTTGGGATCTCTACGAACTTCTAAAACTCGCTCATCGTACGTTTCTCCAAGTCCCGATGGTCCTCTAGAATATTTTTATTTTCTGAAATTTCCGTAAAATTCACCTTCTGTGGAAATCGATCATAAAGTAATCAAACTTGACACCTCCTCCAATATGCTGGTTCACTTTTCTGCCAGTTTCGGGATTACGACCTCCGAGTCTGCAAGAAAATTTGTAACTCGAACGACTCTCATTTTACTTGTTGATTCGGAGTGGCTTATGAGTGTATTCACCGCCTGTCTTCAGTTCTAAGTCTTTTTCATCCCAAAGATATCTGGGAAGTGGCTTTGTTCCACGCGCAGGGAATCCTCTTTGAGATTGAACCGTCTTAAGCCCTCACATAAATTGTGTAATGAAAAAAACTTACCGAACAGCTCACAGTCAACCTCAGCGTACCTAGTTCACAAGCCAATCTGCTCAGCATTGTGAAATTACTCCTGAAATGTGGTAATGAGGTGAAAAAAAAGAAAAGAAAAATAAATAAATTTTTATGGTCTAAAATTACTAACCGAGGATGAGCTAGATTTCCTCGAACTGAATTAAATTTTGGTTCGGACGTAAAAAAAGGATGAACGAAATCGAGGAATACAAGCAACAGGTACGCTTTTTATTATTCAAAGTTGTTCTGGAAAAAAACTTTTTAAGATTGCGTTAGTCGAAGCCCAGCTGTCTACAACCACGAATGAAAATGAACGGCAAGAGTTGGAACAAATGAAAACGGACTTGCTTGAGCTTCTACAACTGCTGGTACGATTATTTTCTGTTGTTATATAGAGAAAAAGTGTGAAAAGCAAAGTTTTCGAGCTTAAGAAACTCTCGATCCATAGTTTAAGAGTGCGTTTTTCGAATTTTTCCGCAGCCTATTTAGAAGCCCCACGTTTGTAATTTTCGAATTTCGTTTAAGGCTGAAGATGAACCAGTGCAAGGTACGAGTTCAGTCGATCCTGATTTCGAAGAATTGATCGAATTAGGTTTATTTTCGCATATTTTTTAAATCGTTTCTTTTCCTTCCAGATGACTTTATTGGTATGCGCTGTCTTGCTCCGTTTCCCGTTCACACTTCTCTAGACAAGCACACGGCGATCATTCTAGATGCGCAGCCTGGCGCCGACGAGTCAAAAAGCAAGGTAAATTGGAAATTTTGTTCTCAGTGATTTTAATATCTACAAAATCCTGGTTAACTCCGGCCAGTTTTGGTAAATATCGACAAAATTACCCCATTTGAGTCGAGAAAAGCCTGAATTCACCAGAATTTCACCTAATTTAGTATGAATTCACCAAAACTGGCCAGGATTTTTCTCGACTTTGTCGCTGTCTAGTTTCCGTCACATACTCTTTTCAGGTAACCGTTCTGTACAGTCATCCTATGTTCTTGTCTATGAAGCCTTGCAAGCACTTTATGACTGGAACGTGCGACTTCGACAAGAACTGTAGATTCTCACATGGAGAAGAAGTCCCCCTCAACTCCATCTCAGAGTACAGAGATCCCGATTTTGGGTATGTTTCAAAAAAGTCAATTTTCAAAATGTCAACTAGGCATGTTCAGTTTTTCAGTCTAAGTCTTCTTTTTTGTGAAGTTCGTGTTCATAATAAACTTTAAATTTCAGAAATGTAAAATGAAGATAATTTGAGTTGAAATTTAACTTATTTTTCTGGAAAATTAAACAGACTTCCGTTGAAGAAAACTCAACATCCCAATTTTAAATATTGTTTCAAGAAATTAATTGTGTGCATTTGGAAAAAAAACCGAAATTAAATTTAACTAGGCTGTTTTCAATTTGCATTTGAACTCATGAGTCTTTTATTTTTTGAAGATTTTCAAAAAATAAAAGCTTCAAAAAGATAATCCAATTTTTTTCGGAAAAAAATAAAAATGACCCTCATAGAAAACCGACTTTAGGCTTCTGAAAGAAGGATGTCTTGTTCTTAGTTGTCAGAAGGATGGCCTGTGGGAACTCGGCCGAGTTTCAGCTGTTGACGATCAAGAACTCGCGGTCAAGAATCTGCGTACGGGCCAGGAGACGAGTACGGTCAGGGAAAAAGTCGTCCCATTGGAAGAAACCGAGATCATCCCTGGTGAGTTTTTCATTTTTCCATACAACAAGTCAGATAAGACAGTTAACAGAATTTCTGGTTCATCCTTTCGAACTTTAAAATTCATTTTTCTCAAAATTCATGGTAAATGTTTAAAAAAATCATGATTTTATGAGTAAATAAACCAGATTTGTTTTTTAAAAACTTGTTTTTCATTTTCCTTCACCCATGAAATTACTCAGATAAGGCAGTCAATGAATTTTGTGATAAAGAATGAAGCTCGCTGTACAGTCTGTGTCAATGAAAGAGGACCACCTACTTTTTATCCTCTAATTCCCCGCACAGTTAATTTTCAAAAAACTTCTTCTGGTGATACATTGAGTTCCTTAAACTACAACAGTATGCAGAAAATCAGATGAATCGGTTCATCCATTTCCATATTGTAAGCAAAAGTATGAAAAAAACGGTGTGTCAGAAAAAGAGGACCACTTTTCATACTATACTTTTTGAGTTTTGAACAGGCCTAAAGTTTGGTATTTTTTGTCAATAATGTTTTCTTGACTCTAATTCACAACAACTAAATGGAATAGTAGGTATACACAGCGTAAAATTGAGAAAAAAAGAAAATTTCCAGAAATTTCCGGAAAATGACAGAAAATGGCTGAAAGTCAATGTGAAAATGATAGTATAGGAAAAATTGTTGACAGTAAACTAGAAAAAAGTTACATGATTCCAAACTGAGAAGAGTCAGTCAGTCAGGCAACTTTATGATTTTGAAAAGACGAAAAAATGCTGAAAATGCAACAAACTTGAAGATGTGACCTCGATTGTCGTTTCACAAGTCCGCGAATTCCAAAGAGCCAACTGATTTTTTGCCTTGGAATATTACTTCTGATATTATAGAGTATGAAAATCTTTACTTGTGGCGACATCCTCACGAATAACGCGAACCCGAGTTGATTGAAGTTTGACAACGAGTTTGAAGTAGTGATCTTAACCGAAGTATTTTGTGAAAAACGAATAGATCCAAAAGCATTCTGAATATCTTGACTTTCTGATTTTCAGAAAAATTGTAAACATTCGAAATATTTTTAGAAACAAACTTGGAGTAATTGCTAATGTTTGCACAAAATTATGACCACAAACATAACTCACTAAATTTTTCACCGCTGCTATAATTTCTTCAAAATTTTCAATCAACTTGGGTTCGCGTTATTCGTGAGGATGTCCCCCCAAGTAAGGATTTTCATACTCTATAGTATCAGAAGTAATATTCCAAGGCAAAAAATCAGTTGGCTCTTTGGAATTCGCGGACTTGTGAAACGACAATCGAGGTCACATCTTCAAGTTTGTTGCATTTTCAGCATTTTTTCGTCTTTTCAAAATCATAAAGTTGCCTGACTGACTGACTCTTCTCAGTTTGGAATCATGTAACTTTTTTCTAGTTTACTGTCAACAATTTTTCCTATACTATCATTTTCACATTGACTTTCAGCCATTTTCTGTCATTTTCCGGAAATTTCTGGAAATTTTCTTTTTTTCTCAATTTTACGCTGTGTATACCTACTATTCCATTTAGTTGTTGTGAATTAGAGTCAAGAAAACATTATTGACAAAAAATACCAAACTTTAGGCCTGTTCAAAACTCAAAAAGTATAGTATGAAAAGTGGTCCTCTTTTTCTGACACACCGTTTTTTTCATACTTTTGCTTACAATATGGAAATGGATGAACCGATTCATCTGATTTTCTGCATACTGTTGTAGTTTAAGGAACTCAATGTATCACCAGAAGAAGTTTTTTGAAAATTAACTGTGCGGGGAATTAGAGGATAAAAAGTAGGTGGTCCTCTTTCATTGACACAGACTGTATTCTTCATCCATATTTTCTGTTTCATAAGACTTTTTGATATTCTGAAAGACTTTGTATACGGAAATTTATGAATTCCACACACGGTTTAAATTTTTTTTTTCAATTCTCATATATTCTAAATCATGAGATTTTTTCAAAGTTTGAATATATTTTTTCGAAAATTGTGATAAATAAGTTATAATTAATGATTTTATGAGTGAATCATCCAGAGATGTGAAAATTACTTTCAAAAATATCAGCAAGACATACACTAACTTAAGTTTTCCAACTTTCAACTTCGAGTTTAAGGGCTTTTAACTCCGAGTTTTCCGAGCGAGGACTACGTTCTTGTTATTTAAAAAAAGAATCTGTTCCTAAAACCTCTATTACAGAATCGGAAACACCCAAGAATAATTCATGGTCAGAGCTGAAAGGTGATCGTCTTGGGAATGTGTCTGTCGCTGACACTGGAAACTGGCAAGGCGGTGGTATCGGTATGAAGCTGATGCAGCAGATGGGTTACAAGGTCGGCCAAGGACTCGGCAAAAACAATGATGGTATCGTACATGCCATCCAGGCCAAGATTTGCCCTAAAAGTGAGATTTTCTTTTGTAAAATGATAAAATAATCATGTGACAAATTTAAAAAAATCATGTTTCTGCACCGATTTCTTTCAGTTCCCCCGTTCAGAAATGAGTTGGAAGAATGTTTTTCTTCGGAGAAAGATAGTTCGTCTCTCACTTTTCTTTCTTAGAATATCGCGACACTCCCCGCCTTGACGAAAGTCGGCTCAGGCCTCTTCTGATCCGCGGGGTCTCCGGTTCTTGTTGACTTGCTGAGAAATTCCACTTTCCGGCTGGACTGACTGCTGACTTGTTTGCTGATACGACCAGTTGAATATTTAAATTTTAATAGTGAATAGGAAGAGCCTAGTACTGAGTGGTCGTGAAATGGTGTCATCTCGGCGACGATGACGTCCGCGTGGAATGTTTGATATGAATTTTTATATGAGATGTTGAGTGATGAATGATCTGGGTGAAGTCCCCTTCCCATTCACCTGTCTGAAGGACCATGCCTTAACCAAAATTCGAATACACCGTACTTGCCTTTGGTAAATTAGATTTTGAGATGATAAAAATTATTTGAGAAATTATGAATTTTGGAATTGGTACTATTCTACTGGTCGGTCGGAACGAAGCTCTCTTCTGACTTCTTTTGGAGTTACATTTCGTATGAGCTCTGAACGACATTTTTTCTACGTTTATGATCATAACTCTGAAACTGGAGGTTCCGCAACTTTTGAGATCGGTTCTATCATCTTTAGCGTTGTTGAAAATCTAGAAGTTGAATGGGATCTTCGAATATTATGGAAGTTTGTTCAAGGAATTGAAAATAGAAAAATCCTGGTCAATTCCGTTAAGCTCTGGTAGTCATCGAAAAAAATTAGACCCAATTGAGTCGAAAAAAAACCTGGATTTACAAAAATTTCATTTAATCTGGTATGGATTTAACAATTCTGACTAGCATTTACCTGATATTTGTCAATTTTCAATTCCCTGAGTGGTATCATTGTCATCTCGTTTGGAAACGACCAGAATTTTCTCTTAATTAAGACAGCTTTCACAGAAAAATAAGTAATTTTGGCCATTCCTACGCCCCCCGTGCAAGTCTGGTGCCAACAGTATCTATTAACAATGCAAAATATCTGATGGAGCAGCCAAAAACGCGAAAAATTGAAAGTACTGCTTTCATGAACTGTGGGTCGCTGTTGTTTTCAAATTTTCTCGAAGCTTTGAATCTTTGTAGAGAAAACGGAATCAATATTCAGACGCGTCCGTTGATGAATGTATGAAGAGGAAACGAAAAGTCATTGACGGTACGACTGTGATCAGCAAGAAGAAATTGAAACTGAGAAAGGCAGAGAGTGAAGCAGAACGGGATATTTTCACCTTCATCAATAGAAAATTGGAGGTAAATTGGGTTGTTCCTAAATGAAATAATTTTAAAAATGACAGAACGCTGTTGATCTGCGGCCAGAACATGTGAAACTGAAAGAGGAGAAGAAAAAGATGGAAAAGCTGAGCACAAAGACGCTCGGTGTTGAAGGGTTGGATATGGACTCCAAGATCAAGCAGTTGAGGGCGAAGGAGAAAAAGTTGAAAGAGGTTTTCTTCGATTTACTACTTTGAAAACGCGAAAAACTTCGATTTGATAATAGAAAATCGACAAAGACCAGGTGGATTCTTCCTAGGAAAATATCGTTTTTGACGATTTCTCGTACAGTTTTTCAATCGATTTGATCGTTTTTTCCCTGTCGGTTCAGCTCATATTCTATTTGAGAAGAATAACATCGATTTCGAAAAATTTGATGATTGAAAAAAAATCAAATTCGATCGACACTGGCTAGTTGTGCTCCGGCTTCAAGATCAAAAAAGTCGAAAGTCGAAATTTTTTTACTTTTTGTTTTAAAGGAAATTTCTTTCTGCGTGCTCACGAGTAATACACTGTGTTAAGAAAAAACGACAAGTTCTGATTACGGTCCATTTTTCCACAATTTCTGAAAACTGTGGGAACTTCCAGTACAAAAGTTGGTGAGCAGCTCAATCCATACATTTCTTGTAAATTTCAGCCCAGGCAATTGATAGGCTCTAAAGTTATGCTTGCTCGCTGAAATTGAGGTGTTAAAAAATAACGACAAGTTTTGCATTTTTTGTCTGTAATCGACACGTCCGGAGCGGAACAGTAAAGTTTTGAGCATTTTATAATCGAAAATATTCAGATAAATCACAAATAATTGAAAATTCTGGTCAGGCATAGTTTTTTAAGAAGTTAGGAGACCGGAGAGCAGAAAGTTCTATTTTTGTTACAACAGGCCAATAAAGCTTTTCCGATTGCTTTTTGCCTTTTTGTCAGCATGAGGTTGTCATTTTTCATAGATCTAACCACATTAGACTGAACAGATCAACCCAACACTGTGGTTTTCTTAGCTTCTCCCACTGCCTCCCCAGTCTGCAACATGTTCTCGGCGTTATCGTCAAGTTCAGAAGTAAAATTTCTTTAAGTACGGCACTGAAAAAGTAAAAAGAGATTCTTTGGAAAAGTATCATTCTATTTCGACATTTCGTAGATCCTCTAGACAATTTATATGGGCAGTCTCATGTGACACTGTTGGAAATGGCTTGTAAGATTCCACTGATCGCGCCCTCTCCCTTATTCTTATTACAGCTCGTTCTTCCGATTTTTTAAAATTTAATTGAATTGAGTTTTTAGTTTCATATCATGCCTTCTCTAGTACCTTACTTAATGAAATTTTACTTCCAAGCTTGACGAAGAGGCCAAGAGCATGTTGCAGGCTGGCGAGGCAGTGGGAGAAGCTAAGAAAATCACAGTTTTTGGTTGATCTGTTCAGTCTAATTTGGTTAGATCTATGAAAAATTGACAACCTCATGCTGACAAAGCCTAAAAGCAATCGGAAAAGCTTCATTGGCCTGTTGTAACAAAAATAGAACTTTCTGCTTTCTGGTCTCCTAACTTCTTAAAAAACTATGCCTGACCAGAGATTTCAATTTTTGTGAATTATCTGAATATTTTCGATTATAAAATGCTCAAAACTTTACTGTTCCGCTCCGGATGTGTCGATTACAGACAAAAAATGCAATACTTGTCGTTGTTTTTTAACACCTCAATTTCAGCAAGCAAGCATAACTCTAGAGCCCATCAATCGTCCGGGCTGAAATTTACAAGAAATGTATGGTTTGAGCTTCTCACCAACTTTTGTGCTGGAAGTTCCCACAGTTTTCAGAAATTGTGGAAAAATGGACCGTAATCAGAACTTGTCGTTTTTTCTTAACACAGTGTAGTTGTCATTAGCCTCATCAGAAAAATGTTGAAAGTTCGAAGATTTAAGGTAAAACAGAAGTCTCTAAGTGGGAAAAACTAATTTTTCTCAAAAAAACCGCACCGTTCGAATGTGTTTTTTAAATTTTTTTTTTCTCAAAGACGAGAACCGAAATGTCTTGAGTGCTCGTAATGAAAATCGAGGTCGCTCACCAAAAAATCGCTACACTCAAAAGTTTGGGGTAATATTACGAATAACTTTGTTCCCATTGAAAGTAACAGCTTCTTCTTTCGTTAATAATAATAACTTTATTCATGAAAAGTAAATCATAAGCTTCATGACGACCAGCAATAGCCGCCACGAGCACAGAATAATAGGTGTTGGAACCGTAGGAGAACCTTTTAAAAAACTGCTCCGGTCAGGACAGTTGTGCGTGTATTGAAAAAAAAACTTTGGACAACTTTGTAAGATAAACAAAAGGAAAGGAACTGAACATGATTGTTAGTAGTTATAGAACATTGGTGTTAGTTGTTCGACCAGGATATTCAGATCAATTCCAACCAGTAGTCTGATAAATTGTTTTCTTGTTAGCAGATAGGAGGCGCAGGTTCTCTTGAACGAAGGTTTAACGTTTCTGAAAATTTGAAGACTGGAGAGTCAAAATTTCCACAAATTTTTGAAATATGTATACAAAAAATACATCTTTTCGTTAAGAATTCGATTCCAGGGTATCCACCGTAACAAAAACGACCCAAAGACGGCGAATCAGCTGAAGAAGAGCCTTGAAGAAGTCCAAGCAGAAATTGCGAACGTCGAGAAGAAGTCGACGTCTTTCCGCAACGAACTCCACGACCGCAATCGGAAGAAGAAGGATATTTTCTAGGTTTTTTTCCACTTTCAATAAATTTTGTTGAGTTTGAACTCTAGTCGAAATTATCCTGAAATTGTCACTAAAAAATTCCGAAAAATTTCCCGCATATATAATTTAAATTTTGAAAATTCAGCGTTGAAAAAAGTTGAAAAATTAAAAATACTGTATTTTAAAGGAATTTCATATACACAGAAATCAGGTTTACTGTAGTGAAGATGATGAAAGTGAAGTCTACAGTACCGCAGGATACTGTAATTCCCTCTAGCTGTTATGACTACAGTAACCAGAGAAAAATCATAAGCCTGATCCATGTCAGAAATCTTCTCTGTTCTCGACGGATCATTTCTTACAGCGTTTCCGACCACAAACACATTTGTACCCTTGAAGTAGTTGAACAAACACCCAGTCTGGTCTGAAATTGTTTCACACGCGTCAAGTCCACAGAACAATCAGTTCTTTGCCCTCGAACTGATAGGCAAGGAGTTTAGTGTACAATGCGATGCGTTGGGTTTGCTACACTAGAAATGAGTACTGTAGGTGTGGAAAACTGTTTTGATGTGATAGGTATACAGTGTGTCCAAAAATAATTGTGATGGGGTAAAAAACCTTCATAACTTTTTCATTCTTTGTTCTATGACATTCTCATGCTAGTATGTTGAACTAATAATCATGGAGATTGTTCTCACAAAAATGGTACTGTTTTATGAGTGGGCCCCGGAGTTATGACAGCTAGAATGTAAAAACAGGTGTCCAGAAATAATTGTGAAATTTTATTTTTTTCTCAAATACAAAACTGGGACGATTTAAAATTGGAAAATTGTTGTAAATTTTACAATGAGAATTAATTACATCGAATCACATTGGATTTGAAAAAGTTATATTGTTCTGGAAGTCCAGAATTTTCATTTTTGTCCATTTTCTTACCGGAGCTGCGCTATAATTGTGAAACGGCTTTAATGGCGCTATAACTTTTCTTATTTATTCCTATTATTGATTATCAATTTTTAAGGTAGTAAAACGCATCGAAAACCTTAGTTTGTTTAGAATATGTATAAAAAACTCCTGATTTGGCACATTTCTCAAGATGTCGATGAGATGTTTGGCTAAAAATTGAACTCTATCCAAGATGGACTGTGATCAAATTAATCTGCTCGACTCGTCCGGGGTTAAGTTTGTTAATTTATTGAAAAAAGAAAACATATTGTTGCTGGTTCGAAAAATCCAGCAAAAAATTGAAAAAATGAATTATCACCAAAACTGCATGTTCAAGAAACAATCCGTTTCTCTATAAAAAAAACTTCACAACTACGATCTTCTGTTTTTTCTGTTATAGAATAGGTTGTATCACGATGATTGAACAGTCTACAGGATTCTTGTTATGTTTTGCGATGAAAAATAAAACATTTTTTCCAAAGTAGATTTAGTGAGAATTCAATTTTCTCAAATTGTTCTGAGATCTTCTTGGATCAGCGCCAGCAATCATATTTTCATTTAAAACAACAAACTCAACATTAGACGAGTCGAGCAGATCAATTTGATCACAGTCCATCTTGGATAGAGTTCAATTTTTAGCCAAACATCTCATCGACATCTTGAGAAATGTGCCAAATCAGGAGTTTTTTATACATATTCTAAACAAACTAAGGTTTTCGATGCGTTTTACTACCTTAAAAATTGATAATCAAGAATAGGAATAAATGAGAAAAGTTATAGCGCCATTAAAGCCGTTTCACAATTATAGCGCAGCTCCGGTAAGAAAATGGACAAAAATGAAAATTCTGGACTTCCAGAACAATATAACTTCTTCAAATCCAATGTGATTCGATGTAATTAATCGTCATTGTAACATTTACAACAATTTTCCAATTTTAAATCGTCCTAGTTTTGTATTTGAGAAAAAAACAAAATTTCACAATTATTTCTGGACACCTGTTTTTACATTCTAGCTGTCATAACTCCGGGGCCCACTCATAAAACAGTACCATTTTTTGTGAGAACAATCTCCATGATTATTAGTTCAACATACTAGCATGAGAATGTCATAGAACAAAGAATGAAAAAGTTATGAAGGTTTTTTACCCCATCACAATTATTTTTGGACACACTGTAGTAGGATTGAGTACTGTAGACACCGGAAATTGTTTTGATAGGATTACTAATGTAGAATTGAATACTGTTGGTTCAGAAAAATGTTTTGATAGGACTGCTACAGTAGAAATGAGTACTGTATGTTCCGAAAACTGTCTCGATAGGACTCCTTCATAAGAAATGAGTACTGTATGTTCCGAAAACTGTCTCGATAGAACTCCTACAGTAGAAATGTGTACTGTATGTTCAGAAAACTGTCTCGATAGAACTCCTACAGTAGAAATGAGTACTGTAGGTTCGGAAAACTGTCTCGATAGGACTGCTACAGTAGAAATGAGTACTGTATGTTCCGAAAACTGTCTCGATAGGACTCCTTCAGTAGAAATGAGTACTGTATGTTCAGAAAACTGTCTCGATAGAACTCCTACAGTAGAAATGAGTACTGTAGGTTCAGAAAACTGTCTCGATAGGACTCCTACAGTAGGAATGAATACTGTATGTTCAGAAAACTGTTTCAATAGGACTCCCACAGTAGAAATGAATACTGTAGGTTTAGAAAAATGTTTTGATAGGATTGCTAAAGTAGAATTGAAAACTGTAGGTTCAGAAAAATGTTTTGATAGGACTCCTGCAGTTGGAATAAGTACCGTATTTGCAAAAACGTCCTGAGAACATTATCATTTTAGATTTTTAGAAAAAAATCAAAGTGAGCCTATTTCGACCCCTGATTATTACTCTAAACTCATCAGGCCTAACCAGATTTTTTTCCTCCTGAGACGTTTGTTTGTAGTTCAATGAAGGCTACAACCGACTTGTTTCTTGTACTCACTGTCAGTAACACATTTACTCATTCCTCGATCTTTTGTCTCGCAGAACACTTTTGTCTACAACACTTTCTACACACACCGGGGTTACGCAAAAGTCAACATGACAAGAGACAACTTACGAGTGGTTGCGCATGGAAAAAAGAGAAGCGTGGAAAAAAGCGGAAGCGCACTCCGGTAGAAAAAATGATGCAATTTTGAGCAATATGAGGTCGCACATCTCCCTGTTTATGCGTTGTGGTGAGAAGAAAATGAGAGAGAACAGAGACAATTTGAGGTTAGAGAATGGTTTGGGTAGGTTTAAGACGCAATATTCTCTCGCGTCGAGACAAAAAGGCCCAAAATGGTCTGTAACTCGCTTCATTTTAATTTTCATTAGAAAAAATTCCGGAGGTGCACTTTGGATACCTTGAATATTCACATTTTCGAATTACAACTTTTTTCGCTACCGTCTACCAATAATTGTCAGCATCTTTTCAAAACACTCATTCGATGAAGAAAAACAAGCTGCACACGCTCATATAGGTCATTGCACTGGCCGAGACCTCAATCACCCAAAAATATCAATTTTCCGATTTTGTCAATTTTTGAAGGAGAGTTACAGTAGTTCAGGGTGACAATAGAGCATAGGTATCACGAGATCAAATGTAGCTCTCATCGAGCTGAACATTTTGAACCTAATAACAAAGCGTTTCAGTCAGTTTTGAAGAAATGCTAACAATTATTGGTATACCGTACTGCATCAAGAAAATTTTAGGACTGGACAGTCCTTGGGTACCTGGAAGAGTACGGGTGAATTTTTTTTCAAAATTGAATATTTTGAAAAGAGTTACAGCCCTAAGACCGATTTTTCTCGACGCGAGAGAATATTGCGTCTTAACATCTAACTTTGGCTGGTCATTGGTATGAGACTATTCTGACTTTTCTGATAGAACAACTAACACAATTTTTCAATCACTACTAACACTAGAATTCATCTCTTTTCTCGACGGTGACCAGGCAAATGTTTTTCTCAATTTCCGCTCTCTAAAAAATTCGCGTCTGTCCTGACAGGAACAGTTTTTCTATACAGGTTTCAATTTCAGTCTCCATTCTTCTGACCGATTTTAAACGCGCGCCAGTCGCGTTTTTGTAAATCGTTCTTGTATTTCAAGGCGAAACTGCTACGGTACTAAGTACCCGATTTACGGAGGCCAGACTTTTTTACAGACAGAGGAAGCTATGTGCATTCCCCATTGCATCACGGGAACGTACCAACTATTGCTGTTTTGGGGTGTGCTTCTTTGTTAACTTTTATTCCTGAATGAAGTTTGCAAATATCAACACATTTAATGCTCGAAATTGGAAAGTTCGGACATTTCACAAAAAAATTAAAAGTAAAGTTTGCGAGTTACTTTAGTTCCTGCTAGCAGATTGTGCTAGCGCCAGGGGGCAAGAGTAGGGGAAGAGACGCAGACGCTACGAGACAGTGTGGTAGTGTGTTAGCAGCCAGACACCTCTAAGCAGTGAGCAGGGAAATGTGGGTCGTTCTGTTACCAAAAATCACAGAATTTGCACTAAAACAGAGTGAATCGAGAGAATTTGAAGGTTTCTCGGATTTTTCCCGCACCCCAGAAAAAAAGATTAAATACCTTCAATTTGAGGTTGTTCTGGGATGGACAACAATTTTTTTTCGTTCCAATGAATCACAGAAATTTCACCAAAAACATAGTGAGATCGCAATAACTTTTCGCATTTTGACACAAAATTACGCTTCTGACATGTTTTTTTTTTTGAAATAACCAATCTGTTAATCGTTTTTTTATTCTGCAATCCCCAACAAGTGATTCAAGATAGAAATCAAATTAAATCGGCGCTGACTAGCTGTACAATACCAGATCAAAAAAGTAGGAGTTCAAAAAATTTAAAGTTTTTCCCTATCTTTCCGAATTCGAGAATATTTTTAGGAGTGGACCGGACCAACCCAGCTTGTGATAGTAGAACTTCTTGAGAACTAGAACGTTCTTTAACTTACAGTTTGTATAACATTGAGCTTACCATAATTCATTACAAAACTGGAACTCAAAACATTCGACGCACAGAGGAATTACCGCCAAAAAGCTTCTGTTTGCTCGCGACTTTTTGTTTGATTATGGTCAAAAGTTGTGTCCAGTTTGACACAAAAGGCTTTCAAGATGTCTACGAACAGTGCAGCTACAGTAATGCTACTGATACGATCCGACTGATCCGCAACGCTCAGTAGCAAGACTTATACAATATCGTCTATGTTTAGTACCTGACTGATGGGAAGAGGAGAGTGAGGACAGCTACCGTAATGATAGATACTGTACTTAATCAAAATACCGTAGTGGAAGAGTTGGTATAATACCGTAAGGCTTTGACAGTATCTTCTGTTCACATGTGATGGAACCTTATGGAACCTTATGGAACCTTATGAACTACTTAACGAAAATATGACTGTTTTGTAAAAAATGTTTTTAGTTAAAAGGGAAGGAGGTAACTCACATTTGATTATTATTGAAATGTTTAACTTCAAAGAAAAATTGAAGGTGATCGCTCTAGAGCAAAGTCTTATATGGAAGTTAACAGGTCTTGAACAGAAGTTAGCAAGTCTTATACTACTCCGACTCTCATGAACCATACCCAAGTCTTATACCACATTTACCAGGTCTTATAGTTAAATCTCAGAAATTCCTCATTTTTGAGATTCAGTTAATGTGAGATTAATATGAACTTATAAAGTCTTATGTTGAAGTTACCAAGTCTTATACTGACTCAGGTCTTATACGTAGGTTATGGGGATCTTACTACTAGGTAACATGGATCTTATGTGAAGTTTACCAAGTCTTATAAAGTTCCAATTTCCTGAGCAGTTCCTGAATGATAGAAGAGGACGATCATAAAAATAACCGTAATGAGTGATAGGCGAGTTAAGGAGAGCTACCGTAACGCTAAGGATACTGTATTTCATGAAAAATACCGTCAGATACCGTAACGCTGAGAATACTATACTTTATCAAAAATACCGTTACCTTCTGTGTTCAGTACCTGACTGAAGGGAAAATAACAGTGAGATCAGCTACAATGATGATAGATACTGTACTTCACAAGGAATACCGTAGCGGAAGATACAGCTACCGTAATTCCACTGATACTGTACTTTACCAAAATCACTATTTTTTCTAAACCTGAACAGTTAGGTAATCTGCTCCCGGAGTTTCGAGACGCCGAACAATCACGAAAAAGGTTCATCTACAAAATAGTGCCACGACTCGAAAACAACAACACTTCTTTCTTGCATTCGGAACGTTCAATACGATCCAGCGATCATTTTTCAAGTACTCAATCTTGCGCTCCACGTGGCTCTGTGTGTGACTAGACATGACGTCGGGTGAATAACACACTCTTGAAGTACTTCTATCTCTCTCTCTCTCTCTCTCTCTCTCTCTCTCTCTCTCTCTCTCTCTCTCTCTCTCTCTCTCTCTTCCTCTCTTTCTCTCTCCATCTCTCTCTCTCTCTCTCTCTCTCTCTCTCTCTCTCTCTCTCTCTTCCTCTCTTTCTCTCTCCATCTCTCTCTCTCTCTCTCTCTCTCTCGCTCTCTCTCGCTCTCTCTCTCTCTCTCTCTCTCTCTCTCTCTCTCTCTCTCTCTCTCTCTCTCTCTTCTCTCTTTCTCTCTCCATCTCTCTCTCTCTTTCTCTCTCTCTCTCTCTCTCTCTCTCTCTCTCTCTCTCTCTCGCTCTCTCTCTCTCTCTCTCTCTCTCTCTCTCTCTCTCTCTCTCTCTCTCTCTCTCTCTCTCTCTCTCCCTCTCTCTCTCTCCCCTCTCTCTCTCTCTCTCTCCCTCTCTCTCTCCCCTCTCTCTCCTATGTCTGTGACTCAGCACTTGCCGCTCCTCACGTAAAGGGATCATCCCATGCGTTTTGTTTGACTGCAAATTAACGTTACGCGCGTTTTTGTCTGTTTGATTTGCCTATCATCACTGTGAAAAAAGAACATCGGGTGCACAAAAAATCAGGTTGTACTCGCCGTCCCCACACCCCCTTTGCGTTTTTGTACTTTACTCACGCTACCGTACCGAACTTGAGAGGATACGGTACTCGGGATTTGGTTAAGTTATACGGTAGTGAGGCGAAGTGGGAGGCTACAGTAGGATACTGTACTTTATACAGTATTGGAATATAATTTGCCTAGTATAAACTTTTGTAACTACGGTTCTAAAACTAATCTTGATAGTACTTGGTAATAGTACAAATTTGAAAGAGAAATGCAATCGATACCGTAAACTTCAAACTGCGAGGATTACTGTAGGAAGATTTTCTATTCTCTCAGTACTACAACGCTTTTTATTATAGGTTCATTTAGGCTCTCAAGTTTTCATAAGTATCGTAACTTTTGATCCCTCATATGGTCTAGACTTCGAATGTGTGAATAATACTGTACGCTCAGATTGGTCTAGGCTAACACAATGTCTGGTCAGCTTGGGATACTGTAACCTTCGATATGTCGTCAGTGTTACCATAATCTTAAATTTGCTTGAAATTCTAGATTGATGGATATACGGTAGGATACTGTAACCTCAAGAAGTTCGCCTGGAATACCGTAGTTTTCGATTTGTCGTCAATGTTAGCGATACGTTAATGGTAATGCAGTAGGATACCGTACTCGGGATACTGTATTGCCCTTAACCACGTAGTCTCAAGGTGCGATGCTCACGAATGGCACTCGAAAAGGCATTTTGATGAGGTGTGTTTCAACCGGTAAGCAAACAAACTCGTAGCGGTAAAGTAGCCGGAGGGGGGGGGGGGAGAGAGACGTACGCAGAAAGGGGTGTGCCGGAAAGGAGGAGGTTACCCACAGGGGGCACGTATAAAAGACGCCACCCAATGGCAGACCAACATTCAACCATTACAGTTTAGCCCCTCACATTTCCCATCTTATACTCAAGCGACTCTGATTTTCCCTGGAGTTCGAGGTTCCTATTCTGAGCCGAAGACATTCGAAACATGAACATAGAATGAATCCACATAGAAAAAATTGGAAGCGCTTCTGACAGAATTGAATACCAATTTGTCTATCTCGAAGTTTCCCATCCGAATTGGCAGAAAACAAAACATAGGCCCAGTTACCTCTTTTCAGTTTGGGCTGAACCTTAGGCTTGAGATGATCTATTCTATCAGTTTTCTCTTCGAACAAAGCACAAAAGACAATTTTTTACAATGCCTCCGTTTTGAAGTCACTGACTCATAATTATTCCTTTTTTCAGGTCAGAATAGCCATGAAGTTCGTCCTTCTTGTCGCCGCTTTCGGCTTAGTCTCAGCCCAGCAGTCTCAGAACTCGCAGGTCATCAACTTGGAGCCGAACCAGGGGCCGGTACAGATCAGACTACAGTTTGAGAACTCGAACGATGGACAGCAGCAACCGACGATTCAAGTGGTTAGGATTCTCTCTCTCTCTCTCTCTCTCTCTCTCTCTCTCTCTCTCTTTCAAAATCCAAATTTCAGCAACAACAACAGCAATCATCGTGCGCTACTGGCAACTGCGGTCAACAAAACTACCAAGAACAGGTAAATCCAACCCGATAAAAATCATAGCGAAACATCATAACTATAGCAACAGACATCGTGCTCAACTGGAACATGCGGACAACAGACCTACCAGCAGGTGAGTCACTCTCGTCGCTTTTTCCCCATTTTGCATGAAGTACCATCTCTACCCAACCTGTCTCGTCTTGTCAGATCGGATGGGATCGCAGGGAACGAGTGCTACCGCTGAAACCCTAAATCTTACCCTGAAAAATGTTATGTTATCTTCTCCCAGAGCCCCTGCTCAACCGGCACGTGTGGCAACAGCGTTCAATCCTCTGACACAACATCGGCCAACATCGTGATCAAAGCGACTGTATGGAGTTGATCGGAGTGTGATGTTTGAATGACGACATTGATTACAGGCATCCGAAGTAACACAATCCCCATGTTCGACTGGCAACTGTGGAAATAGCTACACGACTACTCAAACTATTCCCAAGTTCAAAATTATCCGCGCTTCGTCGGTGAGTCTCTCTCTCCCCCCTCCTCTCTCTCTTCCTCTCTCTCTTTCTCTCTCTCTCTCTCTCTCTCTCTCTCTCTCTCTCTCTCTCTACCTCTCTCTCTCTCCAACTCAATGTTTCCAGCCATGTTACGGAAACCGTTGCGGACCACGATTCTTCTACCCAAGACGTCGTTTCTTCATGCCTCCACCATGCAACGGATGCAACCGACCAAGATTCTTCCTCA
>OZ022253.1:419426-457856 GCA_963978915.1 Caenorhabditis parvicauda
CACGGCCTTCTGGAGTCTTTCCGATGACACACAGACATCCCTTTGGGCGTGGGAAACATCCTTCTTTCAATCCCTTGAACTTGTTCTTCAACTCGTCCACAACAGCTGCATAGTTGGCCTGTGCCTTCTCTCTGAAAATGCAAAAATTGAATGAGGAGATTCGAACACGCGCCCGTCGAGTCTAAAACTTGAGCTTTAACCACTCGGCCTCAGAGAAGTCAACCCCCTTTAAGATTTTCCTTCTCACACTGCGATAAGCGCTAAGGGGACTTTTTTCTCTGACGTTTTTCAAAACTCATGATAAAGCTTCTCTGAGTTACGTCAATTTTTCATCGCATAATTTTATTTAAAATCTCCTTTGATATTACTTTTTTTCATAGTCTGGATCATATTTTCACCAATCATCAACCCCCAAAGCCACGCCCCTTTTCGAATCCCCACCTGACAGGGTCTCGGACGTCGTAGTTTGGCTGAACAGATCCAGATCTGCTTCTGGCTCCTTCCTTGACATTCGCACGAGCCACTCCATCAGGTTGAGGTTGTTGTTGAACCCTGACGTCTCTCTTGACGCGCTGAAAACCAATGTTTCAGGTTCGACTGCAGAACAGTCACAAACCGCGACTTTGCATTGTTCTGGGTTGTTGTAGGCGGTAACCACCTCGTTTCCGGACGCGTCTTTCTCATTGCACTTGCAACCTCCGGATGGTTTTGGGAAACAGTTCTCCTACAATGTGTACTTAATCAGTAAAGTAGTTCCAACATACCTTAAAGTCACCGAATTTTTCTTTGATCTCTTGGTTCAACTCTTTCTTATGTTCGGCGGTTACAGCTGCAAGGAGAAGGTTAGTTCGTGGACGATCTTTATCATGTGAAAAGAAGAGGCAGAAAAAGCAAAACTACTTGAATGAGACTAGATTCGAACACGACTTCGGTTTTGATTTCTAGGACTTTTTGACGTTGAAGATGGTGTTGAACAAGTTTCTGCTTATGGCGTCGTCAGGGATTTATCATCAGATCCAACATCCGATTCCGACCATGTCGCCGATGAAAAAAGTTATTTTTGAGAAAATTTTTCTAATGACGTCGTCGACGATGTCACCTCTATTACTGTCAGAATCCGATTACAGATTCTATAATGAATCCTATAAAAAATTCGACGACGTTTTCTGAATCGGATGTTTGATCTGGTGATAAATCCCCGGCCATGACGTCACCAAAAGCAGATCATCGTCACGGCCAAGAAGGCCTAGGAAACAAAACCAAGTCGATTGCCAATGATTGGCATCGTGCCTACACCTAACTAAAAGGACTTTACGAGTGACGTGACTAACTTTCAACAGACTTTCTGCAATCCTTATCAGCAGTGTACTCCTGAACAGTTTCTCCTTGCCCGAGATCAACGTTGCACTTGCATCCTCCAGATGGCTTGGGGAAGCAGTTGTCCTGAAGTTTGAAAATCTCCAAGAGGATAATAATGAATGTACCTTGAAGTCACCAAACTTCTCTTTGATCTCGGCAGCAAGGGCCTTCTTGTTCTCAACGACTTGGACTGAATTGGGAGATTGTTAAGGGATTTAACTGAAACGTACGTTCGACAGGTTTCTTGCAGAAGTCAATGTCGTCGTACTCCTTGGTGATGACTTCGTTGTGGCCTTCGTTGACGTTGCAGCGACATCCTGAACAAAGTAAATTATTGAAGAGGAAATACTTTTTTGAGAATTGAGAAACTGAAAAATTGCGCACCTCCTCCGGGGCGAATTGAGCAGTTATCCCTCAAGGACAGGACTCCAACCGACGCAGCCTGTAAATCCTCATTAGTTAACGTTTGAAAGATTTGATCCTTAATTCGCGACACGGAAAGTCAAACAGCAAACAAGAAGAGCGCACGTAAGCGGAACAACTGTTGTTTTTTGTAAAAATTGAGTGGGGCTATCAATTTTGTCGCTCTCTTGATACGCACGATGTTTTTCTTGGAAGATAACCGGAGAAAGAGAGAGGGAGAGAGAGAGAGAGAGAGAGAGAGAGAGAGAGAGAGAGAGAGAAAGAAAGAAGAGAGAGAGAGAGAGAGAAAGAGAGAGAGAGAGAGAGAGAGAGAGAGAGAGAGAAAGAAGAGAAAGAAGAGAAAGAAGAGAGAGAGAGAGAGAGAGAGAGAGAGAGAGAGAGAGAGAGAAAGAGAGAGTGAGAGAGAGAGAGAGAAAGAGAGAGAGAGAGAGAGAGAGAGAAACATCCTGTCAAAATGAAAATCAACCTGTGATAGGGCAACGACGGCCAGCAGTAGACAACAAACGTGGACCTTCATGACGACCTCACTTTCTCAGCCGATGAACGTGTCTTTTAAACTCTTCTGGGGGTTGGCTTTCTACTATGACCGCCTGTGTTTCTCGGTTTGTTTTTGAGGCGAAGAAAGTGAGAGAGAGAGAAGAAAGAGAGGAGGGAGAAGAGACGCGCCGGATGATTTATTGTCGAGCCTCAGTCAGCACACGTCTGCGCGCGTTTGAAATCACAACCGTCATGACTCATCAAAACATGATTCACACGACAAAAAACACAGATAATATGATTATTGTTGACCAAATGCATAAAAATGTTAAACTATGTATTTGAAAGCAAAAATGATGTAAAGTACATTCCTTTTTTGCTCAAGAGAGAGAGAGAGAGAGAGAGAGAGAGAGAGAGAGAGAGAGAGAGAAAGAGAGAGAGAGAGGGAGAGAGAGAGAGAGAGAGAGAGAGAGAAAGAGAGAGAGAGAGGGAGAGAGAGAGAGAGAGAGAGAGAGAGAAATACAAATGAGATTCATCCCTAAAAGTTACGAACTGAGCCAAGGGCGAAATATGGCAAAAAGGTAGTGTTTTCGACCCTCCATTTCACATCATTTTTAGGACCCTTTTCTTGGTGATGTTTGAACCATTCTTTTCAACAAATTTTGAGTCTTTTTTCCAGAAAGATTTGTTCAAAATTCAATCAAATTAACGACTTGTTGTCCCCTAGGAATCAAAGACTAACCGTCTCAGCCCAAGGCGAAAAGACTCCAGATGTTCCCAGCCCCATAAACAAACAAATAAAAGTGGAAATTTTATTGAAAACAGATTCAAGCCCATCTGGCGACGGTTTTCTCGTATGCCACCTCTTGACTAGCCCGCATGAGGTTTTCCAGTTTCAGGCTTGACTTCTTGTTGTTCTGGAAATGTGAATAGAGATACTGCAGAAAATGTCAGTTTGACGGCACGCAAAAGTATCAAAAAGGGCTTGTATTCATTTTCGATATCAATACTGCATTGTTTCCTCGAAAAATGTTACATTTATTAATCATGCAGAGCAATAAGTATGACTATCTAATGACTGGAATCGATTGGACTCCTCAATACTCGACCTTTTGACCTTGATACAATTTAATTTAAACAATGTATAAAAACGTCTTGTTGTGTTTTTTGCTGATTTTTCACATATTTTTGAGAATGACAGAAACTTCTGAAACAAAAGTTTTTATCCACATTCAGATTTCCTGACAGTTTCAACCAAATCGGTCAACGGTCTGTCGAGTTATGACCATGGAACGAAAATGGGCCTGTATATATTTTTCATACACAGTGTACAAACCTTTCGATGCTGGATCCATAAAACGATTGGTAGTAGTGTAGAGTATAACGGAATACAGAAAACAACTGCAATATCATTTATAGAAAGGAGCTGCTGTGAGAGTTAGAGTTGGAGAGAGAGAGAGAGAGAGAGAGAGAGAGAGAGAGAGAGAGAGAGAGAGAGAGAGAGAGGAAAGAAAGAAAGAAAGAAAGAAAGAAAGAAAGAGTAAAAGAAAGAAAGAAAGGAAGAGAGAAAGAAAGACAGAAAGAGAGAGAGGGAGAAAGTTGACCATACCTTCAAAAATCGCATAATAGTGAGGCTTAGATAGTTGATCATAGTGAAAGAGCAAGACTATTACAGACGAAGCGTAAATCGAGATGTACAAGAAGTTACACGTGGCAAACTTTTCCAGAAGAGCGATTGTCCTACAAGATGATAAATTAATGGTAGTATGACAAAGTCGTTCACCTGATGTTCTCCTCAACTTGGTAGCGTACAGTAAGAGTAGAAACCTCGGCTTTCTGGAAGCACTGAATAATCAGAATACAAAAGAAGACAACCAACTCACTTTGTTTTTGTACTCCAATCCAATATAAGACAACTTGCAGGCTAGAGTAACGGTTAGAATGATGACTTGCTGGAGTACGACGTTGAGTGGATTGGTGACTTTGGTGGCGGAACAATAGACTTTGACCTCGGTGAAGTCGTAGCCCTGATAGAGGTTGAAGAAAAACATGGAACCGATGAGCAACTTAAATTGGAAAAAAAATCTATTTTTTCACTCACAAAATAAACCTGAGTTGAGATTAAAACAGCAGAGATATACTTGTATCCGCCTTCGTAGTTCTTCTTGAGTACCGTAGCACACCATCTCTCGACTAGAATGGCGACACAGGACCAGTCAGCCATCCTCATGCCCAAGTTGTACGCCATACGAAGAATGGCACATCTGGGAGATCGTTTTGGGCCTCTGTGGTTACTTTCCCCCATTTTCGCGTTGATCCTCTGTGGTCGCAGTCACTCTTCCCCATTTTTGCGTTTATCCTCTGTGGTCGCGACCACTCTCCTCCTTTTGCCTTGATCCTCTGTGGTCGCAGTCACTCCCCCTCCCACTTTTGCGTTGACCCTCTGTGGTCACAGCGACTCTCCCCCTTTTGCGTTGATCCTCTGTGGTCGCGGCCACTCACCCCCTCCCCCTTTTGCGTTGATCCTCTGTGGTCGCAGTCACTCTCCCCCACTTTTGCGTTGATCCTCTGTGGTCGCGACCACTCTCCCCCTTTTGCGTTGATCCTCTGTGGTCGCAGTCACTCCCCCCTCCCACTTTTGCGTTGACCCTCTGTGGTCGCAGCGACTCTCCCCCTTTTGCGTTGATCCTCTGTGGTCGCGGCCACTCACCCCCTCCCCCTTTTGCGTTGATCCTCTGTGGTCGCAGTCACTCTCCCCCCCCCCCCCCCCCCCTTTTGCGTTGATCCTCTGTGGTCGCGGCCACTCACTCCCTCCCCCTTTTGCGTTGATCCTCTGTGGTCGCAGTCACTCTCCCCCACTTTTGCGTTGATCCTCTGTGGTCGCGACCACTCTCCCCCTTTTGCGTTGATCCTCTGTGGTCGCAGTCACTCCCCCCCTCCCACTTTTGCGTTGACCCTCTGTGGTCGCAGCGACTCTCCCCCTTTTGCGTTGATCCTCTGTGGTCGCGGCCACTCACCCCCTCCCCCTTTTGCGTTGATCCTCTGTGGTCGCAGTCACTCTCCCCCACTTTTGCGTTGATCCTCTGTGGTCGCGGCCACTCACCCCCTCCCCTTTTGCGTTGATCCTCTGTGGTCGCGGCCACTCACCCCCTCCCCCTTTTGCGTTGATCCTCTGTGGTCGCAGTCACTCTCCCCCACGTTTGCGTTGATCCTCTGTGGTCGCGGCCACTCACCCCCTCCCCTTTTGCGTTGATCCTCTGTGGTCGCGGCCACTCACCCCCTCCCCCTTTTGCGTTGATCCTCTGTGAGGCGCGACGAATTTACAAGGGCTCTCCGTCTCACTTGGTGTATACACTTTACGCCTATGTGCAGACTATGTTTTTTTATGTCGTACATCTTTTTTATATTGTTCATTATTAAAACTATTATATCACATAACTCTTTCATTCTGGCAAATTCATCGTCACTTGTCACTTTAAATTTTTCATTGTGATTTTGAAGCGTTTCTCTTCTCAAATGACTTCCGAAACTAAAAGAACCATGTGAACATACACACTTTCAATAATTTCCAACAATATATTTCAGAGAGTCCATCCAACTGTTGACTGTCGTCATCTGAATTGAAGCACTGCTTATTTGCACACGGTGGGGTTTTCAATTCAGAGTTTTGTATAATAATAATTCTCAATGTGCAAAGACTTTTAAAAATTATTTCACATGTTAGGTTGAAAGGCTTGATAACAAAACATCACAACAATTCCATTTCAGGCAGATGACGATTGAATGGATTCCTGGTGTCATCAGTTGCCATTACATGCTGTCATAGGAAGTCGCGCGTGTACGATGTCGTCGAAACACTCGGTATGTTTCATTTTTCAAGCTTTAATTTATAAATAATTATGCTTCATACGTTTTGAGAGAGAAATGAAATTTTTCAGATGGAGAACGAACAGAATGTTGTCAGTGGTGGTGTACATTCTACCACTATGTCTCACGGCTTTTCATTTTGTTGTTGGAATGCTCACTGTACAAAAGTCCTGTCAGATAATGCGGTAAGCTAGTTCAATTATAGAGCAAAATTCTCATTTCAGAAAAAGAAAGTTCCGATCTCGTTGTTGTGTAAACCTGTTTAGACATCATCAAACATGTCTGTTAGTGTTTATTTTTATCTATATGGAGAAGTATACGTTATGATGAATAAACAGATCTACCATGAGTCAATTTATTTTTGTAATCATGTGCACGTGAATGAACAAGTGAATGCGAGTTGGCTAATCAGATGGTTAAACACGAAAAAAAAAGAACAATCCGTATTTGTTGCGATATTGGTTCTCCGTGTCGTTGTCTTCTATTTTAAAGTAGCGAAAACTGTTCCTGACGAGCTGGTAGGCATGGTTGTCTCTCTTCGAAGAAACCAGAAAATTTTCCTTCAAAAGCTTGGCGAGAGCCACTGACAACATTCTGTTCGTTCTCCATCTGAAAAATTTCATTTCTCTCTCAAAACGTATGAAGCATAATTATTTATAAATTAAAGCTTGAAAAATGAAACATACCGAGTGTTTCGACGACATCGTACACGCGCGACTTCCTATGACAGCATGTAATGGCAACTGATGACACCAGGAATCCATTCAATCGTCATCTGCCTGAAATGGAATTGTTGTGATGTTTTGTTATCAAGCCTTTCAACCTAACATGTGAAATAATTTTTAAAAGTCTTTGCACATTGAGAATTATTATTATACAAAACTCTGAATTGAAAACCCCACCGTGTGCAAATAAGCAGTGCTTCAATTCAGATGACGACAGTCAACAGTTGGATGGACTCTCTGAAATATAATGTTGGAAATTATTGAAAGTGTGTATGTTCACATGGTTCTTTTAGTTTCGGAAGTCATTTGAGAAGAGAAACGCTTCAAAATCACAATGAAAAATTTGAAGTGACAAGTGACGATGAATTTGCCAGAATGAAAGAGTTATGTGATAGAATAGTTATAATAATGAACAATATAAAAAAGATGTACGACATAAAAAACATAGTCTGCACATAGGCGTAAAGTGTATACACCAAGTGAGACGGAGAGCCCTTGTAAATTCGTCGCGTCTATCCTCTGTGGTCGCGGCCACTCACCCCCTCCCCCTTTTGCGTTGATCCTCTGTGGTCGCGGCCACTCTCCTCCATTTTTGCGTTGATCCTCTGTGATCGCAGTCACTCTCCCCCACTTTCGCGTTGATCCTCTGTGATCGTGGTCACTCCCCCACACTTTTGGTTTGATGCAAAAACCTTAACGTCGAGGGTAGAAGATCACATCCATTATAGTCACTATAGTACATTCTCAAATCGGATAAGTGTAGTAGAAGTCTAAAAACAGTTTGGTGGCAGCTGTGAAGTTCAACTTGCCTGAAGAACAAATGGAACAAGAGGAAGAAGATATGAGTGAGGAATATGACTCTCGCATTGAAGTGAATCGACTTCATTTTTGACACTTTTCTGAAAGTGAGTACAAGCAGGATAAAAGCAGTGATACATAGTGTAGAGTTGATTAAAAGTGACGCATTGAGGTAAAAATCACTTCGAAGTTCGTCCATTGCTAGACAGTTGTCCATTATTCTGAAACATCATGTTCAAACAGCTGAAAACCAGAAAAGGAGAAGAGCAACGTTCTCTGGAAGGAATTGCAAAAAGTAGAGAATTTTTCAGCGCAAGTCGGAAGTTGAAAAAATTTGATAAAAACAAAAATATTGTAGAACTGGACTGAGTAGACGACAATTTCATTCTCTTTTTCCTCAATCTTTACAAAATACATCTCACGAAAGATTACTTTTTGAAAAAGTCGGAAGTGGGTTTCTTCATAACGGAAATTGGTTGAAAAAAGACGGAAGTCGGAATTATTCTCGTTCTTGATAGCCTCAAATCACGAACCAAGTCTAGAACCAACAAAACGTCTCGCTTTCTATTCTTTGATCGCCTAGAGTATAGTTCTAACGAATGTTAATGAGAAGGGGAAGATTGGTGATATTTTAGTCATGACTTCGTTTGTTTGAGGAAGTGCTTCTTATGACGCGGGAAATAGAAAAGAACAGAAAATGACACGAAGACCGCCTATGATCTTGGAAACCACGTTCCGTGTTGTCAAAGGCATGCTCGACTTTTTTCTTCGAATAATGTTATTTGAATGAAGTGTTGATTACATTCAACCCTATATTGTGTTAGAGTGTACTACAACTCAGTTAGACTTTTTGATATGGCTCAGAATGAAGACTTCTCCCACTTCTGACCGTTTCCGGAATTCTCTAGAAAAAAAGCGAAAACAACGGGAAAAACAAGGGAACCGGTCAGAAATCAACGAAAACTATAGGAAATATTTAAAAATCTACCGTCAAAATTCACCACATGTAAGATTTTCGAGTGAAAGTTACCGTAAACAATCAATTTTCACAAAACCGAGTTGTTTTATACGAAATATTCCGCTTGAGAAATTGTAAAAAAGGCAAGAAAACGAATGCTGTGTCTTAAATTACATAGGTGCAAATGATAACAAGACTGCAGCTTCGAATACACCTCATTAATGGCTAAAATAATAGTGATTCGTGACATTCTGATGAACTTTTGAGCTTTACACAGATTTTTCTCTTTTTGTCTGAATCTTGAAAGCAAGCCAAGAAGTGAAATGTTTATTTACAACATCCAAAATTCTCACGGTCCCAACAAATCGCGAGAGCAGAATATGGAGAAATCACCAAACATTTCTGATTGACTCGAAGAAGTGATCCGCAGAAATGTTCATGGACTTGTTGAATAGTTGGTCTTGTGTTTTTTTGACCTGGTGAAAATGAAAGTACAGAAGCGAACAAAAGTCTAGAAACTTTTATTTTTTGATTCCGGTCAAACTCGAGGGGTAACTAACTAAACTTGATCATTGAACCTGAATTCTGCACTCCTTCTGACTAACTCACTTCTGAAAACTTACTTTCCCATTTAGGAAAAAGTTCAAAAAACATGGAACAGAAAAATGAGAACAAGATGTGTGAAGTAGTTAACGAGAATGAAACTCTAAATAATAATATGATATATAATTTCTTATAGTTAACATGATTCCGAATGTTTGAAGTACCGTCAGTAAAAAAATTGAGGATAATCTCTCAAGCTTGACCGGAGTTGTAGTCGGAAAATAGTTGATAAACTTTTGTTCGCCAATGTTTATCATACGCTCACCTGACGATGTTTATAATGAAGAAGAATAGGGACAATGAGGGCATAAAATGGTAAAACGACGACCCCTGAAAAAATGACGTCACTCAATCCAGAGTGAGGGCCACAAGCTTAGGAGATAAAATATACTGTCACTTATAAGATCATTTCCTAATGTATAATTTTTGAATACTTTGATTTGTTTCAAGAGCTAGTTGACGTTCCACGTGGTGATTTGGGAACTGGATACACCGAAAAGTGATAATAACTCACATTCAGCGATCGTTTGGAAGTTTGCCTTGTCAAGTCTCTTATTTACAAACAACAGTACCACCGATGACAAGCTATAAAACATCATGTAGACAAAGTTACACGATGTCATCGTCTCCAGAATACTTATCGATCTGAACTTATATTTTATTACGTACCGTTTGTAAGTTATGATTGCGTTCATCTCTGTGGTCGCAGTCACTCTCCCCTACTTTTGCGATGATCCTCTGTGGTTGCAGTGACTCTCCCCCTTTTGCGTTGATCCTCTGTGGTCGCGGCCACTCACCCCTCCCCCTTTTGCGTTGATCCTCTGTGGTCGCAGTCACTCTCCCCCCCTTTTTGCGTTGATCCTCTGTGGTCGCAGTCACTCTCCCCCCTCCCCTTTTGCGTTTATCCTCTGTGGTCGCAGTCACTCTCCCCCCCCCTTTTGCGTTTATCCTCTGTGGTCGCGGCCACTCTCCCCCTTTTGCGTTGATTCTCTGTGGTCGCAGTCACTCTCCCCCCCCCTTTTGCGTTGATCCTCTGTGGTCGCGGCCACTCTCCCCCTTTTGCGTTGATTCTCTGTGGTCGCAGTCACTCTCCCCCTTTTGGCGTTGATCCTCTGTGATCGCGGTCACTCTCCCCCTTTTGCATTGCTCCTCTGTGGTCGCAGTCACTCTCCCTCTTTTGCGTTGCTCCTCTGTGATCGTGGCCACTCTCTCCTTTTTGCGTTGATCCTCTGTGGTCGCGGTCACTCTCCCCCACTTTTGCGTTGATTCTCTGTGGTCGCAGTCACTCTCCCCCTTTTGGCGTTGATCCTCTGTGATCGCGGTCACTCTCCCCCTTTTGCATTGCTCCTCTGTGGTCGCAGTCACTCTCCCTCTTTTGCGTTGCTCCTCTGTGATCGTGGCCACTCTCTCCTTTTTGCGTTGATCCTCTGTGGTCGCGGTCACTCTCCCCCACTTTTGCGTTGATTCTCTGTGGTCGCAGTCACTCTCCCCCTTTTGGCGTTGATCCTCTGTGATCGCGGTCACTCTCCCCCTTTTGCATTGCTCCTCTGTGGTCGCAGTCACTCTCCCTCTTTTGCGTTGCTCCTCTGTGATCGTGGCCACTCTCTCCTTTTTGCGTTGATCCTCTCTGGTCGCGGTCACTCTCCCCCACTTTTGCGTTGATTCTCTGTGGTCGCAGTCACTCTCCCCCTTTTGGCGTTGATCCTCTGTGATCGCGGTCACTCTCCCCCTTTTGCATTGCTCCTCTGTGGTCGCAGTCACTCTCCCTCTTTTGCGTTGCTCCTCTGTGATCGTGGCCACTCTCTCCTTTTTGCGTTGATCCTCTGTGGTCGCGGTCACTCTCCCCCACTTTTGCGTTGATCCTCTGTGTTCGCAGTCACTCTCTTCCCCGCCTTTTTTGCGTTGATCCTCTGTGGTCGCGGTCACTCTCCCCCCCCCCCTTTTGCGTTGGTCCTCTGTGGTCGCGGCCACTCACCCCCTCCCCCTTTTGCGTTGATCCTCTGTAATCGCAGTCACTCTCCCCCCTTTTGCGTTGATCCTCTGTGGTCGCAGTCACTCTCCTCCACTTTCGCTTTGAGTCTTTGAACAAACCTTATATTTTCCTCAACTTGGTATCTGTTACTCAAGGTTTTGTCTTTCAAACTACGGAGTCTCTGCAATTGAGTTCAGTCGCCGACCAGAAACGTTCCCCTCCAACCTTATTCTTCTTTTTCAACACAGACAAACCATAGTAGGAGCAGAAAACGATAGAAGAGACTACTAAATGAGTTATAACAGTTGGAAGTGGGGACGATTTGTTAGTGACCTAAAATCTTATATAAACTTAATGTTCAAAATTCTTCTCACCACACAATAACTCCTCTGCACTCCAAACTCGTAGAACCAATATATCGTAATGAAAGAAATCGAGGCGGGTGTTAACTGCAATCGGTGCATGAACCTTTTTGATCCTCCTTTTTTTAACCTGTGAGAGTAAAAGAGGTATTAGAAGCCATTTGTACCCATTTTCGTAGTTCTCGCGATATACTGTAGCCAAAAAACGTTCCAGAAGGATAGTAGTACACGAGAAGTCGCTTACTCGTATGCCAACGTTGTAGAAAACTCGGAGGATGTCGCATCTGCATTTTGGTTAGTCTGTGACGTCATAGATTCCGTTCTGGCAAAATTTACCCGCGTTCACAGTTTTTTCGAATGTTCATTTTGTATTAATTTTTTCTATTCCTTCGTCAAGTTCAAACGGCTCTGTTTCGAGCGAATGGTACCACCAAGTCCACACCGTGCTCCTATTCTTAGGTTTTTTGATAGATTTGTTTGTTTCAAGATACATTTTTGCTAGATATCACGGTGTTTTGACTGATACTTTCTGAAATACTTCAGGTAACACTTTCGCGGGTAAATATTGTTCACTCTGAGAATCGAAAAATGCTTGATAGACTGTACCACTTCATTGGGTTTCTTCAAAACTTTTAGTTCTTCGAAAAACAAAAAGAAAATATCGATTAGTCTTGTAAACCCACACTCTCTAACTGTAAATTATCTCTGTGCTCTTTTAATTTTGACCCATAAATAGGGGGATATGTGCGACTTACTTCAAAGGAGAAGGAAGAATATCGATCGGTTCCGTCCATGTCAAATATAAATAAAGATCCGAGTAGTGTTGTATTGATCTGTTATTAATGAGTCATTGAAAGTTTTCTGACTTTTATTTTCATAATTTTTCAAAAAAAGGTCACGACACCAATCAATAGATTCAATTTTCCGCTCCGGATGACCCTTTTTTTTAAGTATTCCGCTCAGTTCTAGTCCTTATTGAACGAGAAAATTGTTTAAGAAAATATTGTAAGATATTTCGAGGAGATTATTCAGTATTATTATCGAAAATGTTGTTAGGCTAACGATTTAGAAATTTTGAAACTAGGCGATTTTTGTCCTTGTTTCTCCCTCCCCCGTCACGCCCACTTTTGGAATGGCTAAAACTGTTTCACCGTGCTGTGAAAAGTGGTAAACAAACCTTCCAATGCAGTGAGTTATAAGGGCTATCATCTGGATAGCGAACAAAACTTTTGTATTGAAATGAAAGATGGAAGATGTGAGAAATTTCACAGTGACTTGTACACACAACGGAATAGAGACGATGGACACCGTGCCCACAATGAACAAGGTTATAATTAATATAAGTGATTGTGACAAAGTTACAGCTTCCGCGAGCATCTTCTCAGTCGTGTTCATTGTCAGATGAAAACTGCAGAATTATAGAAAGCAGATTGGCTTGTCTCTTGTGAATAATTGACGTCGGCTGTGAATCAGACAAAGTGTTTCGAAGCTTGGCAGCAGAAATCACAAGGTTGGTAATTATAGGAGTCGAGTTTGTTCAACAATCTGACAAGTATAAATCAGGAATGTTGAGAATTGAAGCAAAGTTCGAAAATTTGAGAATAGAAAAAGGTTGAGGCAGTTTAAATCATAATTGTTTAGATGTTATTCCACATCGATTGAAGTTCAAGAGTTTGAGAATAGGAAATTGCCGAGAAACTTGGCATTTTTTTCAAAGCTTAGGCATGATGAAAAAAAAAAACTCGACTTGAAGGGTCGTTTTGGAAAAAGCATGGTAGAAATGGTTTTATTTGGGGAACGTTATGCTTACATGCTTGAATTGTACCAACCAACTTGGACTCAGGTCTAGGTCATACAGATTTCTAACAAATGATATGGAGCCTTCAGACAGGTAAACGTTAAACATCAAGAGCGGTAAACAACATCAATAAATTATCCCATAATAGCATTGTACTCACCACTATTGGCCATTCCAGAAGTGAGCGTGGGACAAACAAAGATGGTAACCCTTTGTCTACAGAACCCTGAATAGCATAAATCAAAACACTTCTACTTCTGATTTCTACTCATTGGAGATCAGGAAAAGTTAACAAGGGAAAAGATGAGACAGCAGTGACCAAACTGAAAAATGGTTATCAGGTGAGGTGAAAAAAGTGGCTAAAATGAGAGAGTACACAGACAATTTGAGGTTATACAATGTTTTTTGTAGCTTTACGGGCCAATCGATTATCTCTTTTCATTTCATCGTTGAAATTTTCATCTTCATGATCGGAAAGGTACAGTAACCCGAACCTTGATCTATTGTCTTGATAACATCGTCTAGGATTACTGTAGCTTCTAAACGTTTCTCAGGTAAAAAACTCAAAATTTCGTAAAAAGAAGTTAGAGTTACTGTGACTTAACTTTTCCCCCAGATACTGACTCAGGAAATTGGAACTTTATAAGACTTGGTAAACTTCACATAAGATCCATGTAACCTTGTAGTAAGATCCCCATAACCTACGTATAAGACCTGAGTCAGTATAAGACTTGGTAACTTCAACATAAGACTTTATAAGTTCATATTAATCTCACATTAACTGAATCTCAAAAATGAGGAACTTCTGAGATTTAACTATAAGACCTGGTAAATGTGGTATAAGACTTGGGTATGGTTCATGAGAGTCGGAGTAATATAAGACTTGCTAACTTCTGTTCAAGACCTGCTAACTTCCATATAAGACTTTGTAACTTCCAACTAAACTTACTATACCGATGTTTAACAAGTCTTGTTACGAACATGTCAGGTCTTGTAACAAGGTTAACAGGTCTTAATATGATCTTTGAAATTTTTGTCAGATTATACCTGTTCACCTCTTAAAAGAGACAAAAGTACATCAATTTGATAGTCAGAAGCGGTGATCAGTAGAAGACTATTTTCAGAAGGAAAATGAACGATAGCTACTATATTCAAATATGGACCGAGCAGATGAATAGAGCTCGATTATATTTAAAAACGTAAAATAATCAAGAAAATAAGAACTTTGGTGGTCAACGACTGTTTTTTTTCAAATTCAGAATGTTTTAAAACCCTTCTCATATTTTTTCTCGTGAAAAAGTGACGATTTCATGTGAAACGCGAAAGATCGGCGAAACCCGCGGATGGTCGGCGACTGATTCCTGTCACTCTCGGCGACCCTCTATGCTTTTATCTTATTCTCGATCTCGATCGATCGATCTCAAAACTTTGATTTTGCGTAGGTTCACGGGCCAATCGATATTCTCGAAAATGGGGGGAAGTCAGAGGAGGCAACTCAGATTGGATCCAGAAAAATTCAGATTGGATCCAGAGTTGCACCTCCAATCGGGACGAAATATACTTCAATATACTCGTTTTAACCGAGTATTCACCATGTTATCTGGTTTTGGCGGAAAAATAATTTTCCGAGACAATATAGTCATTTAAAGGATTTTGTCAGATTGGATCCAGGACGGTCATATTGGATTCAGTTTGGATCCAATTCGTATTTTTGATGTTGTGAAAAAAGTGCCCATATGTCACTTCTTTTTTTCTAAAAACACCAAAATTATTTGTTTCATATTAATTTAGCTCATGATCTATCTGTTAACTTAAGTTTTGAGTGCATCAAGAGCATTTGAAAAACATTTAAAAACTCTGATCGGATCCAGAAAAAAATCAGATTGGATCCAGAAAAACACACATTGGATCCACAGTGCAGAGAGTATAACTTCCATCACTATTCTGATATCGAAAGAACCCATGGTCAACCTTATTTGGTTCTTCTTTCTCATCGTATTCGTGATATTTTGGGCATTCCGCTGAAGTTTTTTTTGTTTATCACACCACCTAACAGTCTTCGCGCTGGACCTGATTAAAAGACATGATGATAACTTCGATAAAAATCATGGATAGAAAAAATAAGACCCTGAGTGAGAGTTTTAAACCTCCTCAAAGTTTTTAGTTTACTACTGATAATAAATTCATAGATGTTAGAACTCCAATGGCTTGTCCTCCAGCACACATCCAGGTGGACCGGAATCGGGCCGTAAACTGGCGACAGTAGGGTCGGGTGACAGATCCACTGCTATGGAACTAGCAATAAACTGAACTACAAATGGACAGCATATGGGCAACAGATAAACTGCATGTCTAACAGCGAGGAGAGAACTACTTAGTTTTATGAAACGCAGTTAATAAAATAAGTTTGTCATGCGCGTGTCAAGTGAAACATCGTAATTTTACTTTTTTTTTTCGAACGTTTTCTGATTGTTTTTGTTGCATTTTGTTTTGTATATTGTGAGTTTCATATTGTTTTTTGACAAATTATGATAAATGGACGACCGGTTCCCGAAATTTTCAAAAGGCTAGTGCTTAAAACCTCGAATACTTTCTATTTTTCGCGTCTCACACCTTTCTTGTCGTATTCACCTGAAAACTTACTGAGATATATATTTGCATATTTTCTTACCAGATACATGTATTTAACTTTGAAAACAAAAGTAGAAGATATCATATCACGTTTTAGGGATTAAAAATTTAAATCAGCCAAAACATGGGAAATTGGCACATTTTAAAGCGTCAAAAAGCATAATAGCTCCTATTCTTTACTATCACGATTTTTTCTATTTAAAAATTGAATTACAGATAAGCGTGTGTCGAAAGTTGGACAGAGAAAGCGAAGTTTGGACTGAGTATACTGGTATACCTGTGAGATGGGAAGTGCAATGGAAGTAAGTTGTTCTGTACTTTTTTATATCACAACCTGATAGTTGATTTTTTTTCATGATCAAGATCAACAACTACTCGTTACAGACAATCAGCTCCGTCCCAGATGATAACTGGCAACTGTGCTGCAATGGGATCACGAGGTAACTTTTATGCAAGTTTGTCTATAGACGACTAACGTATATTGCAAAAAAACCACGATGTAATTTTCTTATTTTACATAGGAATTTTAACAAAACCGGAAATCGTAGAGATATTTTGTCGCCTATTCGTAGATGTTTCTCATATATTTTGAAGAAGATAAAACCGCTCAAAAAAGTTGCTTCACAATTGCAAATTTTGGTGTTTTGCATGAGATAAGTGAATCCATTCCACAAAGATTGAAAAAGAATGAACAGTTAAAATGAGCTGCAATAATTAAAAGTTGAAAACCTTTGTATAATTCTGCTTCTGCGATATGTTCTGGATAGAGTAATTTTATTTAAAATTGGAAGAAAAAAACGAGAACTATGAAAATGGTAAATATTTCATAGGACTTCACTTAACGAGACACAGCAGTGAAAAACTTATTACGAAAAGTCCGGAAGCGAACCGGAAATAAGAAAATCATTTTCCTAATTATAACTTGGGATTTCAAAATTTTTATCATGAATCTAAAACTCAGTCGGTGAAGCACTTTTCGAAAGCGATTTCATCGCCTTCACTATCTTTGAAAATCTAAGAGACCACTAAGGCCTCACAGATTCTCCGAAAAAGATCAATTGTTCCGATTCACTTGAAATTCTAATTTCAGAACCATCAAATGAAGTACGATGATGATACTTAATCTGGCAGCTGTAGATGTAAGAAATACCCATCAACCGATCATTGGAGGATTCATCATCGTCAACAGAAGACTAATATTCAATCAATAATTTTTGAGTGGTAAATGAGTAAATATGTTATAGAAGTAGTGTTTGGAATATTGAATAGAATGCTGATTCAAAGTGTATGGATTCGACAAGGAGAGCTAAAATCGGACCCAGAGAAATTCAGATTGGATCCAGAAAAAAGTCAGATCGGATCCAGAAAAACTCACATTGGACCCAGCCACGTTTTTTTTGGGATAGACTGGAATCCAATCTGAATTTTTCTGGATCCAATCTGAGTTGCCTCCTCAACGCAAAAGGGGGAGAGTGGCCGCGACCACAGAGGATCAACGCAAAAGGGGAGAGAGTGGCGACGTCCACAGAGGATCAACGGAAAATGAGGAGAGTGGCCGCGACCACAGAGGATCAACGCAAAAGGGGGGAGAGTGGCCGCGACCACAGAGGATCAACGCAAAAGAGGGAGAGTGGCCGCAACCACAGAGGATCAACGCAAAAGGGGGGAGAGTGGCCGCGACCACAGAGGATCAACGCAAAAGGGGGAGAGTGGCCGCAACCACAGAGGATCAACGCAAAAGGGGGGAGAAAGGCCGCGACCACAGAGGATCAACGCAATAAGGGGGAGAGTGGCCGCGACCACAGAGGATCAACGCAAAAAGGGGAGAGTGGCCGCGACCACAGATGATCAACGCAAACAGGGGGAGAGTGGCCGCGACCACAGAGGATCAACGCAAAAAGAGGAAGAGTGGCCGCGACCACAGAGGATCAACGCAAAAGGGGGGAGAGTGGCCGCGACCACAGAGGATCAACGCAAAAGGGGGAGAGTGGCCGCAACCACAGAGGATCAACGCAAAAGGGGGGAGAAAGGCCGCGACCACAGAGGATCAACGCAATAAGGGGGAGAGTGGCCGCGACCACAGAGGATCAACGCAAAAAGGGGAGAGTGGCCGCGACCACAGAGGATCAACGCAATAAGGGGGAGAGTGGCCGCGACCACAGAGGATCAACGCAAAAAGGGGAGAGTGGCCGCGACCACAGATGATCAACGCAAACAGGGGGAGAGTGGCCGCGACCACAGAGGATCAACGCAAAAAGAGGAAGAGTGGCCGCGACCACAGAGGATCAACGCAAAAGGGGGAGAGTGGCCACGACCACAGAGGATCAACGGAAAATGGGGAGAGTGGCCGCGACCACAGAGGATCAACGCAATAAGGGGGAGAGTGGCCGCGACCACAGAGGATCAACGCAATAAGGGGGAGAGTGGCTGCGACCACAGAGGATCAACGCAAAAGGGGGAGAGTGGCCGCGACCACAGATGATCAACGCAAAAGAGGGAGAGTGGCCGCAACCACAGAGGATCAACGCAAAAGGGGGGAGAGTGGCCGCGACCACAGAGGATCAACGCAAAAGGGGGGAGAGTGGCCACGACCACAGAGGATCAACGCAAAAGGGGGAGAGTGGCCGCGACCACAGAGGATCAACGCAAAAGGGGGGAGAGTGGCCGCGACCACAGATAATCAACGCAAAAAGGGGGAGAGTGGCCGCGACCACAGAGGATCAACGCAATAAGGGGGAGAGTGGCCGCGACCACAGAGGATCAACGCAAAAAGAGGAAGAGTGGCCGCGACCACAGAGGATCAACGCAAAAAGGGGGAGAGTGGCCGCGACCATAGAGAATCAACGCAAAAAGGGGGAGAGTGGCCGCGACCACAGAGGATCAACGCAAAAAGGGGGAGAGTGGTCGCGACCATAGAGGATCAACGCAAAAGGGGAGAGACTGGCGACGTCCACAGAGGATCAACGGAAAATGGGGAGAGTGGCCGCGACCACAGAGGATCAACGCAATAAGGGGGAGAGTGGCTGCGACCACAGAGGATCAACGCAAAAGGGGGAGAGTGGCCGCGACCACAGATGATCAACGCAAAAGAGGGAGAGTGGCCGCAACCACAGAGGATCAACGCAAAAGGGGGGAGAGTGGCCGCGACCACAGAGGATCAACGCAAAAGAGGGAGAGTGGCCGCAACCACAGAGGATCAACGCAAAAGGGGGGAGAGTGGCCGCGACCACAGAGGATCAACGCAAAAGGGGGAGAGTGGCCGCAACCACAGAGGATCAACGCAAAAGGGGGGAGAAAGGCCGCGACCACAGAGGATCAACGCAATAAGGGGGAGAGTGGCCGCGACCACAGAGGATCAACGCAAAAAGGGGAGAGTGGCCGCGACCACAGATGATCAACGCAAACAGGGGGAGAGTGGCCGCGACCACAGAGGATCAACGCAAAAAGAGGAAGAGTGGCCGCGACCACAGAGGATCAACGCAAAAGGGGGAGAGTGGCCACGACCACAGAGGATCAACGGAAAATGGGGAGAGTGGCCGCGACCACAGAGGATCAACGCAATAAGGGGGAGAGTGGCCGCGACCACAGAGGATCAACGCAATAAGGGGGAGAGTGGCCGCGACCATAGAGAATCAACGCAAAAAGGGGGAGAGTGGCCGCGACCACAGAGGATCAACGCAAAAGGGGGAGAGTGGCCACGACCACAGAGGATCAACGGAAAATGGGGAGAGTGGCCGCGACCACAGAGGATCAACGCAAAAAGGGGGAGAGTGGCCGCGACCACAGAGGATCAACGCAAAAAGGGGGAGAGTGGCCGCGACCATAGAGAATCAACGCAAAAAGGGGGAGAGTGGCCGCGACCACAGGGGATCAACGCAAAAAGAGGGAGAGTGGCCGCAACCACAGAGGATCAACGCAAAAGGGGGGAGAGTGGCCGCGACCACAGAGGATCAACGCAAAAGAGGGAGAGTGGCCGCAACCACAGAGGATCAACGCAAAAGGGGGGAGAGTGGCCGCGACCACAGAGGATCAACGCAAAAGGGGGAGAGTGGCCGCAACCACAGAGGATCAACGCAATAAGGGGGAGAGTGGCTGCGACCACAGAGGATCAACGCAAAAGGGGGAGAGTGGCCGCGACCACAGATGATCAACGCAAAAGAGGGAGAGTGGCCGCGACCACAGATGATCAACGCAAACAGGGGGAGAGTGGCCGCGACCACAGAGGATCAACGCAAAAAGAGGAAGAGTGGCCGCAACCACAGAGGATCAACGCAAAAGGGGGGAGAGTGGCCGCGACCACAGAGGATCAACGCAAAAGAGGGAGAGTGGCCGCAACCACAGAGGATCAACGCAAAAGGGGGGAGAAAGGCCGCGACCACAGAGGATCAACGCAATAAGGGGGAGAGTGGCCGCGACCACAGAGGATCAACGCAAAAAGGGGAGAGTGGCCGCGACCACAGATGATCAACGCAAACAGGGGGAGAGTGGCCGCGACCACAGAGGATCAACGCAAAAAGAGGAAGAGTGGCCGCGACCACAGAGGATCAACGCAAAAGGGGGAGAGTGGCCACGACCACAGAGGATCAACGGAAAATGGGGAGAGTGGCCGCGACCACAGAGGATCAACGCAATAAGGGGGAGAGTGGCCGCGACCACAGAGGATCAACGCAATAAGGGGGAGAGTGGCCGCGACCATAGAGAATCAACGCAAAAAGGGGGAGAGTGGCCGCGACCACAGAGGATCAACGCAAAAGGGGGAGAGTGGCCACGACCACAGAGGATCAACGGAAAATGGGGAGAGTGGCCGCGACCACAGAGGATCAACGCAAAAAGGGGGAGAGTGGCCGCGACCACAGAGGATCAACGCAAAAAGGGGGAGAGTGGCCGCGACCATAGAGAATCAACGCAAAAAGGGGGAGAGTGGCCGCGACCACAGGGGATCAACGCAAAAAGAGGGAGAGTGGCCGCAACCACAGAGGATCAACGCAAAAGGGGGGAGAGTGGCCGCGACCACAGAGGATCAACGCAAAAGAGGGAGAGTGGCCGCAACCACAGAGGATCAACGCAAAAGGGGGGAGAGTGGCCGCGACCACAGAGGATCAACGCAAAAGGGGGAGAGTGGCCGCAACCACAGAGGATCAACGCAAAAGGGGGGAGAAAGGCCGCGACCACAGAGGATCAACGCAATAAGGGGGAGAGTGGCCGCGACCACAGAGGATCAACGCAAAAAGGGGAGAGTGGCCGCGACCACAGATGATCAACGCAAACAGGGGGAGAGTGGCCGCGACCACAGAGGATCAACGCAAAAAGAGGAAGAGTGGCCGCGACCACAGAGGATCAACGCAAAAGGGGGAGAGTAGCCACGACCACAGAGGATCAACGCAAAAGGGGGAGAGTGGCCGCGACCACAGAGGATCAACGCAAAAGGGGAAGAGTGGCCGCGACCACAGAGGATCAACGCAAAAGGGGGAGAGTGGCCGCGACCACAGAGGATCAACGCAAAAGGGGGGAGAGTGGCCGCGACCACAGATGATCAACGCAAAAGGGGGGAGAGTTGCCGCGACCACAGAGGATCAACGCAAAAGTGGGAGAGTGGCCGCAACCACAGAGGATCAACGCAAAAGGGGGGAGAGTTGCCGCGACCACAGAGGATCAACGCAAAAGGGGGAGAGTGGCCGCGACCACAGAGGATCAACGCAAAAGGGGGGAGAGTGGCCGCGACCACAGAGGATCAACGCAAAAGGGGGGAGAGTGGCCACGACCACAGAGGATCAACGCAAAAGGGGGAGAGTGGCCGCGACCACAGAGGATCAACGCAAAAGGGGGGAGAGTGGCCGCGACCACAGAGGATCAACGCAAAAGGGGGGAGAGTTGCCGCGACCACAGAGGATCAACGCAAAAGGGGGAGAGTGGCCGCGACCACAGAGGATCAACGCAAAAGGGGGGAGAGTGGCCGCGACCACAGAGGATCAACGCAAAAGGGGGGAGAGTGGCCGCGACCACAGATGATCAACGCAAAAGGGGGGAGAGTTGCCGCGACCACAGAGGATCAACGCAAAAGTGGGAGAGTGGCCGCGACCACAGAGGATCAACGCAAAAAGAGGAAGAGTGGCCGCGACCACAGAGGATCAACGCAAAAGGGGGAGAGTGGCCACGACCACAGAGGATCAACGGAAAATGGGGAGAGTGGCCGCGACCACAGAGGATCAACGCAATAAGGGGGAGAGTGGCCGCGACCACAGAGGATCAACGCAATAAGGGGGAGAGTGGCCGCGACCATAGAGAATCAACGCAAAAAGGGGGAGAGTGGCCGCGACCACAGAGGATCAACGCAAAAGGGGGAGAGTGGCCACGACCACAGAGGATCAACGGAAAATGGGGAGAGTGGCCGCGACCACAGAGGATCAACGCAAAAAGGGGGAGAGTGGCCGCGACCACAGAGGATCAACGCAAAAAGGGGGAGAGTGGCCGCGACCATAGAGAATCAACGCAAAAAGGGGGAGAGTGGCCGCGACCACAGGGGATCAACGCAAAAAGAGGGAGAGTGGCCGCAACCACAGAGGATCAACGCAAAAGGGGGGAGAGTGGCCGCGACCACAGAGGATCAACGCAAAAGAGGGAGAGTGGCCGCAACCACAGAGGATCAACGCAAAAGGGGGGAGAGTGGCCGCGACCACAGAGGATCAACGCAAAAGGGGGAGAGTGGCCGCAACCACAGAGGATCAACGCAAAAGGGGGGAGAAAGGCCGCGACCACAGAGGATCAACGCAATAAGGGGGAGAGTGGCCGCGACCACAGAGGATCAACGCAAAAAGGGGAGAGTGGCCGCGACCACAGATGATCAACGCAAACAGGGGGAGAGTGGCCGCGACCACAGAGGATCAACGCAAAAAGAGGAAGAGTGGCCGCGACCACAGAGGATCAACGCAAAAGGGGGAGAGTAGCCACGACCACAGAGGATCAACGCAAAAGGGGGAGAGTGGCCGCGACCACAGAGGATCAACGCAAAAGGGGAAGAGTGGCCGCGACCACAGAGGATCAACGCAAAAGGGGGAGAGTGGCCGCGACCACAGAGGATCAACGCAAAAGGGGGGAGAGTGGCCGCGACCACAGATGATCAACGCAAAAGGGAGGAGAGTTGCCGCGACCACAGAGGATCAACGCAAAAGTGGGAGAGTGGCCGCAACCACAGAGGATCAACGCAAAAGGGGGGAGAGTTGCCGCGACCACAGAGGATCAACGCAAAAGGGGGAGAGTGGCCGCGACCACAGAGGATCAACGCAAAAGGGGGGAGAGTGGCCGCGACCACAGAGGATCAACGCAAAAGGGGGGAGAGTGGCCACGACCACAGAGGATCAACGCAAAAGGGGGAGAGTGGCCGCGACCACAGAGGATCAACGCAAAAGGGGGGAGAGTGGCCGCGACCACAGAGGATCAACGCAAAAGGGGGGAGAGTTGCCGCGACCACAGAGGATCAACGCAAAAGGGGGAGAGTGGCCGCGACCACAGAGGATCAACGCAAAAGGGGGGAGAGTGGCCGCGACCACAGAGGATCAACGCAAAAGGGGGGAGAGTGGCCGCGACCACAGATGATCAACGCAAAAGGGGGGAGAGTTGCCGCGACCACAGAGGATCAACGCAAAAGTGGGAGAGTGGCCGCAACCACAGAGGATCAACGCAAAAGGGGGGAGAGTTGCCGCGACCACAGAGGATCAACGCAAAAGGGGGAGAGTGGCCGCAACCACAGAGGATCAACGCAAAAGGGGGGAGAGTGGCCGCGACCACAGAGGATCGACGCAAAAGGGGGGAGAGTGGCCACGACCACAGAGGATCAACGCAAAAGGGGGAGAGTGGCCGCGACCACAGAGGATCAACGCAAAAGGGGGGAGAGTGGCCGCGACCACAGAGGATCAACGCAAAAGGGGGGAGAGTTGCCGCGACCACAGAGGATCAACGCAAAAGGGGGAGAGTGGCCGCGACCACAGATGATCAACGCAAAAGGGGGGAGAGTTGCCGCGACCACAGAGGATCAACGCAAAAGGGGGAGAGTGGCCGCGACCACAGAGGATCAACGCAAAAGGGGGGAGAGTTGCCGCGACCACAGAGGATCAACGCAAAAGGGGAAGATTGGCCGCGACCACAGAGGATCAACGCAAAAGGGGGGAGAGGTTCACATAGATTCCTTCGTAGTCTTTGACTTCAGAGGTGTACCTGGAATATTCATAATTTGAACAGTTATTACATTTTCTTTAATTTTTGAAACTTTTTTAAAGGCGTTTAGTAAAATGCACCGACTTCCTATTCCTACTTAGAGAAGTCAACTCAGATTGGATCCAGAAAAATTCAGATTGGATCCAGAGTTGCACCTCCAATCGGGACGAAATATACTTCAATATACTCGTTTTAACCGAGTATTCACCATGTTATCTGGTTTTGGCGGAAAAATAATTTTCCGAGACAATATAGTCATTTAAAGGATTTTGTCAGATTGGATCCAGGACGGTCATATTGGATTCAGTTTGGATCCAATTCGTATTTTTGATGTTGTGAAAAAAGTGCCCATATGTCACTTCTTTTTTTCTAAAAACACCAAAATTATTTGTTTCATATTAACTTAGCTCATGATCTATCTGTTAACTTAAGTTTTGAGTGCATCAAGAGCATTTGAAAAACATTTAAAAACTCTGATCGGATCCAGAAAAAAATCAGATTGGATCCAGAAAAACACACATTGGATCCACAGTGCAGAGAGTATAACTTCCATCACTATTCTGATATCGAAAGAACCCATGGTCAACCTTATTTGGTTCTTCTTTCTCATCGTATTCGTGATATTTTGGGCATTCCGCTGAAGTTTTTTTTGTTTATCACACCACCTAACAGTCTTCGCGCTGGACCTGATTAAAAGACATGATGATAACTTCGATAAAAATCATGGATAGAAAAAATAAGACCCTGAGTGAGAGTTTTAAACCTCCTCAAAGTTTTTAGTTTACTACTGATAATAAATTCATAGATGTTAGAACTCCAATGGCTTGTCCTCCAGCACACATCCAGGTGGACCGGAATCGGGCCGTAAACTGGCGACAGTAGGGTCGGGTGACAGATCCACTGCTATGGAACTAGCAATAAACTGAACTACAAATGGACAGCATATGGGCAACAGATAAACTGCATGTCTAACAGCGAGGAGAGAACTACTTAGTTTTATGAAACGCAGTTAATAAAATAAGTTTGTCATGCGCGTGTCAAGTGAAACATCGTAATTTTACTTTTTTTTTCGAACGTTTTCTGATTGTTTTTGTTGCATTTTGTTTTGTATATTGTGAGTTTCATATTGTTTTTTGACAAATTATGATAAATGGACGACCGGTTCCCGAAATTTTCAAAAGGCTAGTGCTTAAAACCTCGAATACTTTCTATTTTTCGCGTCTCACACCTTTCTTGTCGTATTCACCTGAAAACTTACTGAGATATATATTTGCATATTTTCTTACCAGATACATGTATTTAACTTTGAAAACAAAAGTAGAAGATATCATATCACGTTTTAGGGATTAAAAATTTAAATCAGCCAAAACATGGGAAATTGGCACATTTTAAAGCGTCAAAAAGCATAATAGCTCCTATTCTTTACTATCACGATTTTTTCTATTTAAAAATTGAATTACAGATAAGCGTGTGTCGAAAGTTGGACAGAGAAAGCGAAGTTTGGACTGAGTATACTGGTATACCTGTGAGATGGGAAGTGCAATGGAAGTAAGTTGTTCTGTACTTTTTTATATCACAACCTGATAGTTGATTTTTTTTCATGATCAAGATCAACAACTACTCGTTACAGACAATCAGCTCCGTCCCAGATGATAACTGGCAACTGTGCTGCAATGGGATCACGAGGTAACTTTTATGCAAGTTTGTCTATAGACGACTAACGTATATTGCAAAAAAACCACGATGTAATTTTCTTATTTTACATAGGAATTTTAACAAAACCGGAAATCGTAGAGATATTTTGTCGCCTATTCGTAGATGTTTCTCATATATTTTGAAGAAGATAAAACCGCTCAAAAAAGTTGCTTCACAATTGCAAATTTTGGTGTTTTGCATGAGATAAGTGAATCCATTCCACAAAGATTGAAAAAGAATGAACAGTTAAAATGAGCTGCAATAATTAAAAGTTGAAAACCTTTGTATAATTCTGCTTCTGCGATATGTTCTGGATAGAGTAATTTTATTTAAAATTGGAAGAAAAAAACGAGAACTATGAAAATGGTAAATATTTCATAGGACTTCACTTAACGAGACACAGCAGTGAAAAACTTATTACGAAAAGTCCGGAAGCGAACCGGAAATAAGAAAATCATTTTCCTAATTATAACTTGGGATTTCAAAATTTTTATCATGAATCTAAAACTCAGTCGGTGAAGCACTTTTCGAAAGCGATTTCATCGCCTTCACTATCTTTGAAAATCTAAGAGACCACTAAGGCCTCACAGATTCTCCGAAAAAGATCAATTGTTCCGATTCACTTGAAATTCTAATTTCAGAACCATCAAATGAAGTACGATGATGATACTTAATCTGGCAGCTGTAGATGTAAGAAATACCCATCAACCGATCATTGGAGGATTCATCATCGTCAACAGAAGACTAATATTCAATCAATAATTTTTGAGTGGTAAATGAGTAAATATGTTATAGAAGTAGTGTTTGGAATATTGAATAGAATGCTGATTCAAAGTGTATGGATTCGACAAGGAGAGCTAAAATCGGACCCAGAGAAATTCAGATCGGATCCAGAAAAAAGTCAGATCGGATCCAGAAAAACTCACATTGGACCCAGCCACGTTTTTTTTGGGATAGACTGGAATCCAATCTGAATTTTTCTGGATCCAATCTGAGTTGCCTCCTCAACGCAAAAAGGGGAGAGTGGCCGCGACCACAGAGGATCAACGCAAAAGGGGAGAGAGTGGCCGCGACCACAGAGGATCAACGGAAAATGAGGAGAGTGGCCGCGACCACAGAGGATCAACGCAAAAGGGGGGAGAGTGGCCGCGACCACAGAGGATCAACGCAAAAGGGGGGAGAAAGGCCGCGACCACAGAGGATCAACGCAATAAGGGGGAGAGTGGCCGCGACCACAGAGGATCAACGCAAAAAGGGGAGAGTGGCCGCGACCACAGAGGATCAACGCAAAAAGGGGAGAGTGGCCGCGACCACAGATGATCAACGCAAACAGGGGGAGAGTGGCCGCGACCACAGAGGATCAACGCAAAAAGAGGAAGAGTGGCCGCGACCACAGAGGATCAACGCAAAAGGGGGAGAGTGGCCACGACCACAGAGGATCAACGCAAAAGGGGGAGAGTGGCCGCGACCACAGAGGATCAACGCAAAAGGGGGAGAGTGGCCGCGACCACAGACGATCAACGCAAAAGGGGGAGAGTGGCCGCGACCACAGAGGATCAACGCAAAAGGGGGGAGAGTGGCCACGACCACAGAGGATCAACGCAAAAGGGGGAGAGTGGCCGCGACCACAGAGGATCAACGCAAAAGGGGGGAGAGTGGCCGCGACTACAGAGGATCAACGCAAAAGGGGGGAGAGTGGCCACGACCACAGAGGATCAACGCAAAAGGGGGAGAGTGGTCGCGACCACAGAGGATCAACGCAAAAGGGGGGAGAGTGGCCACGACCACAGAGGATCAACGCAAAAGGGGGAGAGTGGCCACGACCACAGAGGATCAACGCAAAAGGGGGGAGAGTGGCCACGACCACAGAGGATCAACGCAATAAGGGGGAGAGTGGCCGCGACCACAGAGGATCAACGCAATAAGGGGGAGAGTGGCCGCGACCACAGAGGATCAACGCAAAAGGGGGAGAGTGGCCGCGACCACAGAGGATCAACGCAAAAAGGGGGAGAGTGGCCGCGACCACAGAGGATCAACGCAAAAGGGGGGGGAGAGTTGCCGCGACCACAGAGGATCAACGCAAAAGGGGGAGAGTGGCCGCGACCACAGATGATCAACGCAATAAGGGGGAGAGTGGCCGCGACCACAGAGGATCAACGCAAAAGGGGGAGAGTGGCCGCGACCACAGAGGATCAACGCAAAAGGGGGAGAGTGGCCGCGACCACAGAGGATCAACGCAAAAGGGGGGAGAGTGGCCGCGACCACAGAGGATCAACGCAAAAGGGGGAGAGTGGCCGCGACCACAGAGGATCAACGCAAAAGGGGGGAGAGTGGCCGCGACTACAGAGGATCAACGCAAAAGGGGGGAGAGTGGCCACGACCACAGAGGATCAACGCAAAAGGGGGAGAGTGGTCGCGACCACAGAGGATCAACGCAAAAGGGGGGAGAGTGGCCACGACCACAGAGGATCAACGCAAAAGGGGGAGAGTGGTCGCGACCACAGAGGATCAACGCAAAAGGGGGGAGAGTGGCCACGACCACAGAGGATCAACGCAAAAGGGGGAGAGTGGCCGCGACCACAGAGGATCAACGCAAAAAGGGGGAGAGTGGCCGCGACCACAGAGGATCAACGCAAAAGGGGGGAGAGTGGCCACGACCACAGAGGATCAACGCAAAAGGGGGGAGAGTGGCCACGACCACAGAGGATCAACGCAAAAGGGGGAGAGTGGCCGCGACCACAGAGGATCAACGCAAAAAGGGGGAGAGTGGCCGCGACCACAGAGGATCAACGCAAAAGGGGAGAGAGTGGCGACGTCCACAGAGGATCAACGGAAAATGAGGAGAGTGGCCGCGACCACAGAGGATCAACGCAATAAGGGGGAGAGTGGCCGCGACCACAGAGGATCAACGCAATAAGGGGGAGAGTGGCCGCGACCACAGAGGATCAACGCAAAAGGGGGAGAGTGGCCGCGACCACAGAGGATCAACGCAAAAAGGGGGAGAGTGGCCGCGACCACAGAGGATCAACGCAAAAGGGGGGGGGAGAGTTGCCGCGACCACAGAGGATCAACGCAAAAGGGGGAGAGTGGCCGCGACCACAGATGATCAACGCAATAAGGGGGAGAGTGGCCGCGACCACAGAGGATCAACGCAATAAGGGGGAGAGTGGCCGCGACCACAGAGGATCAACGCAAAAGGGGGAGAGTGGCCGCGACCACAGAGGATCAACGCAAAAAGGGGGAGAGTGGCCGCGACCACAGAGGATCAACGCAAAAGGGGGGGGGGGGAGAGTTGCCGCGACCACAGAGGATCAACGCAAAAGGGGGAGAGTGGCCGCGACCACAGATGATCAACGCAAAAGGGGGGAGAGTGGCCGCGACCACAGAGGTTCAACGCAAAAGGGGGAGAGTGGCCGCGACCACAGATGATCAACGCAAAAGGGGGGAGAGTGGCCGCAACCACAGAGGATCAACGCAAAAGGGGGGAGAGTGGCCGCGACCACAGAGGATCAACGCAAAAGGGGGGAGAAAGGCCGCGACCACAGAGGATCAACGCAATAAGGGGGAGAGTGGCCGCGACCACAGAGGATCAACGCAAATAGGGGAGAGTGGCAGCGACCACAGATGATCAACGCAAACAGGGGGAGAGTGGCCGCGACCACAGAGGATCAACGCAAAAAGAGGAAGAGTGGCCGCGACCACAGAGGATCAACGCAAAAGGGGGAGAGTGGCCGCGACCACAGAGGATCAACGCAAAAGGGGGAGAGTGGCCGCGACCACAGAGGATCAACGCAAAAAGAGGAAGAGTGGCCGCGACCACAGAGGATCAACGCAAAAGGGGGAGAGTGGCCGCGACCACAGAGGATCAACGCAAAAGGGGGAGAGTGGCCGCGACCACAGACGATCAACGCAAAAGGGGGAGAGTGGCCGCGACCACAGAGGATCAACGCAAAAGGGGGGAGAGTGGCCACGACCACAGAGGATCAACGCAAAAGGGGGAGAGTGGCCGCGACCACAGAGGATCAACGCAAAAGGGGGGAGAGTGGCCGCGACCACAGAGGATCAACGCAAAAAGGGGGAGAGTGGCCGCGACCACAGAGGATCAACGCAAAAGGGGGGAGAGTGGCCACGACCACAGAGGATCAACGCAAAAGGGGGAGAGTGGTCGCGACCACAGAGGATCAACGCAAAAAGGGGGAGAGTGGCCGCGACCACAGATGATCAACGCAAAAAGGGGGAGAGTGGCCGCGACCACAGAGGATCAACGCAAAAAGGGGGAGAGTGGCCGCGACCACAGAGGATCAACGCAAAGAGGGGGAGAGTGGCCGCGACCACAGAGGATCAACGCAAAAAGGGGGAGAGTGGCCGCGACCACAGATGATCAACGCAAAAAGGGGGAGAGTGGCCGCGACCACAGAGGATCAACGCAAAAAGGGGGAGAGTGGCCGCGACCATAGAGAATCAACGCAAAAGGGGGGGGGGGGAGAGTGGCCACGACCACAGAGGATCAACGCAAAAGGGGGAGAGTGGCCGCGACCACAGAGGATCAACGCAAAGAGGGGGAGAGTGGCCGCGACCATAGAGGATCAACGCAAAGAGGGGGAGAGTGGTCGCGACCACAGAGGATCAACGCAAAAAGGCGGAGAGTGGCCGCGACCATAGAGGATCAACGCAAAGAGGGGGAGAGTGGTCGCGACCACAGAGGATCAACGCAAAAAGGGGGAGAGTGGCCGCGACCACAGAGGATCAACGCAAAAGGGGAGAGAGTGGCGACGTCCACAGAGGATCAACGGAAAAGGGGGGAGAGTGGCCACGACCACAGAGGATCAACGCAAAAGGGGGGAGAGTTGCCGCGACCACAGAGGATCAACGGAAAATGGGGAGAGTGGCCGCGACCACAGAGGATCAACGCAATAAGGGGGAGAGTGGCCGCGACCACAGAGGATCAACGCAATAAGGGGGAGAGTGGCCGCGACCACAGAGGGTCAACGCAAAAGGGGGAGAGTGGCCACGACCACAGAGGATCAACGCAAAAGGGGGAGAGTGGCCGCGACCACAGAGGATCAACGCAAAAGGGGGGAGAGTGGCCGCGACCACAGATGATCAACGCAAAAGAGGGAGAGTGGCCGCAACCACAGAGGATCAACGCAAAAGGGGGGAGAGTGGCCGCGACCACAGAGGATCAACGCAAAAGGGGGAGAGTGGCCGCAACCACAGAGGATCAACGCAAAAGGGGGGAGAAAGGCCGCGACCACAGAGGATCAACGCAATAAGGGGGAGAGTGGCCGCGACCACAGAGGATCAACGCAAAGAGGGGGAGAGTGGTCGCGACCATAGAGGATCAACGCAAAAAGGGGGAGAGTGGCCACGACCACAGAGGATCAACGCAAAAGGGGGAGAGTGGCCACGACCACAGAGGATCAACGCAAAAGGGGGAGAGTGGCCACGACCACAGAGGATCAACGCAAAAGGGGGAGAGTGGCCGCGACCACAGAGGATCAACGCAAAAGGGGGAGAGTGGCCGCGACCACAGAGGATCAACGCAAAAGGGGGGAGAGTTGCCGCGACCACAGAGGATCAACGCAAAAGGGGGAGAGTGGCCGCGACCACAGATGATCAACGCAAAAGGGGGGAGAGTTGCCGCGACCACAGAGGATCAACGCAAAAGGGGGAGAGTGGCCGCGACCACAGAGGATCAACGCAAAAGGGGGGAGAGTTGCCGCGACCACAGAGGATCAACGCAAAAGGGGGAGAGTGGCCGCGACCACAGAGGATCAACGCAAAAGGGGGGAGAGTTGCCGCGACCACAGAGGATCAACGCAAAAGGGGGAGAGTGGCCGCGACCACAGATGATCAACGCAAAAAGGGGGAGAGTGGCCGCGACCACAGGGGATCAACTCAAAAAGGGGGAGAGTGGCCGCGACCACAGAGGATCAACGCAAAAGGGGGAGAGTGGCCACGACCACAGAGGATCAACGCAAAAGGGGGAGAGTGGCCGCGACCACAGATGATCAACGCAAAAAGGGGGAGAGTGGCCGCGACCACAGAGAATCAACGCAAAAAGGGGGAGAGTGGCCGCAACCACAGAGGATCAACGCAAAAGGGGGAGAGTGGCCACGACCACAGAGGATCAACGCAAAAGGGGGGAGAGTTGCCGCGACCACAGATGATCAACGCAAAAAGGGGGAGAGTGGCCGCGACCACAGAGAATCAACGCAAAAAGGGGGAGAGTGGCCGCGACCACAGAGGATCAACGCAAAAAGGGGGAGAGTGGCCGCGACCACAGATGATCAACGCAAAAAGGGGGAGAGTGGCCGCGACCACAGAGAATCAACGCAAAAAGGGGGAGAGTGGCCGCAACCACAGAGGATCAACCCAAAAAGGGGGAGAGTGGCCGCGACCACAGACGATCAACGCAAAAGGGGGAGAGTGGCCGCGACCACAGAGGATCAACGCAAAAAGGGGGAGAGTGGCCGCGACCACAGAGGATCAACGCAAAAAGGGGGAGAGTGGCCGCGACCACAGAGGATCAACGGAAAATGGGGAGAGTGGCCGCGACCACAGAGGATCAACGCAATAAGGGGGAGAGTGGCCGCGACCACAGAGGATCAACGGAAAATGGGGAGAGTGGCCGCGACCACAGAGGATCAACGCAATAAGGGGGAGAGTGGCCGCGACCACAGAGGATCAACGCAAAAAGGGGGAGAGTGGCCGCGACCACAGATGATCAACGCAAATAGGGGGAGAGTGGCCACGACCACAGAGGATCAACGCAAAAAGGGAAGAGTGGCCGCGACCACAGAGGATCAACGCAAAAGGGGGGAGAGTGGCCGCGACCACAGAGGATCAACGCAAAAGGGGGAGAGTGGCCACGACCACAGAGGATCAACGCAAAAGGGGGAGAGTGGCCGCGACCACAGAGGATCAACGCAAAAGGGGGAGAGTGGCCACGACCACAGAGGATCAACGCAAAAGGGGGAGAGTGGCCGCGACCACAGAGGATCAACGCAAAAAGGGGGAGAGTGGCCGCGACCACAGGGGATCAACTCAAAAAGGGGGAGAGTGGCCGCGACCACAGAGGATCAACGCAAAAGGGGGAGAGTGGCCGCGACCACAGAGGATCAACGCAAAAGGGGGGAGAGTTGCCGCGACCACAGAGGATCAACGCAAAAGGGGGAGAGTGGCCGCGACCACAGATGATCAACGCAAAAGGGGGGAGAGTTGCCGCGACCACAGAGGATCAACGCAAAAGGGGGAGAGTGGCCGCGACCACAGAGAATCAACGCAAAAGGGGGGAGAGTTGCCGCGACCACAGAGGATCAACGCAAAAGGGGGAGAGTGGCCGCGACCACAGAGGATCAACGCAAAAGGGGGGAGAGTTGCCGCGACCACAGAGGCTCAACGCAAAAGGGGGAGAGTGGCCGCGACCACAGATGATCAACGCAAAAAGGGGGAGAGTGGCCGCGACCACAGGGGATCAACTCAAAAAGGGGGAGAGTGGCCGCGACCACAGAGGATCAACGCAAAAAGGGGGAGAGTGGCCACGACCACAGAGGATCAACGCAAAAGGGGGAGAGTGGCCGCGACCACAGAGGATCAACGCAAAAGGGGGAGAGTGGCCACGACCACAGAGGATCAACGCAAAAGGGGGAGAGTGGCCGCGACCACAGAGGATCAACGCAAAAAGGGGGAGAGTGGCCACGACCACAGAGGATCAACGCAAAAGGGGGAGAGTGGCCGCGACCACAGAGGATCAACGCAAAAGGGGGAGAGTGGCCACGACCACAGAGGATCAACGCAAAAGGGGGAGAGTGGCCGCGACCACAGATGATCAACGCAAAAGGGGGGAGAGTTGCCGCGACCACAGAGGATCAACGCAAAAGGGGGAGAGTGGCCGCGACCACAGAGAATCAACGCAAAAGGGGGGAGAGTTGCCGCGACCACAGAGGATCAACGCAAAAGGGGGAGAGTGGCCGCGACCACAGAGGATCAACGCAAAAGGGGGGAGAGTTGCCGCGACCACAGAGGATCAACGCAAAAGGGGGAGAGTGGCCGCGACCACAGATGATCAACGCAAAAAGGGGGAGAGTGGCCGCGACCACAGGGGATCAACTCAAAAAGGGGGAGAGTGGCCGCGACCACAGAGGATCAACGCAAAAAGGGGGAGAGTGGCCACGACCACAGAGGATCAACGCAAAAGGGGGAGAGTGGCCGCGACCACAGAGGATCAACGCAAAAGGGGGGAGAGTTGCCGCGACCACAGAGAATCAACGCAAAAAGGGGGAGAGTGGCCGCAACCACAGAGGATCAACGCAAAAGGGGGAGAGTGGCCACGACCACAGAGGATCAACGCAAAAGGGGGGAGAGTTGCCGCGACCACAGATGATCAACGCAAAAAGGGGGAGAGTGGCCGCAACCACAGAGGATCAACGCAAAAGGGGGAGAGTGGCCTCGACCACAGAGGATCAACGCAAAAGGGGGAGAGTTGCCGCGACCACAGATGATCAACGCAAAAAGGGGGAGAGTGGCCGCGACCACAGAGAATCAACGCAAAAGGGGGAGAGTGGCCGCGACCACAGAGGATCAACGCAAAAAGGGGGAGAGTGGCCGCGACCACAGATGATCAACGCAAAAAGGGGGAGAGTGGCCGCGACCACAGAGAATCAACGCAAAAAGGGGGAGAGTGGCCGCAACCACAGAGGATCAACGCTAAAAGGGGGAGAGTGGCCGCGACCACAGAGGATCAACGCAAAAAGGGGGAGAGTGGCCGCGACCACAGATGATCAACGCAAAAAGGGGGAGAGTGGCCGCGACCACAGAGGATCAACGCAAAAAGGGGAAGAGTGGCCGCGACCACAGATGATCAACGCAAAAAGGGGGAGAGTGGCCGCGACCACAGAGGATCAACGCAAAAAGGGGAAGAGTGGCCGCGACCACAGAGGATCAACGCAAAAAGGGGAAGAGTGGCTGCGACCACAGAGGATCAACGCAATAAGGGGGAGAGTGGCCGCGACCACAGAGGATCAACGCAAAGAGGGGGAGAGTGGCCGCGACCACAGAGGATCAACGCAAAAAGGGGAAGAGTGGCCGCGACCACAGAGGATCAACGCAAAGAGGGGGAGAGTGGCCGCGACCACAGAGGATCAACGCAAAAAGGGGAAGAGTGGCCGCGACCACAGAGGATCCACGCAAAAAGGGGGAGAGTGGCCGCGACCACAGAGGATCAACGCAAAGAGGGGGAGAGTGGCCGCGACCACAGAGGATCAACGCAAAAAGGGGGAGAGTGGCCGCGACCACAGAGGATCAACGCAAAGAGGGGGAGAGTGGCCGCGACCACAGAGGATCAACGCAAAAAGGGGAAGAGTGGCCGCGACCACAGAGGATCAACGCAAAAAGGGGGAGAGTGGCCGCGACCACAGAGGATCAACGCAAAGAGGGGGAGAGTGGCCGCGACCACAGAGGATCAACGCAAAAAGGGGAAGAGTGGCCGCGACCACAGAGGATCAACGCAAAAAGGGGGAGAGTGGCCGCGACCACAGAGGATCAACGCAAAGAGGGGGAGAGTGGCCGCGACCACAGAGGATCAACGCAAAAAGGGGAAGAGTGGCCGCGACCACAGAGGATCAACGCAATAAGGGGGAGAGTGGCCGCGACCACAGAGGATCAACGCAAAAAGGGGGAGAGTGGCCGCGACCACAGATGATCAACGCAAAAAGGGGGAGAGTGGCCACGACCACAGAGGATCAACGCAAAAGGGGGAGAGTGGCCGCGACCACAGAGGATCAACGCAAAAGGGGGGAAAGTGGCCGCGACCACAGAGGATCAACGCAAAAGGGGGAGAGTGGCCGCGACCACAGAGGATCAACGCAAAAAGGGGGAGAGTGGCCGCGACCACAGAGGATCAACGCAAAGAGGGGGAGAGTGGCCGCGACCACAGATGATCAACGCAAAAAGGGGGAGAGTGGCCGCGACCACAGAGGATCAACGCAAAAGGAGGGAGAGTTGCCGCGACCACAGAGGATCAACGCAAAAGGGGGAGAGTGGCCGCGACCATAGAGGATCAACGCAAAAAGGGGGAGAGTGGTCGCGACCACAGAGCTCCAGGTTCACTCACTCCTGTTAACCATTTTTCGATTTCATTACTTTAGTTTTTTAGCTTTAATCACAATCAGTGACTCTCCCAAATCGATTTTTTGGTCGTGAGAAAGAAAATATTTATTATTGAATAAACTATTGAACGGCAGTGATTGTATGCTGCACTCGGCTATTGTTCGAGCTCTGTTGAACTGTGACCTCTGAATGTGATAATGTAAAAGTAGAGGTTCAAGTCTCACTCACTCCGGTGGCAAACTTTCTTGAAGATGTTGTAGAAGTAGTTTCGGAGAGTTTTACTCACAAAAATAGTGATCAAGGGGTTACTGAAGGTGAGCAGGTCACTGACGTATGGGAGAATCGTCGTGACTAAGAATGCCTTGAGCTCGGCGTCCATTTCCAAGAACATTGACAGCTTTAAAATAATCTTTATGTGCTTGGCCGAGTGGTCTAAGCGTTTGTTTTGAACTCCGCGGGTTCGAATCCGTCTCACTCCCACTCGTTTTGCAATTTCCAACTCACTGTGAACGCAGTAGCCAACACTTGCAGTACAAAGTTGTACGCAGTTAAGACGTTCATCACCATTTCAGATGAGTTTTTCGGTCCTTGCTTGCCGATTCTCTTCTGGATCTGGACAAAATTATGAATGAATTTTGAAAAAGAAAAAGCTAACCCCTATAGACGTTGCAACGTTGACTATCAAATTGAAGAAAACTGACATAACCATGAAAATAAATAGAGTTTTGTAGCCTCTCGCGTTTAGCTTAATTCGAAAATCTTTTTCAAAATTTTACACAGCCCACCTGAGTGTCAGTCATCGAGTAGTAGAAGCCTGTCTTATCTGGATACTCATTAGACAGAACATTTCCATTGAAAAGTGGTAGAATACAGATGATAGGGACTAGGATGGTGGCCAAGAACACCCAATTGGTGATCTTGCGCCATAGCTGAAAAAGCAAAATGCACATAGGGGATTGAACCCATACTCACCTTGTCGTAATTAAGGTGCGCGAAAATTGCTGTGAACCGGTTGACGGACATTATGGTGATCAGAAGGAATTGTAAGTAGGCAAAGTAGAAAGATATCGCGTGCATCTGAAAATTATGAAGTTGATTGGTGACTATAACCTTAGATCCTGAGGGTTGCCACTTGTGCATTTAGGCTTAGAATTAGCCAAAAGGTATAACCTTAGCTAAAGAATATTTAAGAACGAATGGAAATCAAAATGCAACCTGTGAAAGTAAGAACCCTGCTGTAGCTAACCCAAAGCGCGAACAATATCCTCAAAATAAGGAAAAATCGCGACTTCCATAGGTTCTCCAACGCAGGGATTCTTTGAAGTTTTCGAGTCATTTTCAATCTCACCAATCGAAAAACCAATTCTGGAGTGGAGAGATAGATTGTGGCGACGATGGAGTCGATGGGGGACACTGGCGGTATTTGGAGGTAGAGAAGGGCGTTGAGAAAGACCGAAGTGTTCTGTAAAGGAATCAGGATTTAATAATGATAAGTGTTTTGGCTTAGGCTTACCACAATCGCTGCAAACTTGAAGATCTTGTAGAAAGATGGGGAAAAGGTGTTCTTGGACCTTCTTATGGCCAAAAAAACGATGGAATAAAGAGCGATGGCTGGCACACGGTAGCTCAGACGGACGAGCAATATAATCCAGCGCTGCATCTGGGAAGGAAAATTTTTAAAAATCATTATGTTCAAATGAAATCAGATATCGCAATATATTCATGTTTTCACAATGAATTCACATCTTAAATGATGTTATGACTCGAAAATGAGTTATTCTCTATTTTTCTTTTGAAACGTTGAAGTTGAAAGAGGAAAAATCGGAAAATGCAGAGTTCAACTGGCACGAATGTTTAGTTTCCATATGTTTCTCAGAAAAAAGTCCAAGTACTAGACAACAGGTGAATGATTCACAATTATGAATATCGAAATATCTCTCTCTCAACCTCTCTCTTTCCCTCTCTCTCGCTCTCTCTCCCTCTCTCTCTCTCTCTCTCTCTCTCTCTCTCTCTCTCTCTCTCTCTTTCTCTCTCTCTTTCTCTCTCTCTTTTTCTCTCTCTCTGTCTCTCTCTGTCTTCTCTCTCTCTCTCTCTCTCTCTCTCTCTCTCTCTCTCTCTCTCTTTCTCTCTCTCTCAGTCTCTCTCTCTCTCTCTCTCTCTCCACTATTTATCTAACTCTCTCTCTCTCTCTCTCATCTCTCCTCTCTCTCTCTCTCTCTCTCTCGATCTCTCTATCAGAATCAACATAAAACAAGGGAAAAATGCAAAACCAAAGCTTCAAACTGTTTTCGCCAGCTCATAAGAATCACCTGTTCTACATTTGTTCCGATCAAAATTGAAGCAGCAAGAATTCAAATGATTTTTGGGTCATTTCAGGTAGAAAAATGTATTTCAGTTTGTAGAAAAAGCAAAAAAAAACCGATATATGTTGGGATCGAACA
>OZ022253.1:458056-479790 GCA_963978915.1 Caenorhabditis parvicauda
TGTTAAACACAAGTTGTCCCATCTTTGTGAGACCAAAACTGCCCCTTCGAATGAAATTTGTTGAGTGTCGGTAGAAAAGATTGTGAGATTTGTTGAGCGGGTCGCCCTTGCTATCACTTGGTGAAACCGAGTATGTGTGGTATGGAATTTTTGGCAGTTTCCACTATTAGTGTTTAAAAAACGGAATAAGTCTTCGTATGAGAAGTTTTAAATCATCATAATTTTGATTTTGGAGTACTGTACCCTAGAAAAACATTGATTTTTGACAATTTTTCCTACTAAAACTACCTTTTTTCGAATGTTATCCGTCCCATTTCTATTGTGTAATTAATTATTTGCATGAATTCATGTTAAACACAAGTTGTCCCATCTTTGTGAGACCAAAACTGCCCCTTCGAATGAAATTTGTTGAGTGGCGGTAGAAAAGATTGTGAGATTTGTTGAGCGGGTCACCCTTGCTATCACTTGGTGAAACCGAGTATGTGTGGTATGGCATTTTTGTCAGTTTCCACTATTAGTGTTTAAAAAACGGAATAAGTCTTCGTATGAGAAGTTTTAAATCATCATAATTTTGATTTTGGAGTACTGTACCCTAGAAAAACATTGATTTTTGACAATTTTCCCTACTAAAACTACCTTTTTTCAAATGTTATCCGTTCCATTTCTATTGTGAATCATTATTTGCATGAATTCATGTTAAACACAAGTTGTCCCACCTTTGTGAGACCAAAACTGCCCCTTCGAATGAAATTTGTTGAGTGGCGGTAGAAAAGATTGTGAGATTTGTTGAGAGGGTCACCCTTGCTATCACTTGGTGAAACCGAGTATGTGTGGTATGGCATTTTTGTCAGTTTCCACTATTAGTGTTTAAAAAACGGAATAAGTCTTCGTATGAGAAGTTTTAAATCATCATAATTTTGATTTTGGAGTACTGTACCCTAGAAAAACATTGATTTTTGACAATTTTCCCTACTAAAACTACCTTTTTTCAAATGTTATCCGTCCCATTTCTATTGTGTAATTCATTATTTGCATGAATTCATGTTAAACACAAGTTGTCCCACCTTTGTGAGACCAAAACTGCCCCTTCGAATGAAATTTGTTGAGTGGCGGTAGAAAAGATTGTGAGATTTGTTGAGCGGGTCACCCTTGCTATCACTTGGTGAAACCGAGTATGTGTGGTATGGCATTTTTGTCAGTTTCCACTATTAGTGTTTAAAAAACGGAATAAGTCTTCGTATGAGAAGTTTTAAATCATCATAATTTTGATTTTGGAGTACTGTACCCTAGAAAAACATTGATTTTTGACAATTTTCCCTACTAAAACTACCTTTTTTCAAATGTTATCCGTCCAATTTCTATTGTGATTCATTATTTGCATGAATTCATGTTAAACACAAGTTGTCCCACCTTTGTGAGACCAAAACTGCCCCTTCGAATGAAATTTGTTGAGTGGCGGTAGAAAAGATTGTGAGATTTGTTGAGCGGGTCACCCTTGCTATCACTTGGTGAAACCGAGTATGTGTGGTATGGCATTTTTGTCAGTTTCCACTATTAGTGTTTAAAAAACGGAATAAGTCTTCGTATGAGAAGTTTTAAATCATCATAATTTTGATTTTGGAGTACTGTACCCTAGAAAAACATTGATTTTTGACAATTTTCCCTACTAAAACTACCTTTTTTCGAATGTTATCCGTCCCATTTCTATTGTGAATCATTATTTGCATGAATTCATGTTAAACACAAGTTGTCCCACCTTTGTGAGACCAAAACTGCCCCTTCGAATGAAATTTGTTGAGTGGCGGTAGAAAAGATTGTGAGATTTGTTGAGAGGGTCACCCTTGCTATCACTTGGTGAAACCGAGTATGTGTGGTATGGCATTTTTGTCAGTTTCCACTATTAGTGTTTAAAAAACGGAATAAGTCTTCGTATGAGAAGTTTTAAATCATCATAATTTTGATTTTGGAGTACTGTACCCTAGAAAAACATTGATTTTTGACAATTTTCCCTACTAAAACTACCTTTTTTCAAATGTTATCCGTTCCATTTCTATTGTGTAATTAATTATTTGCATGAATTCATGTTAAACACAAGTTGTCCCATCTTTGTGAGACCAAAACTGCCCCTTCGAATGAAATTTGTTGAGTGGCGGTAGAAAAGATTGTGAGATTTGTTGAGCGGGTCGCCCTTGCTATCATTTGGTGAAACCGAGTATGTGTGGTATGGCATTTTTGTCAGTTTCCACTATTAGTGTTTAAAAAACGGAATAAGTCTTCGTATGAGAAGTTTTAAATCATCATAATTTTGATTTTGGAGTACTGTACCCTAGAAAAACATTGATTTTTGACAATTTTTCCTACTAAAACTACCTTTTTTCGAATGTTATCCGTCCCATTTCTATTGTGAATCATTATTTGCATGAATTCATGTTAAACACAACATGTCCCAACTTTGTGAGACCAAAACTGCCCCTTCGAATGAAATTTGTTGAGTGGCGGTAGAAAAGATTGTGAGATTTGTTGAGCGGGTCACCCTTGCTATCACTTGGTGAAACCGAGTATGTGTGGTATGGCATTTTTGTCAGTTTCCACTATTAGTGTTTAAAAAACGGAATAAGTCTTCGTATGAGAAGTTTTAAATCATCATAATTTTGATTTTGGAGTACTGTACCCTAGAAAAACGTTGATTTTTGACAATTTTCCCTACTAAAACTACCTTTTTTCAAATGTTATCCGTTCCATTTCTATTGTGTAATTAATTATTTGCATGAATTCATGTTAAACACAAGTTGTCCCACCTTTGTGAGACCAAAACTGCCCCTTCGAACGAAATTTGTTGAGTGGCGGTAGAAAAGATTGTGAGATTTGTTGAGAGGGTCACCCTTGCTATCATTTGGTGAAACCGAGTATGTGTGGTATGGCATTTTTGTCAGTTTCCACTATTAGTGTTTAAAAAACGGAATAAGTCTTCGTATGAGAAGTTTTAAATCATCATAATTTTGATTTTGGAGTACTGTACCCTAGAAAAACATTGATTTTTGACAATTTTCCCTACTAAAACTACCTTTTTTCAAATGTTATCCGTCCAATTTCTATTGTGATTCATTATTTGCATGAATTCATGTTAAACACAAGTTGTCCCACCTTTGTGAGACCAAAACTGCCCCTTCGAATGAAATTTGTTGAGTGGCGGTAGAAAAGATTGTGAGATTTGTTGAGAGGGTCACCCTTGCTATCACTTGGTGAAACCGAGTATGTGTGGTATGGCATTTTTGTCAGTTTCCACTATTAGTGTTTAAAAAACGGAATAAGTCTTCGTATGAGAAGTTTTAAATCATCATAATTTTGATTTTGGAGTACTGTACCCTAGAAAAACATTGATTTTTGACAATTTTTCCTACTAAAACTACCTTTTTTCGAATGTTATCCGTCCCATTTCTATTGTGAATCATTATTTGCATGAATTCATGTTAAACACAACATGTCCCAACTTTGTGAGACCAAAACTGCCCCTCGAATGAAATTTGTTGAGTGGCGGTAGAAAAGATTGTGAGATTTGTTGAGCGGGTCACCCTTGCTATCACTTGGTGAAACCGAGTATGTGTGGTATGGCATTTTTGTCAGTTTCCACTATTAGTGTTTAAAAAACGGAATAAGTGTTCGTATGAGAAGTTTTAAATCATCATAATTTTGATTTTGGAGTACTGTACCCTAGAAAAACGTTGATTTTTGACAATTTTCCCTACTAAAACTACCTTTTTTCAAATGTTATCCGTTCCATTTCTATTGTGTAATTAATTATTTGCATGAATTCATGTTAAACACAAGTTGTCCCACCTTTGTGAGACCAAAACTGCCCCTTCGAACGAAATTTGTTGAGTGGCGGTAGAAAAGATTGTGAGATTTGTTGAGAGGGTCACCCTTGCTATCATTTGGTGAAACCGAGTATGTGTGGTATGGCATTTTTGTCAGTTTCCACTATTAGTGTTTAAAAAACGGAATAAGTGTTCGTATGAGAAGTTTTAAATCATCATAATTTTGATTTTGGAGTACTGTACCCTAGAAAAACATTGATTTTTGACAATTTTCCCTACTAAAACTACCTTTTTTCGAATGTTATCCGTCCAATTTCTATTGTGAATCATTATTTGCATGAATTCATGTTAAACACAAGTTGTCCCACCTTTGTGAGACCAAAACTGCCCCTTCGAATGAAATTTGTTGAGTGGCGGTAGAAAAGATTGTGAGATTTGTTGAGCGGGTCACCCTTGCTATCACTTGGTGAAACCGAGTATGTGTGGTATGGCATTTTTGTCAGTTTCCACTATTAGTGTTTAAAAAACGGAATAAGTGTTCGTATGAGAAGTTTTAAATCATCATAATTTTGATTTTGGAGTACTGTACCCTAGAAAAACATTGATTTTTGACAATTTTCCCTACTAAAACTACCTTTTTTCAAATGTTATCCGTCCAATTTCTATTGTGATTCATTATTTGCATGAATTCATGTTAAACACAAGTTGTCCCACCTTTGTGAGACCAAAACTGCCCCTTCGAATGAAATTTGTTGAGTGGCGGTAGAAAAGATTGTGAGATTTGTTGAGAGGGTCACCCTTGCTATCACTTGGTGAAACCGAGTATGTGTGGTATGGCATTTTTGTCAGTTTCCACTATTAGTGTTTAAAAAACGGAATAAGTGTTCGTATGAGAAGTTTTAAATCATCATAATTTTGATTTTGGAGTACTGTACCCTAGAAAAACATTGATTTTTGACAATTTTTCCTACTAAAACTACCTTTTTTCAAATGTTATCCGTCCAATTTCTATTGTGATTCATTATTTGCATGAATTCATGTTAAACACAACATGTCCCAACTTTGTGAGACCAAAACTGCCCCTTCGAATGAAATTTGTTGAGTGGCGGTAGAAAAGATTGTGAGATTTGTTGAGCGGGTCACCCTTGCTATCACTTGGTGAAACCGAGTATGTGTGGTATGGCATTTTTGTCAGTTTCCACTATTAGTGTTTAAAAAACGGAATAAGTCTTCGTATGAGAAGTTTTAAATCATCATAATTTTGATTTTGGAGTACTGTACCCTAGAAAAACGTTGATTTTTGACAATTTTTCCTACTAAAACTACCTTTTTTCGAATGTTATCCGTCCCATTTCTATTGTGAATCATTATTTGCATGAATTCATGTTAAACACAACATGTCCCAACTTTGTGAGACCAAAACTGCCCCTTCGAATGAAATTTGTTGAGTGGCGGTAGAAAAGATTGTGAGATTTGTTGAGCGGGTCACCCTTGCTATCACTTGGTGAAACCGAGTATGTGTGGTATGGCATTTTTGTCAGTTTCCACTATTAGTGTTTAAAAAACGGAATAAGTCTTCGTATGAGAAGTTTTAAATCATCATAATTTTGATTTTGGAGTACTGTACCCTAGAAAAACGTTGATTTTTGACAATTTTCCCTACTAAAACTACCTTTTTTCAAATGTTATCCGTTCCATTTCTATTGTGTAATTAATTATTTGCATGAATTCATGTTAAACACAAGTTGTCCCACCTTTGTGAGACCAAAACTGCCCCTTCGAACGAAATTTGTTGAGTGGCGGTAGAAAAGATTGTGAGATTTGTTGAGAGGGTCACCCTTGCTATCATTTGGTGAAACCGAGTATGTGTGGTATGGCATTTTTGTCAGTTTCCACTATTAGTGTTTGGAAAAAGGAATAAGTGTTCGTATGAGAAGTTTTAAATCATCATAATTTTGATTTTGGAGTACTGTACCCTAGAAAAACATTGATTTTTGACAATTTTCCCTACTAAAACTACCTTTTTTCAAATGTTATCCGTCCAATTTCTATTGTGATTCATTATTTGCATGAATTCATGTTAAACACAAGTTGTCCCACCTTTGTGAGACCAAAACTGCCCCTTCGAATGAAATTTGTTGAGTGGCGGTAGAAAAGATTGTGAGATTTGTTGAGAGGGTCACCCTTGCTATCACTTGGTGAAACCGAGTATGTGTGGTATGGCATTTTTGTCAGTTTCCACTATTAGTGTTTAAAAAACGGAATAAGTCTTCGTATGAGAAGTTTTAAATCATCATAATTTTGATTTTGGAGTACTGTACCCTAGAAAAACGTTGATTTTTGACAATTTTCCCTACTAAAACTACCTTTTTTCAAATGTTATCCGTTCCATTTCTATTGTGTAATTAATTATTTGCATGAATTCATGTTAAACACAAGTTGTCCCACCTTTGTGAGACCAAAACTGCCCCTTCGAACGAAATTTGTTGAGTGGCGGTAGAAAAGATTGTGAGATTTGTTGAGAGGGTCACCCTTGCTATCATTTGGTGAAACCGAGTATGTGTGGTATGGCATTTTTGTCAGTTTCCACTATTAGTGTTTGGAAAAAGGAATAAGTGTTCGTATGAGAAGTTTTAAATCATCATAATTTTGATTTTGGAGTACTGTACCCTAGAAAAACATTGATTTTTGACAATTTTCCCTACTAAAACTACCTTTTTTCAAATGTTATCCGTCCAATTTCTATTGTGATTCATTATTTGCATGAATTCATGTTAAACACAAGTTGTCCCACCTTTGTGAGACCAAAACTGCCCCTTCGAATGAAATTTGTTGAGTGGCGGTAGAAAAGATTGTGAGATTTGTTGAGAGGGTCACCCTTGCTATCACTTGGTGAAACCGAGTATGTGTGGTATGGCATTTTTGTCAGTTTCCACTATTAGTGTTTAAAAAACGGAATAAGTCTTCGTATGAGAAGTTTTAAATCATCATAATTTTGATTTTGGAGTACTGTACCCTAGAAAAACGTTGATTTTTGACAATTTTCCCTACTAAAACTACCTTTTTTCAAATGTTATCCGTTCCATTTCTATTGTGTAATTAATTATTTGCATGAATTCATGTTAAACACAAGTTGTCCCACCTTTGTGAGACCAAAACTGCCCCTTCGAACGAAATTTGTTGAGTGGCGGTAGAAAAGATTGTGAGATTTGTTGAGAGGGTCACCCTTGCTATCATTTGGTGAAACCGAGTATGTGTGGTATGGCATTTTTGTCAGTTTCCACTATTAGTGTTTGGAAAAAGGAATAAGTGTTCGTATGAGAAGTTTTAAATCATCATAATTTTGATTTTGGAGTACTGTACCCTAGAAAAACATTGATTTTTGACAATTTTCCCTACTAAAACTACCTTTTTTCAAATGTTATCCGTCCAATTTCTATTGTGATTCATTATTTGCATGAATTCATGTTAAACACAAGTTGTCCCACCTTTGTGAGACCAAAACTGCCCTTCGAATGAAATTTGTTGAATGTCGGTAGAAAAGATTGTGAGATTTGTTGAGCGGGTCACCCTTGCTATCACTTGGTGAAACCGAGTATGTGTGGTATGGCATTTTTGTCAGTTTCCACTATTAGTGTTTAAAAAACGGAATAAGTCTTCGTATGAGAAGTTTTAAATCATCATAATTTTGATTTTGGAGTACTGTACCCTAGAAAAACATTGATTTTTGACAATTTTTCCTACTAAAACTACCTTTTTTCGAATGTTATCCGTCCCATTTCTATTGTGAATCATTATTTGCATGAATTCATGTTAAACACAACATGTCCCAACTTTGTGAGACCAAAACTGCCCTTCGAATGAAATTTGTTGAGTGGCGGTAGAAAAGATTGTGAGATTTGTTGAGCGGGTCACCCTTGCTATCACTTGGTGAAACCGAGTATGTGTGGTATGGCATTTTTGTCAGTTTCCACTATTAGTGTTTAAAAAACGGAATAAGTCTTCGTATGAGAAGTTTTAAATCATCATAATTTTGATTTTGGAGTACTGTACCCTAGAAAAACATTGATTTTTGACAATTTTTCCTACTAAAACTACCTTTTTTCGAATGTTATCCGTCCCATTTCTATTGTGAATCATTATTTGCATGAATTCATGTTAAACACAACATGTCCCAACTTTGTGAGACCAAAACTGCCCTTCGAATGAAATTTGTTGAGTGGCGGTAGAAAAGATTGTGAGATTTGTTGAGCGGGTCACCCTTGCTATCACTTGGTGAAACCGAGTATGTGTGGTATGGCATTTTTGTCAGTTTCCACTATTAGTGTTTAAAAAACGGAATAAGTCTTCGTATGAGAAGTTTTAAATCATCATAATTTTGATTTTGGAGTACTGTACCCTAGAAAAACATTGATTTTTGACAATTTTCCCTACTAAAACTACCTTTTTTCGAATGTTATCCGTCCCATTTCTATTGTGAATCATTATTTGCATGAATTCATGTTAAACACAACATGTCCCAACTTTGTGAGACCAAAACTGCCCTTCGAATGAAATTTGTTGAGTGGCGGTAGAAAAGATTGTGAGATTTGTTGAGCGGGTCACCCTTGCTATCACTTGGTGAAACCGAGTATGTGTGGTATGGCATTTTTGTCAGTTTCCACTATTAGTGTTTAAAAAACGGAATAAGTCTTCGTATGAGAAGTTTTAAATCATCATAATTTTGATTTTGGAGTACTGTACCCTAGAAAAACATTGATTTTTGACAATTTTCCCTACTAAAACTACCTTTTTTCGAATGTTATCCGTCCCCTTTCTATTGTGAATCATTATTTGCATGAATTCATGTTAAACACAAGTTGTCCCACCTTTGTGAGACCAAAACTGCCCCTTCGAATGAAATTTGTTGAGTGGCGGTAGAAAAGATTGTGAGATTTGTTGAGCGGGTCACCCTTGCTATCACTTGGTGAAACCGAGTATGTGTGGTATGGCATTTTTGTCAGTTTCCACTATTAGTGTGTAAAAAACGGAATAAGTCTTCGTATGAGAAGTTTTAAATCATCAGAATTTTGATTTTGGAGTACTGTACCCTAGAAAAACATTGATTTTTGACAATTTTCCCTACTAAAACTACCTTTTTTCGAATGTTATCCGTCCTCTTTCTATTGTGAATCATTATTTGCATGAATTCATGTTAAACACAAGTTGTCCCACCTTTGTGAGACCAAAACTGCCCTTCGAATGAAATTTGTTGAGTGGCGGTAGAAAAGATTGTGAGATTTGTTGAGCGGGTCACCCTTGCTATCACTTGGTGAAACCGAGTATGTGTGGTATGGCATTTTTGTCAGTTTCCACTATTAGTGTTTAAAAAACGGAATAAGTCTTCGTATGAGAAGTTTTAAATCATCATAATTTTGATTTTGGAGTACTGTACCCTAGAAAAACATTGATTTTTGACAATTTTCCCTACTAAAACTACCTTTTTTCGAATGTTATCCGTCCCCTTTCTATTGTGAATCATTATTTGCATGAATTCATGTTAAACACAAGTTGTCCCACCTTTGTGAGACCAAAACTGCCCCTTCGAATGAAATTTGTTGAGTGGCGGTAGAAAAGATTGTGAGATTTGTTGAGCGGGTCACCCTTGCTATCACTTGGTGAAACCGAGTATGTGTGGTATGGCATTTTTGTCAGTTTCCACTATTAGTGTTTAAAAAACGGAATAAGTCTTCGTATGAGAAGTTTTAAATCATCATAATTTTGATTTTGGAGTACTGTACCCTAGAAAAACATTGATTTTTGACAATTTTCCCTACTAAAACTACCTTTTTTCGAATGTTATCCGTCCCCTTTCTATTGTGAATCATTATTTGCATGAATTCATGTTAAACACAAGTTGTCCCACCTTTGTGAGACCAAAACTGCCCCTTCGAATGAAATTTGTTGAGTGGCGGTAGAAAAGATTGTGAGATTTGTTGAGCGGGTCACCCTTGCTATCACTTGGTGAAACCGAGTATGTGTGGTATGGCATTTTTGTCAGTTTCCACTATTAGTGTTTAAAAAACGGAATAAGTCTTCGTATGAGAAGTTTTAAATCATCATAATTTTGATTTTGGAGTACTGTACCCTAGAAAAACATTGATTTTTGACAATTTTTCCTACTAAAACTACCTTTTTTCGAATGTTATCCGTCCCATTTCTATTGTGAATCATTATTTGCATGAATTCATGTTAAACACAACATGTCCCAACTTTGTGAGACCAAAACTGCCCCTTCGAATGAAATTTGTTGAGTGGCGGTAGAAAAGATTGTGAGATTTGTTGAGCGGGTCACCCTTGCTATCACTTGGTGAAACCGAGTATGTGTGGTATGGCATTTTTGTCAGTTTCCACTATTAGTGTGTAAAAAACGGAATAAGTCTTCGTATGAGAAGTTTTAAATCATCAGAATTTTGATTTTGGAGTACTGTACCCTAGAAAAACATTGATTTTTGACAATTTTCCCTACTAAAACTACCTTTTTTCGAATGTTATCCGTCCTCTTTCTATTGTGAATCATTATTTGCATGAATTCATGTTAAACACAAGTTGTCCCACCTTTGTGAGACCAAAACTGCCCTTCGAATGAAATTTGTTGAGTGGCGGTAGAAAAGATTGTGAGATTTGTTGAGCGGGTCACCCTTGCTATCACTTGGTGAAACCGAGTATGTGTGGTATGGCATTTTTGTCAGTTTCCACTATTAGTGTTTAAAAAACGGAATAAGTCTTCGTATGAGAAGTTTTAAATCATCATAATTTTGATTTTGGAGTACTGTACCCTAGAAAAACATTGATTTTTGACAATTTTTCCTACTAAAACTACCTTTTTTCGAATGTTATCCGTCCCATTTCTATTGTGAATCATTATTTGCATGAATTCATGTTAAACACAACATGTCCCAACTTTGTGAGACCAAAACTGCCCCTTCGAATGAAATTTGTTGAGTGGCGGTAGAAAAGATTGTGAGATTTGTTGAGCGGGTCACCCTTGCTATCACTTGGTGAAACCGAGTATGTGTGGTATGGCATTTTTGTCAGTTTCCACTATTAGTGTTTAAAAAACGGAATAAGTCTTCGTATGAGAAGTTTTAAATCATCATAATTTTGATTTTGGAGTACTGTACCCTAGAAAAACATTGATTTTTGACAATTTTTCCTACTAAAACTACCTTTTTTCGAATGTTATCCGTCCCATTTCTATTGTGAATCATTATTTGCATGAATTCATGTTAAACACAACATGTCCCAACTTTGTGAGACCAAAACTGCCCCTTCGAATGAAATTTGTTGAGTGGCGGTAGAAAAGATTGTGAGATTTGTTGAGCGGGTCACCCTTGCTATCACTTGGTGAAACCGAGTATGTGTGGTATGGCATTTTTGTCAGTTTCCACTATTAGTGTTTAAAAAACGGAATAAGTCTTCGTATGAGAAGTTTTAAATCATCATAATTTTGATTTTGGAGTACTGTACCCTAGAAAAACATTGATTTTTGACAATTTTCCCTACTAAAACTACCTTTTTTCGAATGTTATCCGTCCCCTTTCTATTGTGAATCATTATTTGCATGAATTCATGTTAAACACAACATGTCCCAACTTTGTGAGACCAAAACTGCCCCTTCGAATGAAATTTGTTGAGTGGCGGTAGAAAAGATTGTGAGATTTGTTGAGCGGGTCACCCTTGCTATCACTTGGTGAAACCGAGTATGTGTGGTATGGCATTTTTGTCAGTTTCCACTATTAGTGTGTAAAAAACGGAATAAGTCTTCGTATGAGAAGTTTTAAATCATCAGAATTTTGATTTTGGAGTACTGTACCCTAGAAAAACATTGATTTTTGACAATTTTCCCTACTAAAACTACCTTTTTTCGAATGTTATCCGTCCTCTTTCTATTGTGAATCATTATTTGCATGAATTCATGTTAAACACAAGTTGTCCCACCTTTGTGAGACCAAAACTGCCCTTCGAATGAAATTTGTTGAGTGGCGGTAGAAAAGATTGTGAGATTTGTTGAGCGGGTCACCCTTGCTATCACTTGGTGAAACCGAGTATGTGTGGTATGGCATTTTTGTCAGTTTCCACTATTAGTGTTTAAAAAACGGAATAAGTCTTCGTATGAGAAGTTTTAAATCATCAGAATTTTGATTTTGGAGTACTGTACCCTAGAAAAACATTGATTTTTGACAATTTTCCCTACTAAAACTACCTTTTTTCGAATGTTATCCGTCCTCTTTCTATTGTGAATCATTATTTGCATGAATTCATGTTAAACACAAGTTGTCCCACCTTTGTGAGACCAAAACTGCCCCTTCGAATGAAATTTGTTGAGTGGCGGTAGAAAAGATTGTGAGATTTGTTGAGCGGGTCACCCTTGCTATCACTTGGTGAAACCGAGTATGTGTGGTATGGCATTTTTGTCAGTTTCCACTATTAGTGTTTAAAAAACGGAATAAGTCTTCGTATGAGAAGTTTTAAATCATCATAATTTTGATTTTGGAGTACTGTACCCTAGAAAAACATTGATTTTTGACAATTTTCCCTACTAAAACTACCTTTTTTCGAATGTTATCCGTCCCATTTCTATTGTGAATCATTATTTGCATGAATTCATGTTAAACACAAGTTGTCCCACCTTTGTGAGACCAAAACTGCCCTTCGAATGAAATTTGTTGAGTGGCGGTAGAAAAGATTGTGAGATTTGTTGAGCGGGTCACCCTTGCTATCACTTGGTGAAACCGAGTATGTGTGGTATGGCATTTTTGTCAGTTTCCACTATTAGTGTTTAAAAAACGGAATAAGTCTTCGTATGAGAAGTTTTAAATCATCAGAATTTTGATTTTGGAGTACTGTACCCTAGAAAAACATTGATTTTTGACAATTTTCCCTACTAAAACTACCTTTTTTCGAATGTCATCCGTCCCATTTCTATTGTGAATCATTATTTGCATGAATTCATGTTAAACACAACATGTCCCAACTTTGTGAGACCAAAACTGCCCCTTCGAATGAAATTTGTTGAGTGGCGGTAGAAAAGATTGTGAGATTTGTTGAGCGGGTCACCCTTGCTATCACTTGGTGAAACCGAGTATGTGTGGTATGGCATTTTTGTCAGTTTCCACTATTAGTGTTTAAAAAACGGAATAAGTCTTCGTATGAGAAGTTTTAAATCATCAGAATTTTGATTTTGGAGTACTGTACCCTAGAAAAACATTGATTTTTGACAATTTTCCCTACTAAAACTACCTTTTTTCGAATGTTATCCGTCCCCTTTCTATTGTGAATCATTATTTGCATGAATTCATGTTAAACACAAGTTGTCCCACCTTTGTGAGACCAAAACTGCCCTTCGAATGAAATTTGTTGAGTGGCGGTAGAAAAGATTGTGAGATTTGTTGAGCGGGTCACCCTTGCTATCACTTGGTGAAACCGAGTATGTGTGGTATGGCATTTTTGTCAGTTTCCACTATTAGTGTTTAAAAAACGGAATAAGTCTTCGTATGAGAAGTTTTAAATCATCATAATTTTGATTTTGGAGTACTGTACCCTAGAAAAACATTGATTTTTGACAATTTTCCCTACTAAAACTACCTTTTTTCGAATGTTATCCGTCCCCTTTCTATTGTGAATCATTATTTGCATGAATTCATGTTAAACACAAGTTGTCCCACCTTTGTGAGACCAAAACTGCCCCTTCGAATGAAATTTGTTGAGTGGCGGTAGAAAAGATTGTGAGATTTGTTGAGCGGGTCACCCTTGCTATCACTTGGTGAAACCGAGTATGTGTGGTATGGCATTTTTGTCAGTTTCCACTATTAGTGTTTAAAAAACGGAATAAGTCTTCGTATGAGAAGTTTTAAATCATCAGAATTTTGATTTTGGAGTACTGTACCCTAGAAAAACATTGATTTTTGACAATTTTCCCTACTAAAACTACCTTTTTTCGAATGTTATCCGTCCCCTTTCTATTGTGAATCATTATTTGCATGAATTCATGTTAAACACAAGTTGTCCCACCTTTGTGAGACCAAAACTGCCCTTCGAATGAAATTTGTTGAGTGTCGGTAGAAAAGATTGTGAGATTTGTTGAGCGGGTCACCCTTGCTATCACTTGGTGAAACCGAGTATGTGTGGTATGGCATTTTTGTCAGTTTCCACTATTAGTGTTTAAAAAACGGAATAAGTCTTCGTATGAGAAGTTTTAAATCATCAGAATTTTGATTTTGGAGTACTGTACCCTAGAAAAACATTGATTTTTGACAATTTTTCCTACTAAAACTACCTTTTTTCGAATGTTATCCGTCCTCTTTCTATTGTGAATCATTATTTGCATGAATTCATGTTAAACACAACATGTCCCAACTTTGTGAGACCAAAACTGCCCTTCGAATGAAATTTGTTGAGTGGCGGTAGAAAAGATTGTGAGATTTGTTGAGCGGGTCACCCTTGCTATCACTTGGTGAAACCGAGTATGTGTGGTATGGCATTTTTGTCAGTTTCCACTATTAGTGTTTAAAAAACGGAATAAGTCTTCGTATGAGAAGTTTTAAATCATCATAATTTTGATTTTGGAGTACTGTACCCTAGAAAAACATTGATTTTTGACAATTTTTCCTACTAAAACTACCTTTTTTCGAATGTTATCCGTCCCATTTCTATTGTGAATCATTATTTGCATGAATTCATGTTAAACACAACATGTCCCAACTTTGTGAGACCAAAACTGCCCTTCGAATGAAATTTGTTGAGTGGCGGTAGAAAAGATTGTGAGATTTGTTGAGCGGGTCACCCTTGCTATCACTTGGTGAAACCGAGTATGTGTGGTATGGCATTTTTGTCAGTTTCCACTATTAGTGTTTAAAAAACGGAATAAGTCTTCGTATGAGAAGTTTTAAATCATCATAATTTTGATTTTGGAGTACTGTACCCTAGAAAAACATTGATTTTTGACAATTTTCCCTACTAAAACTACCTTTTTTCGAATGTTATCCGTCCTCTTTCTATTGTGAATCATTATTTGCATGAATTCATGTTAAACACAAGTTGTCCCACCTTTGTGAGACCAAAACTGCCCTTCGAATGAAATTTGTTGAGTGGCGGTAGAAAAGATTGTGAGATTTGTTGAGCGGGTCACCCTTGCTATCACTTGGTGAAACCGAGTATGTGTGGTATGGCATTTTTGTCAGTTTCCACTATTAGTGTTTAAAAAACGGAATAAGTCTTCGTATGAGAAGTTTTAAATCATCATAATTTTGATTTTGGAGTACTGTACCCTAGAAAAACATTGATTTTTGACAATTTTTCCTACTAAAACTACCTTTTTTCGAATGTTATCCGTCCCATTTCTATTGTGAATCATTATTTGCATGAATTCATGTTAAACACAACATGTCCCACCTTTGTGAGACCAAAACTGCCCTTCGAATGAAATTTGTTGAGTGGCGGTAGAAAAGATTGTGAGATTTGTTGAGCGGGTCACCCTTGCTATCACTTGGTGAAACCGAGTATGTGTGGTATGGCATTTTTGTCAGTTTCCACTATTAGTGTGTAAAAAACGGAATAAGTCTTCGTATGAGAAGTTTTAAATCATCAGAATTTTGATTTTGGAGTACTGTACCCTAGAAAAACATTGATTTTTGACAATTTTCCCTACTAAAACTACCTTTTTTCGAATGTTATCCGTCCTCTTTCTATTGTGAATCATTATTTGCATGAATTCATGTTAAACACAAGTTGTCCCATCTTTGTGAGACCAAAACTGCCCTTCGAATGAAATTTGTTGAGTGGCGGTAGAAAAGATTGTGAGATTTGTTGAGCGGGTCACCCTTGCTATCACTTGGTGAAACCGAGTATGTGTGGTATGGCATTTTTGTCAGTTTCCACTATTAGTGTGTAAAAAACGGAATAAGTCTTCGTATGAGAAGTTTTAAATCATCAGAATTTTGATTTTGGAGTACTGTACCCTAGAAAAACATTGATTTTTGACAATTTTCCCTACTAAAACTACCTTTTTTCGAATGTTATCCGTCCTCTTTCTATTGTGAATCATTATTTGCATGAATTCATGTTAAACACAAGTTGTCCCATCTTTGTGAGACCAAAACTGCCCTTCGAATGAAATTTGTTGAGTGGCGGTAGAAAAGATTGTGAGATTTGTTGAGCGGGTCACCCTTGCTATCACTTGGTGAAACCGAGTATGTGTGGTATGGCATTTTTGTCAGTTTCCACTATTAGTGTTTAAAAAACGGAATAAGTCTTCGTATGAGAAGTTTTAAATCATCATAATTTTGATTTTGGAGTACTGTACCCTAGAAAAACATTGATTTTTGACAATTTTTCCTACTAAAACTACCTTTTTTCGAATGTTATCCGTCCCATTTCTATTGTGAATCATTATTTGCATGAATTCATGTTAAACACAACATGTCCCAACTTTGTGAGACCAAAACTGCCCTTCGAATGAAATTTGTTGAGTGGCGGTAGAAAAGATTGTGAGATTTGTTGAGCGGGTCACCCTTGCTATCACTTGGTGAAACCGAGTATGTGTGGTATGGCATTTTTGTCAGTTTCCACTATTAGTGTTTAAAAAACGGAATAAGTCTTCGTATGAGAAGTTTTAAATCATCATAATTTTGATTTTGGAGTACTGTACCCTAGAAAAACATTGATTTTTGACAATTTTTCCTACTAAAACTACCTTTTTTCGAATGTTATCCGTCCCATTTCTATTGTGAATCATTATTTGCATGAATTCATGTTAAACACAACATGTCCCAACTTTGTGAGACCAAAACTGCCCTTCGAATGAAATTTGTTGAGTGGCGGTAGAAAAGATTGTGAGATTTGTTGAGCGGGTCACCCTTGCTATCACTTGGTGAAACCGAGTATGTGTGGTATGGCATTTTTGTCAGTTTCCACTATTAGTGTGTAAAAAACGGAATAAGTCTTCGTATGAGAAGTTTTAAATCATCAGAATTTTGATTTTGGAGTACTGTACCCTAGAAAAACATTGATTTTTGACAATTTTTCCTACTAAAACTACCTTTTTTCGAATGTTATCCGTCCTCTTTCTATTGTGAATCATTATTTGCATGAATTCATGTTAAACACAACATGTCCCAACTTTGTGAGACCAAAACTGCCCTTCGAATGAAATTTGTTGAGTGGCGGTAGAAAAGATTGTGAGATTTGTTGAGCGGGTCACCCTTGCTATCACTTGGTGAAACCGAGTATGTGTGGTATGGCATTTTTGTCAGTTTCCACTATTAGTGTGTAAAAAACGGAATAAGTCTTCGTATGAGAAGTTTTAAATCATCAGAATTTTGATTTTGGAGTACTGTACCCTAGAAAAACATTGATTTTTGACAATTTTCCCTACTAAAACTACCTTTTTTCGAATGTTATCCGTCCTCTTTCTATTGTGAATCATTATTTGCATGAATTCATGTTAAACACAAGTTGTCCCATCTTTGTGAGACCAAAACTGCCCTTCGAATGAAATTTGTTGAGTGGCGGTAGAAAAGATTGTGAGATTTGTTGAGCGGGTCACCCTTGCTATCACTTGGTGAAACCGAGTATGTGTGGTATGGCATTTTTGTCAGTTTCCACTATTAGTGTGTAAAAAACGGAATAAGTCTTCGTATGAGAAGTTTTAAATCATCAGAATTTTGATTTTGGAGTACTGTACCCTAGAAAAACATTGATTTTTGACAATTTTCCCTACTAAAACTACCTTTTTTCGAATGTTATCCGTCCTCTTTCTATTGTGAATCATTATTTGCATGAATTCATGTTAAACACAAGTTGTCCCACCTTTGTGAGACCAAAACTGCCCTTCGAATGAAATTTGTTGAGTGGCGGTAGAAAAGATTGTGAGATTTGTTGAGCGGGTCACCCTTGCTATCACTTGGTGAAACCGAGTATGTGTGGTATGGCATTTTTGTCAGTTTCCACTATTAGTGTGTAAAAAACGGAATAAGTCTTCGTATGAGAAGTTTTAAATCATCAGAATTTTGATTTTGGAGTACTGTACCCTAGAAAAACATTGATTTTTGACAATTTTCCCTACTAAAACTACCTTTTTTCGAATGTTATCCGTCCCATTTCTATTGTGAATCATTATTTGCATGAATTCATGTTAAACACAACATGTCCCAACTTTGTGAGACCAAAACTGCCCTTCGAATGAAATTTGTTGAGTGGCGGTAGAAAAGATTGTGAGATTTGTTGAGCGGGTCACCCTTGCTATCACTTGGTGAAACCGAGTATGTGTGGTATGGCATTTTTGTCAGTTTCCACTATTAGTGTGTAAAAAACGGAATAAGTCTTCGTATGAGAAGTTTTAAATCATCAGAATTTTGATTTTGGAGTACTGTACCCTAGAAAAACATTGATTTTTGACAATTTTCCCTACTAAAACTACCTTTTTTCGAATGTTATCCGTCCCATTTCTATTGTGAATCATTATTTGCATGAATTCATGTTAAACACAACATGTCCCAACTTTGTGAGACCAAAACTGCCCTTCGAATGAAATTTGTTGAGTGGCGGTAGAAAAGATTGTGAGATTTGTTGAGCGGGTCACCCTTGCTATCACTTGGTGAAACCGAGTATGTGTGGTATGGCATTTTTGTCAGTTTCCACTATTAGTGTTTAAAAAACGGAATAAGTCTTCGTATGAGAAGTTTTAAATCATCATAATTTTGATTTTGGAGTACTGTACCCTAGAAAAACATTGATTTTTGACAATTTTCCCTACTAAAACTACCTTTTTTCGAATGTTATCCGTCCTCTTTCTATTGTGAATCATTATTTGCATGAATTCATGTTAAACACAAGTTGTCCCACCTTTGTGAGACCAAAACTGCCCTTCGAATGAAATTTGTTGAGTGGCGGTAGAAAAGATTGTGAGATTTGTTGAGCGGGTCACCCTTGCTATCACTTGGTGAAACCGAGTATGTGTGGTATGGCATTTTTGTCAGTTTCCACTATTAGTGTTTAAAAAACGGAATAAGTCTTCGTATGAGAAGTTTTAAATCATCATAATTTTGATTTTGGAGTACTGTACCCTAGAAAAACATTGATTTTTGACAATTTTTCCTACTAAAACTACCTTTTTTCGAATGTTATCCGTCCCATTTCTATTGTGAATCATTATTTGCATGAATTCATGTTAAACACAACATGTCCCAACTTTGTGAGACCAAAACTGCCCTTCGAATGAAATTTGTTGAGTGGCGGTAGAAAAGATTGTGAGATTTGTTGAGCGGGTCACCCTTGCTATCACTTGGTGAAACCGAGTATGTGTGGTATGGCATTTTTGTCAGTTTCCACTATTAGTGTGTAAAAAACGGAATAAGTCTTCGTATGAGAAGTTTTAAATCATCAGAATTTTGATTTTGGAGTACTGTACCCTAGAAAAACATTGATTTTTGACAATTTTTCCTACTAAAACTACCTTTTTTCGAATGTTATCCGTCCTCTTTCTATTGTGAATCATTATTTGCATGAATTCATGTTAAACACAAGTTGTCCCAACTTTGTGAGACCAAAACTGCCCTTCGAATGAAATTTGTTGAGTGGCGGTAGAAAAGATTGTGAGATTTGTTGAGCGGGTCACCCTTGCTATCACTTGGTGAAACCGAGTATGTGTGGTATGGCATTTTTGTCAGTTTCCACTATTAGTGTGTAAAAAACGGAATAAGTCTTCGTATGAGAAGTTTTAAATCATCAGAATTTTGATTTTGGAGTACTGTACCCTAGAAAAACATTGATTTTTGACAATTTTCCCTACTAAAACTACCTTTTTTCGAATGTTATCCGTCCTCTTTCTATTGTGAATCATTATTTGCATGAATTCATGTTAAACACAAGTTGTCCCATCTTTGTGAGACCAAAACTGCCCTTCGAATGAAATTTGTTGAGTGGCGGTAGAAAAGATTGTGAGATTTGTTGAGCGGGTCACCCTTGCTATCACTTGGTGAAACCGAGTATGTGTGGTATGGCATTTTTGTCAGTTTCCACTATTAGTGTGTAAAAAACGGAATAAGTCTTCGTATGAGAAGTTTTAAATCATCAGAATTTTGATTTTGGAGTACTGTACCCTAGAAAAACATTGATTTTTGACAATTTTCCCTACTAAAACTACCTTTTTTCGAATGTTATCCGTCCTCTTTCTATTGTGAATCATTATTTGCATGAATTCATGTTAAACACAAGTTGCCCCACCTTTGTGAGACCAAAACTGCCCCTTCGAATGAAATTTGTTGAGTGGCGGTAGAAAAGATTGTGAGATTTGTTGAGCGGGTCACCCTTGCTATCACTTGGTGAAACCGAGTATGTGTGGTATGGCATTTTTGTCAGTTTCCACTATTAGTGTTTAAAAAACGGAATAAGTCTTCGTATGAGAAGTTTTAAATCATCAGAATTTTGATTTTGGAGTACTGTACCCTAGAAAAACATTGATTTTTGACAATTTTCCCTACTAAAACTACCTTTTTTCGAATGTTATCCGTCCCATTTCTATTGTGAATCATTATTTGCATGAATTCATGTTAAACACAACATGTCCCAACTTTGTGAGACCAAAACTGCCCCTTCGAATGAAATTTGTTGAGTGGCGGTAGAAAAGATTGTGAGATTTGTTGAGCGGGTCACCCTTGCTATCACTTGGTGAAACCGAGTATGTGTGGTATGGCATTTTTGTCAGTTTCCACTATTAGTGTGTAAAAAACGGAATAAGTCTTCGTATGAGAAGTTTTAAATCATCAGAATTTTGATTTTGGAGTACTGTACCCTAGAAAAACATTGATTTTTGACAATTTTCCCTACTAAAACTACCTTTTTTCGAATGTTATCCGTCCCATTTCTATTGTGAATCATTATTTGCATGAATTCATGTTAAACACAAGTTGTCCCAACTTTGTGAGACCAAAACTGCCCTTCGAATGAAATTTGTTGAGTGGCGGTAGAAAAGATTGTGAGATTTGTTGAGCGGGTCACCCTTGCTATCACTTGGTGAAACCGAGTATGTGTGGTATGGCATTTTTGTCAGTTTCCACTATTAGTGTTTAAAAAACGGAATAAGTCTTCGTATGAGAAGTTTTAAATCATCATAATTTTGATTTTGGAGTACTGTACCCTAGAAAAACATTGATTTTTGACAATTTTCCCTACTAAAACTACCTTTTTTCGAATGTTATCCGTCCTCTTTCTATTGTGAATCATTATTTGCATGAATTCATGTTAAACACAAGTTGTCCCATCTTTGTGAGACCAAAACTGCCCTTCGAATGAAATTTGTTGAGTGGCGGTAGAAAAGATTGTGAGATTTGTTGAGCGGGTCACCCTTGCTATCACTTGGTGAAACCGAGTATGTGTGGTATGGCATTTTTGTCAGTTTCCACTATTAGTGTTTAAAAAACGGAATAAGTCTTCGTATGAGAAGTTTTAAATCATCATAATTTTGATTTTGGAGTACTGTACCCTAGAAAAACATTGATTTTTGACAATTTTCCCTACTAAAACTACCTTTTTTCGAATGTTATCCGTCCTCTTTCTATTGTGAATCATTATTTGCATGAATTCATGTTAAACACAAGTTGTCCCACCTTTGTGAGACCAAAACTGCCCTTCGAATGAAATTTGTTGAGTGGCGGTAGAAAAGATTGTGAGATTTGTTGAGCGGGTCACCCTTGCTATCACTTGGTGAAACCGAGTATGTGTGGTATGGCATTTTTGTCAGTTTCCACTATTAGTGTGTAAAAAACGGAATAAGTCTTCGTATGAGAAGTTTTAAATCATCAGAATTTTGATTTTGGAGTACTGTACCCTAGAAAAACATTGATTTTTGACAATTTTCCCTACTAAAACTACCTTTTTTCG
>OZ022253.1:479990-546298 GCA_963978915.1 Caenorhabditis parvicauda
CGGTAAGTCGAGTTATGGGATGTTAAAGTTGAGCCATTTTCGACGTCGACTTTGAAGATCTGTAACTTCAGAACGGAGGCTCAGAATCCTGCGAAAGTGATAAAATTATGCATTTCAAACACGTCAGAACCGATAAAAATCAAAATCTCAACAATTTTTCCCGACCTCAAAATCGAAAAAATCCATGGGCTATAGCCCACGGATTTTTCAGTTTTTGACCCTAAAATTTTTTGACTCCGATCTGTTTGAAACTCTCGTCATTCATGAAACCGACAACGCTGATTCCATTTCTGTTGGCCATTCATTCAGAACTATTCGGGAAGTCGAGTTATGGGATGTTAAAGTTGAGCCATTTTCGACGTCGACTTTGAAGATCTGTAACTTCAGAACGGAGGCTCAGAATCCTGCGAAAGTGATAAAATTATGCATTTCAAACATGTCAGAACCGATACAAATCAAAATCTCAACAATTTTTCCCGACCTCAAAATCGAAAAAATCCATGGGCTATAGCCCACGGATTTTTCAGTTTTTGACCCTAAAATTTTTTGACTCCGATCTGTTTGAAACTCTCGTCATTCATGAAACCGACAACGCTGATTCCATTTCTGTTTGCCATTCATTCAGAACTATTCGGGAAGTCGAGGTATGGGATGTTAAAGTTGAGCCATTTTCGACGTCGACTTTGAAGATCTGTAACTTCAGAACGGAGGCTCAGAATCCTGCGAAAGTGATAAAATTATGCATTTCAAACACGTCAAAAGCGATACAAATCAAAATCTCAACAATTTTTCCCGACCTCAAAATCGAAAAAATCCATGGGCTATAGCCCACGGATTTTTCAATTTTTGACCCGAAAACTTTTTGACTCCAATCTGTTTGAAACTCTCGTCATTTATAGAACAGACAACGCTGATTCTATTTCTGTTGACCATTCATCCAGAACTAGTCGAGAAGTCGAGTTATGGGATGTTAAAGTTGAGCCATTTTCGACGTCGACTTTGAAGATCTGTAACTTCAGAACGGAGGCTCAGAATCCTGTGAAAGTGATAAAATTATGCATTTCAAACACGTCAGAAGCGATACAAATCAAAATCTCAACAATTTTTCCCGACCTCAAAATCGAAAAAATCCATGGGCTATAGCCCACGGATTTTTCAGTTTTTGACCCTAAAATTTTTTGACTCCGATCTGTTTGAAACTCTCGTCATTCATGAAACCGACAACGCTGATTCCATTTCTGTTGGCCATTCATCCAGAACTATTCGGGAAGTCGAGTTATGGGATGTTAAAGTTGAGCCATTTTCGACGTCGACTTTGAAGATCTGTAACTTTAGAACGGAGGCTCAGAATCCTCTTAAAACAAGAATATTGTGCATTTCAAACACGTCAGAAGCGATACAAATCAAAATCTCAACAATTTTTCCCGACCTCAAAATCGAAAAAATCCATGGGCTATAGCCCACGGATTTTTCAGTTTTTGACCCTAAAATTTTTTGACTCCGATCTGTTTGAAACTCTCGTCATTCATGAAACCGACAACGCTGATTCCATTTCTGTTGGCCATTCATTCAGAACTATTCGGTAAGTCGAGTTATGGGATGTTAAAGTTGAGCCATTTTCGATGTCGAATTTGAAGATCTGTAACTTCAGAACGGAGGCTCAGAATCCTGCGAAAGTGATAAAATTATGCATTTCAAACACGTCAGAACCGATACAAATCAAAATCTCAACAATTTTTCCCGACCTCAAAATCGAAAAAATCCATGGGCTATAGCCCACGGATTTTTCAGTTTTTGACCCTAAAATTTTTTGACTCCGATCTGTTTGAAACTCTCGTCATTCATGAAACCGACAACGCTGATTCCATTTCTGTTGGCCATCCATTCAGAACTATTCGGGAAGTCGAGTTATGGGATATTAAAGTTGAGCCATTTTCGACGTCGACTTTGAAGATCTGTAACTTCAGAACGGAGGCTCAGAATCCTCTTAAAACAAGAATATTGTGCATTTCAAACACGTCAGAAGCGATACAAATCAGAATCTCAACAATTTTTGCCGACCTCAAAATCGAAAAAATCCTTGGGCTATAGCCCACGGATTTTTCAGTTTTTGACCCTAAAATTTTTTGACTCCGATCTGTTTGAAACTCTCGTCATTCATGAAACCGACAACGCTGATTCCATTTCTGTTGGCCATTCATTCAGAACTATTCGGGAAGTCGAGTTATGGGATATTAAAGTTGAGCCATTTTCGACGTCGACTTTGAAGATCTGTAACTTCAGAACGGAGGCTCAGAATCCTCTTAAAACAAGAATTTTGTGCATTTCAAACACGTCAGAACCGATACAAATCAAAATCTCAACAATTTTTCCCGACCTCAAAATCGAAAAAATCCATGGGCTATAGCCCACGGATTTTTCAGTTTTTGACCCTAAAATTTTTTGACTCCGATCTGTTTGAAACTCTCGTCATTCATGAAACCGACAACGCTGATTCCATTTCTGTTGGCCATCCATTCAGAACTATTCGGGAAGTCGAGTTATGGGATGTTAAATTTGAGCCATTTTCGACGTCGACTTTGAAGAACTGTAACTTCAGAACGGAGGCTCAGAATCCTCTTAAAACAAGAATATTGTGCATTTCAAACACGTCAGAAGCGATACAAATCAGAATCTCAACAATTTTTGCCGACTTCAAAATCGAAAAAATCCATGGGCTATAGCCCACGGATTTTTCAGTTTTTGACCCTAAAATTTTTTGACTCCGATCTGTTTGAAACTCTCGTCATTCATGAAACCGACAACGCTGATTCCATTTCTGTTGGCCATTCATTCAGAACTATTCGGTAAGTCGAGTTATGGGATGTTAAAGTTGAGCCATTTTCGACGTCGACTTTGAAGATCTGTAACTTCAGAACGGAGGCTCAGAATCCTGCGAAAGTGATAAAATTATGCATTTCAAACACGTCAGAACCGATAAAAATCAAAATCTCAACAATTTTTCCCGACCTCAAAATCGAAAAAATCCATGGGCTATAGCCCACGGATTTTTCAGTTTTTGACCCTAAAATTTTTTGACTCCGATCTGTTTGAAACTCTCGTCATTCATGAAACCGACAACGCTGATTCCATTTCTGTTTGCCATTCATCCAGAACTATTCGGGAAGTCGAGTTATGGGATGTTAAAGTTGAGCCATTTTCGATGTCGAATTTGAAGACCTGTAACTTCAGAACGGAGGCTCAGAATCCTGTGAAAGTGATAAAATTATGCATTTCAAACACGTCAGAACCGATACAAATTAAAATCTCAACAATTTTTCCCGACCTCAAAATCGAAAAAATCCATGGGCTATAGCCCACGGATTTTTCAATTTTTGACCCGAAACTTTTTTGACTCCAATCTGTTTGAAACTCTCGTCATGCATGAAACCGACAATGCTGATTCCATTTCTGTTGGCCATTCATCCAGAACTATTCGGGAAGTCGAGTTATGGGATGTTAAATTTGAGCCATTTTCGACGTCGACTTTGAAGAACTGTAACTTCAGAACGGAGGCTCAGAATCCTCTTAAAACAAGAATATTGTGCATTTCAAACACGTCAGAAGCGATACAAATCAGAATCTCAACAATTTTTGCCGACCTCAAAATCGAAAAAATCCATGGGCTATAGCCCACGGATTTTTCAGTTTTTGACCTTAAAATTTTTTGACTCCGATCTGTTTGAAACTCTCGTCATTCATGAAACCGACAACGCTGATTCCATTTCTGTTGGCCATTCATTCAGAACTATTCGGTAAGTCGAGTTATGGGATGTTAAAGTTGAGCCATTTTCGACGTCGACTTTGAAGATCTGTAACTTCAGAACGGAGGCTCAGAATCCTGCGAAAGTGATAAAATTATGCATTTCAAACACGTCAGAACCGATAAAAATCAAAATCTCAACAATTTTTCCCGACCTCAAAATCGAAAAAATCCATGGGCTATAGCCCACGGATTTTTCAGTTTTTGACCCTAAAATTTTTTGACTCCGATCTGTTTGAAACTCTCGTCATTCATGAAACCGACAACGCTGATTCCATTTCTGTTTGCCATTCATCCAGAACTATTCGGGAAGTCGAGTTATGGGATGTTAAAGTTGAGCCATTTTCGATGTCGAATTTGAAGACCTGTAACTTCAGAACGGAGGCTCAGAATCCTGTGAAAGTGATAAAATTATGCATTTCAAACACGTCAGAACCGATACAAATTAAAATCTCAACAATTTTTCCCGACCTCAAAATCGAAAAAATCCATGGGCTATAGCCCACAGATTTTTCAGTTTTTGACCCTAAAATTTTTTGACTCCGATCTGTTTGAAACTCTCGTCATTCATGAAACCGACAATGCTGATTCGATTTCTGTTGGCCATTCATCCAGAACTATTCGGGAAGTCGAGTTATGGGATGTTAAAGTTGAGCCATTTTCGACGTCGAATTTGAAGACCTGTAACTTCAGAACGGAGGCTCAGAATCTTGTGAAAGTGATAAAATTATGCATTTCAAACACGTCAGAACCGATACAAATTAAAATCTCAACAATTTTTCCCGACCTCAAAATCGAAAAAATCCATGGGCTATAGCCCACAGATTTTTCAGTTATTGACCCTAAAATTTTTTGACTCCGATCTGTTTGAAACTTTCGTCATTCGTGAAACCGACAATGCTGATTCCATTTCTGTTGGCCATTCATCCAGAACTATTCGGGAAGTCGAGTTATGGGATGTTAAATTTGAGCCATTTTCGACGTCGACTTTGAAGAACTGTAACTTCAGAACGGAGGCTCAGAATCCTCTTAAAACAAGAATATTGTGCATTTCAAACACGTCAGAAGCGATACAAATCAGAATCTCAACAATTTTTGCCGACTTCAAAATCGAAAAAATCCATGGGCTATAGCCCACGGATTTTTCAGTTTTTGACCCTAAAATTTTTTGACTCCGATCTGTTTGAAACTCTCGTCATTCATGAAACCGACAACGCTGATTCCATTTCTGTTGGCCATTCATTCAGAACTATTCGGGAAGTCGAGTTATGGGATGTTAAATTTGAGCCATTTTCGACGTCGACTTTGAAGATCTGTAACTTCAGAACGGAGGCTCAGAATCCTGCGAAAGTGAAAAAATTGTGCATTTCAAACACGTCAGAACCGATACAATTTAAAATCTCAACAATTTTTCCCGACCTCAAAATCGAAAAAATCCATGGGCTATAGCCCACAGATTTTTCAGTTTTTGACCCTAAAATTTTTTGACTCCGATCTCTTTGAAACTCTCGTCATTCATGAAACCGACAATGCTGATTCCATTTCTGTTGGCCATTCATCCAGAACTATTCGGGAAGTCGAGTTATGGGATGTTAAAGTTGAGCCATTTTCGATGTCGAATTTGAAGACCTGTAACTTCAGAACGGAGGCTCAGAATCCTGTGAAAGTGATAAAATTATGCATTTCAAACACGTCAGAACCGATACAAATTAAAATCTCAACAATTTTTCCCGACCTCAAAATCGAAAAAATCCATGGGCTATAGCCCACAGATTTTTCAGTTTTTGACCCTAAAATTTTTTGACTCCGATCTGTTTGAAACTCTCGTCATTCATGAAACCGACAATGCTGATTCCATTTCTGTTGGCCATTCATCCAGAACTATTCGGGAAGTCGAGTTATGGGATGTTAACGTTGAGCCATTTTCGATGTCGAATTTGAAGACCTGTAACTTCAGAACGGAGGCTCAGAATCCTGTGAAAGTGAAAAAATTATGCATTCCAAACACGTCAGAAGCGATACAAATGAAAATCTCAACAATTTTTCCCGACCTCAAAATCGAAAAAATCCATGGGCTATAGCCCACGGATTTTTCAGTTTTTGACCCTAAAATTTTTTGACTCCGATCTGTTTGAAACTCTCGTCATTCATGAAACCGACAATGCTGATTCCATTTCTGTTGGCCATTCATCCAGAACTATTCGGGAAGTCGAGTTATGGGATGTTAAATTTGAGCCATTTTCGACGTCGACTTTGAAGAACTGTAACTTCAGAACGGAGGCTCAGAATCCTCTTAAAACAAGAATATTGTGCATTTCAAACACGTCAGAAGCGATACAAATCAGAATCTCAACAATTTTTGCCGACCTCAAAATCGAAAAAATCCATGGGCTATAGCCCACGGATTTTTCAGTTTTTGACCCTAAAATTTTTTGACTCCGATCTGTTTGAAACTCTCGTCATTCATGAAACCGACAACGCTGATTCCATTTCTGTTGGCCATTCATTCAGAACTATTCGGGAAGTCGAGTTATGGGATGTTAAATTTGAGCCATTTTCGACGTCGACTTTGAAGATCTGTAACTTCAGAACGGAGGCTCAGAATCCTGCGAAAGTGAAAAAATTATGCATTTCAAACACGTCAGAACCGATACAATTTAAAATCTCAACAATTTTTCCCGACCTCAAAATCGAAAAAATCCATGGGCTATAGCCCACAGATTTTTCAGTTTTTGACCCTAAAATTTTTTGACTCCGATCTGTTTGAAACTCTCGTCATTCATGAAACCGACAACGCTGATTTCATTTCTGTTTGCCATTCATCCAGAACTATTCGGGAAGTCGAGTTATGGGATGTTAAAGTTGAGCCATTTTCGATGTCGAATTTGATGACCTGTAACTTCAGAACGGAGGCTCAGAATCCTGTGAAAGTGATAAAATTATGCATTTCAAACACGTCAGAACCGATACAAATTAAAATCTCAACAATTTTTCCCGACCTCAAAATCGAAAAAATCCATGGGCTATAGCCCACAGATTTTTCAGTTTTTGACCCTAAAATTTTTTGACTCCGATCTGTTTGAAACTCTCGTCATTCATGAAACCGACAATGCTGATTCCATTTCTGTTGGCCATTCATCCAGAACTATTCGGGAAGTCGAGTTATGGGATGTTAAAGTTGAGCCATTTTCGACGTCGAATTTGAAGACCTGTAACTTCAGAACGGAGGCTCAGAATCCTCTTAAAACAAGAATATTGTGCATTTCAAACACGTCAGAACCGATAAAAATCAAAATCTCAACAATTTTTCCCGACCTCAAAATCGAAAAAATCCATGGGCTATAGCCCACAGATTTTTCAGTTTTTGACCCTAAAATTTTTTGACTCCGATCTGTTTGAAACTCTCGTCATTCATGAAACCGACAATGCTGATTCCATTTCTGTTGGTCATTCATCCAGAACTATTCGGGAAGTCGAGTTATGGGATGTTAAAGTTGAGCCATTTTCGATGTCGAATTTGAAGACCTGTAACTTCAGAACGGAGGCTCAGAATCCTGTGAAAGTGATAAAATTATGCATTTCAAACACGTCAGAACCGATACAAATGAAAATCTCAACAATTTTTCCCGACCTCAAAATCGAAAAAATCCATGGGCTATAGCCCACGGATTTTTCAGTTTTTGACCCTAAAATTTTTTGACTCCGATCTGTTTGAAACTCTCGTCATTCATGAAACCGACAACGCTGATTCCATTTCTGTTTGCCATTCATCCAGAACTATTCGGGAAGTCGAGTTATGGGATGTTAAAGTTGAGCCATTTTCGATGTCGAATTTGAAGACCTGTAACTTCAGAACGGAGGCTCAGAATCCTGTGAAAGTGATAAAATTATGCATTTCAAACACGTCAGAACCGATACAAATTAAAATCTCAACAATTTTTCCCGACCTCAAAATCGAAAAAATCCATGGGCTATAGCCCACAGATTTTTCAGTTTTTGACCCTAAAATTTTTTGACTCCGATCTGTTTGAAACTCTCGTCATTCATGAAACCGACAGTGCTGATTCCATTTCTGTTGGCCATTCATCCAGAACTATTCGGGAAGTCGAGTTATGGGATGTTAAAGTTGAGCCATTTTCGATGTCGAATTTGAAGACCTGTAACTTCAGAACGGAGGCTCAGAATCCTGTGAAAGTGAAAAAATTATGCATTCCAAACACGTCAGAAGCGATACAAATGAAAATCTCAACAATTTTCCCCGACCTCAAAATCGAAAAAATCCATGGGCTATAGCCCACGGATTTTTCAGTTTTTGACCCTAAAATTTTTTGACTCCGATCTGTTTAAAACTCTCGTCATTCATGAAACCGACAATGCTGATTCCATTTCTGTTGGCCATTCATCCAGAACTATTCGGAAAGTCGAGTTATGGGATGTTAAAGTTGAGCCATTTTCGACGTCGAATTTGAAGACCTGTAACTTCAGAACGGAGGCTCAGAATCCTGTGAAAGTGATAAAATTATGCATTTCAAACACGTCAGAACCGATACAAATTAAAATCTCAACAATTTTTCCCGACCTCAAAATCGAAAAAATCCATGGGCTATAGCCCACAGATTTTTCAGTTTTTGACCCTAAAATTTTTTGACTCCGATCTGTTTGAAACTCTCGTCATTCATGAAACCGACAATGCTGATTCCATTTCTGTTGGCCATTCATCCAGAACTATTCGGGAAGTCGAGTTATGGGATGTTAAAGTTGAGCCATTTTCGATGTCGAATTTGAAGACCTGTAACTTCAGAACGGAGGCTCAGAATCCTGTGAAAGTGAAAAAATTATGCATTTCAAACACGTCAGAAGCGATACAAATGAAAATCTCAACAATTTTTCCCGACCTCAAAATCGAAAAAATCCATGGGCTATAGCCCACGGATTTTTCAGTTTTTGACCCTAAAATTTTTTTGACTCCGATCTCTTTGAAACTCTCGTCATTCATAAAACCGACAATGCTGATTCCATTTCTGTTGGCCATTCATCCAGAACTATTCGGGAAGTCGAGTTATGGGATGTTAAAGTTGAGCCATTTCCGATGTCGAATTTGAAGACCTGTAACTTCAGAACGGAGGCTCAGAATCCTGTGAAAGTGATAAAATTATGCATTTCAAACACGTCAGAACCGATACAAATTAAAATCTCAACAATTTTTCCCGACCTCAAAATCGAAAAAATCCATGGGCTATAGCCCGCAGATTTTTCAGTTTTTGACCCTAAAATTTTTTGACTCCGATCTGTTTGAAACTCTCGTCATTCATGAAACCGACAATGCTGATTCCATTTCTGTTGGCCATTCATCCAGAACTATTCGGGAAGTCGAGTTATGGGATGTTAAAGTTGAGCCATTCTCGATGTCGAATTTGAAGACCTGTAACTTCAGAACGGAGGCTCAGAATCCTGTGAAAGTGAAAAAATTATGCATTCCAAACACGTCAGAAGCGATACAAATGAAAATCTCAACAATTTTTCCCGACCTCAAAATCGAAAAAATCCATGGGCTATAGCCCACGGATTTTTCAGTTTTTGACCCTAAAATTTTTTGACTCCGATCTGTTTGAAACTCTCGTCATTCATGAAACCGACAATGCTGATTCCATTTCTGTTGGCCATTCATCCAGAACTATTCGGAAAGTCGAGTTATGGGATGTTAAAGTTGAGCCATTTTCGACGTCGAATTTGAAGACCTGTAACTTCAGAACGGAGGCTCAGAATCCTGTGAAAGTGATAAAATTATGCATTTCAAACACGTCAGAAGCGATACAAATGAAAATCTCAACAATTTTTCCCGACCTCAAAATCGAAAAAATCCATGGGCTATAGCCCACGGATTTTTCAGTTTTTGACCCTAAAATTTTTTGACTCCGATCTCTTTGAAACTCTCGTCATTCATGAAACCGACAATGCTGATTCCATTTCTGTTGGCCATTCATCCAGAACTATTCGGGAAGTCGAGTTATGGGATGTTAAAGTTGAGCCATTTCCGATGTCGAATTTGAAGACCTGTAACTTCAGAACGGAGGCTCAGAATCCTGTGAAAGTGATAAAATTATGCATTTCAAACACGTCAGAACCGATACAAATTAAAATCTCAACAATTTTTCCCGACCTCAAAATCGAAAAAATCCATGGGCTATAGCCCACAGATTTTTCAGTTTTTGACCCTAAAATTTTTTGACTCCGATCTGTTTGAAACTCTCGTCATTCATGAAACAGACAATGCTGATTCCATTTCTGTTGGCCATTCATCCAGAACTATTCGGGAAGTCGAGTTATGGGATGTTAAAGTTGAGCCATTTTCGATGTCGAATTTGAAGACCTGTAACTTCAGAACGGAGGCTCAGAATCCTGTGAAAGTGATAAAATTATGCATTTCAAACACGTCAGAACCGATACAAATTAAAATCTCAACAATTTTTCCCGACCTCAAAATCGAAAAAATCCATGGGCTATAGCCCACAGATTTTTCAGTTTTTGACCCTAAAATTTTTTGACTCCGATCTGTTTGAAACTCTCGTCATTCATGAAACCGACAATGCTGATTCCATTTCTGTTGGCCATTCATCCAGAACTATTCGGGAAGTCGAGTTATGGGATGTTAAAGTTGAGCCGTTTTCGACGTCGACTTTGAAGCTCTGTAACTTCAGAACGGAGGCTCAGAATTCTGTGAAAGTGATAAAATTATGCATTTCAAACACGTCAGAACCGATACAAATTAAAATCTCAACAATTTTTTCCGACCTCAAAATCGAAAAAATCCATGGGCTATAGCCCACAGATTTTTCAGTTTTTGACCCTAAAATTTTTTGACTCCGATCTGTTTGAAACTCTCGTCATTCATGAAACCGACAATGCTGATTCCATTTCTGTTGGCCATTCATCCAGAACTATTCGGGAAGTCGAGTTATGGGATGTTAAAGTTGAGCCATTTTCGATGTCGAATTTGAAGACCTGTAACTTCAGAACGGAGGCTCAGAATCCTGTGAAAGTGATAAAATTATGCATTTCAAACACGTCAGAACCGATACAAATTAAAATCTCAACAATTTTTCCCGACCTCAAAATCGAAAAAATCCATGGGCTATAGCCCACAGATTTTTCAGTTTTTGACCCTAAAATTTTTTGACTCCGATCTGTTTGAAACTCTCGTCATTCATGAAACCGACAATGCTGATTCCATTTCTGTTGGCCATTCATCCAGAACTATTCGGGAAGTCGAGTTATGGGATGTTAAAGTTGAGCCATTTTCGATGTCGAATTTGAAGACCTGTAACTTCAGAACGGAGGCTCAGAATCCTGTGAAAGTGAAAAAATTATGCATTCCAAACACGTCAGAAGCGATACAAATGAAAATCTCAACAATTTTTCCCGACCTCAAAATCGAAAAAATCCATAGGCTATAGCCCACGGATTTTTCAGTTTTTGACCCTAAAATTTTTTGACTCCGATCTGTTTGAAACTCTTGTCATTAATGAAACCGACAACGCTGATTCCATTTCTGTTGGCCATTCATCCAGATTCATCCAGAACTATTCGGGAAGTCGAGTTATGGGATGTTAAAGTTGAGCCATTTCCGATGTCGAATTTGAAGACCTGTAACTTCAGAACGGAGGCTCAGAATCCTGTGAAAGTGGTAAAATTATGCATTTCAAACACGTCAGAACCGATACAAATTAAAATCTCAACAATTTTTCCCGACCTCAAAATCGAAAAAATCCATAGGCTATAGCCCACGGATTTTTCAGTTTTTGACCCTAAAATTTTTTGACTCCGATCTCTTTGAAACTCTCGTCATTCATGAAACCGACAACGCTGATTCCATTTCTGTTAGCCATTCATTCAGAACTATTCGGGAAGTCGAGTTATGGGATGTTAAAGTTGAGCCATTTTCGACGTCGACTTTGAAGACCTGTAACTTCAGAACGGAGGCTCAGCATCCTCTTAAAACAAGAATATTGTGCATTTCAAACACGTCAGAAGCGATACAAATCAAAATCTCAACAATTTTTCCCGACCTCAAAATCGAAAAAATCCATGGGCTATAGCCCACGAATTTTTCAGTTTTTGACCCTAAAATTTTTTGACTCCGATCTCTTTGAAACTCTCGTCATTCATGAAACCGACAACGCTGATTCCATTTCTGTTAGCTATTCATTCAGAACTATTCGGGAAGTCGAGTTATGGGATGTTAAAGTTGAGCCATTTTCGACGTCGAATTTGAAGACCTGTAACTTCAGAACGGAGGCTCAGAATCCTGTGAAAGTGAAAAAATTATGCATTTCAAACACGTCAGAAGCGATACAAATGAAAATCTCAACAATTTTTCCCGACCTCAAAATCGAAAAAATCCATGGGCTATAGCCCACGGATTTTTCAGTTTTTGACCCTAAAATTTTTTGACTCCGATCTGTTTGAAACTCTCGTCATTCATGAAACCGACAACGCTGATTCCATTTCTGTTGGCCATTCATCCAGAACTATTCGGGAAGTCGAGTTATGGGATGTTAAAGTTGAGCCATTTCCGATGTCGACTTTGTAGACCTGTAACTTCAGAACGGAGGCTCAGAATCCTCTTAAAACAAGAATATCCCTGTTTTGCATGATTTTTCAACTAAAATCGGTTTCCTAAAAATTCAAGATAAGTGAAAAAGATAAAATACTCAAATCTTGACCCCTTTTGACGTGACATGTTCATGTCATTTCAGTAACCTCTCCTTCACTTGGGATGGTTTTTGGGTTATGTAAAAAAGAAAAAGCAGCCTCAAATCTGGATGAGTTGAAAAAAGATATTGTTATTGTGAGTTTTCTTTGTGTGTGGTCTAGATGGTCATTTTTTCAGGATGATCATGAAATTCCACTCGCAGACCTACTCAAACGATATGATTCTTCTGAGACAGCGGTAAAAACTATTCAAAACCTCATTAAATCTCTCTTACAGGGTCTAACCGAAGCAGAGGCATCGGCGCGTCTCAAAAGGGACGGCCCCAATTCGTTGACTCCGCCCAAGACCACTCCGAAATGGGTCAAATTGATCAAATCTGTCTTCGGTGGTTTTAATTTCCTTTTATGGTGTGCAGCCATTGCGTCAGCTGTAGGATATGCCATGGAGAGCATGACTGAAGACGACGTTTCCACTGATAATGTGAGAAGTGTCTTGAAAAATCTAAAAGCAACGATCATTGTGAATCCAATAAGCCTAGTCACACCTTCTGAAACGTCCTGGGGGTCAAGTTACAGACCTTCGAAGTTGAGCCATTTTCGACGTCAATTTTTGAAGATCTGTAACTTCAGAACGAAGGCTCAGAAACTCGTTAGACTTTGAGCATCGCTGAACTATTCAAAGTCTTGACATTTCGAACTCACCCAACCTGTAACGTCCGCGTGCTGCTGCGCGGAAATTTTATTCAAACAATGAACATTTTTGCAGCTCTACATGGCTGTCATCCTTGCGATTGTCGTATCAGTGACCGGACTTTTCGACTTTTACCAGGACCAGAAAAGTGGAAATCTTATGGATTCTTTTGCTAACATGATTCCACCAAAGACACTTGTTGTACGCGATGGGAAAACGCGTGAAATCGTGGTCAAAGACTTGGTCGTCGGAGATTTGATCCGTTTCCGTGGTGGTGACAGGGTGGGTCCATCACACACGCACCATTTACTTGTACATCCCATATCCTTAAGGTGCCTGCCGACGTTCGGGTAACGCTGGCGAGAGGTCTCAAACTCGACAATTCTTCACTGACCGGAGAATCAGAACCACAAACCAGGAACACCAAGTTCACCAGCAAAAATCCACTCGAAACCAAGAATTTGTGCTTGTTTAGGTAAAAATGCAAAAAATTGAAAGGCGCGGGCTCGAACCAGCAATGAATCTGGTGCAAAACAAGCGCGTAGACCACTAGACCATCGGTGCGAAGTCTCTAGGGTCAAATGAGTATTTTCAGTACCAGCGTGCTTGAAGGTTCCGGTGAAGGAATCGTTATTCTCACTGGAGACCGTACTGTCGTAGGACGTATTGCAGCTTTGACCACTCAGGTTGATCAACTACAACCTCATCACCACAAAGTCTGATCATTCAGGTCAACTCTGGCCCAACACCCCTTTCCAAGGAAATCGACAACTTTATCCGCATCATCTCGGTGGTCGCGTTCAGTATCGGTATCTCATTCTTTGTCCTTTCGCAAGTCTACAGCTACAACCTCATCAAGTCGATCGTCTTCTTCATGGGAATCGTCGTCGCCAACGTGCCAGAAGGCATCGTCCCCACTGTCACTGTCGCTCTCACCCTCACAGCCGTCAAGATGCGCAAAAAGTTTTGCTTGGTGAAGAATCTGCAAGCTGTAGAAACCCTGGGTTCGACGTCGACCATCTGCAGTGACAAAACTGGAACACTCACTCAGAACCGAATGACTGTTACTCACTTATGGTGAGTTGTAACTGCACGAAAAGAAAGCCGACAACGTCCAGGTAAAGTGTCGATATTTACCTGGATTTTGCCAATCATATTAATAATAGAACAAGGGGACCGCCCCCTTTGCTCCGCCCTTTTATGGTTGAAGCCGATTTTTGGGTGGTCCTTTTTGGATTTGGTTGGGGGAGGGTTGGAGGGAGGGGTTGTGCAAGAGAGGCCGGGAAGGGATTCGAACGCCTAGAAATCCAACGCTTTAACCACTCGATTACCGGTGCACGGTTTTTTCAGCGCCATTCGCGTGACCACTGGGGGCCCTCGCAGGTTGTTGCATTAGTTCTAGCCAAACTTGCATTAGTGTCAGCCGAGTAAGGATTTTTTCGGGGAGTGCGGAAGCGGACAGCGAGGAGAGCGTGGGAGAGAGAGAGAAATGTGAATGAAGCGAATGAGAGAGAGAGAAGGAAAGAGAGATTTTCGAGAAAAAAAGCGTTTTGGAGCGTTAGCGAAAAAACTCCAGCGGCCCGAGCGTAGCGAGGAATAGCTGCTGGTTTTTCAATAACCGGAGTATTCGACCCATTCGGCTATTCAAACTAAACGCCTTTAGGCTGAACGGCCAGGTCTTGGAAGCCGAAGTACTACCACCCAATGAGAATTTCACCGGGACCAAGAAGTATACCAAGATTGACTCGTACGAGAAGCTCCTTCGTTGTGCGACCCTATGCAGTCGGTCTCATTTTAGGGTGAGTCCTGCTGCTACTGTAACAGTAACCCTCCCAAACTACCGTAACCCTTTAGAATCCAGAATTCAACACTGCGCTGGCCAAACGTTCGGTCAACGGTGATGCGTCAGAAGTTGCAATCATGCGCTACTGTGAAATGATCCACGGTGATGGTGGAGTTGACGCGTACAGAAAAACTATGCCCAAGATTGCCGAAATTCCGTTTAACTCTACTAACAAGTGGCAGGTGAGTGTAACAAGCGCAATTAGTAGACTGCGCTTTGCAGTCCTTCTAGCTTCAATACGTTCGATAGGTACAGTATACCAGGGCATGGTCGCCATCCAAACATTTTTCTCTACGCTCAAAAGTCGATGGCGAAATCACGATATTATGAATTCTATTGCTCTATTTTCTCGGCGAGCCGAAGTTCTTCTCTTGATAATCTTCAAGAATTTGCTTCCGCTCCGCGTCGCGCTGCTAGACCGCTAAGTCTGCCAGGTACAAAAATATGAATATGGGGTGTCAACTTTTGTGAAGAGCTAACACACGTTTGACTAAGTTTCTCCTTACCTAACGTCCTTAGGTATCAATCCACCCAATGAAGGACAAGAACCTTCTTGTCATGAAGGGAGCTCCAGAGAGGATTCTCAGAATGTGCGGGTCTTACCTCGAGAACGGAGAAACAAAGTTTATGGATGAACAATTCCAAGAGAAGTTTCAAAAGGTTGGTGATTTTTGACTCACGTGCTCTGAATTCTTTCTTACTTCACCAAACGGCGACAGTATAGCGACGTTTCGGTGATGATTAGGCTACGTAACGACCACTAGATCGTTTTTTGTTGACAGTACTTTGCCATATTGTCGCCGGAGTACGGAAACAACATGTTTGCGAAAAACGGGATTGGCACTGGTGTATTTAGGCTTAGGCATGGCCAAAATGGCTTGATTTGGGGGTCGACCTGATACACTACGTTGCAGCTATGCTTGCATTTTACTTCCAGGCATGTGACACCTTGGGCTCCTTTGGAGAGCGTGTACTCGGCTTTTGCGATCTAGAGCTCAACCCCAACAAGTACCCACTCAACTTTCAATTCGACTGTGAAAACATCAACTTTCCGATGAAAAGTTAGTCCTTTTCTCTGTCCCTAGTCATCATCATTCGATCTATTTAGACCTTCGCTTCCTTGGTCTCATTTCCATGATTGACCCACCTCGGCCCGGAGTCCCAGAAGCTGTTCGTGTGTGTCAGAACGCTGGAATCAAAGTGGTAATGGTCACCGGAGATCATCCGATCACAGCCCGTGCTATCGCAACTCAAGTTCATATCATTGAGGATGGAGAAGAGGTATTGATCATTATTGATTGAAATATGATTTGATATATTCTAGATTTTTAAAAACTCAAAGCTAAAGATTCTCATTGATTTCAACTCTCAATTTGAGTGGAGCTTTTTTGTCGGTTGAAAATTATCTTTTTTCCCCATTTTTGATTAAGATTTGGTCCACGATAAAGTTATTTCCTTTCGTATATGATTTTCAACTCTTTTTTCTATAGATTTTGTTTTTTAAGCTTCATTTTCACTGATTATAACTTTCATTCTAATGAAAACTCCAACCTTTCTGATCCCAATTTTGTCACAATTGAAAACCTAGAATTTCAAAATACTAGGTCACCGAGGTGGTCAACGACGACGGCAACCCGGGATCAGAGGAAATCTACGGAAAGGGGCGTCTGAAGCGCACCAACGCCATCGTGATTCACGGCGAGCAACTGAGCACCATGAGTCAGCCAACCCTCCACAACATTGTCACAAACTACACCCAGCTGGTGTTTGCAAGAACTTCACCAGCCCAGAAACTGCAGATTGTCGAAGCCTTCCAACACGCCAAGAATGTTGTTGGTGAGTATGAAATTTTTATTGACTTTTTTCTCAAAAATCCCATATTCCTACTTTCAACTGGATAACAAGGTAAAATAAAGGAAAACTATTTTCAACAGGCTGAAAAATTTTGACCTTTGAATAAGCTGATATCACATTGTGATCCCTCCCCCCCGTTTGTCACGAATGGGGCACGAACAGGACATCTTTTTAGGGGTAACCGGTGATGGAGTCAACGACGCGCCAGCTCTGAGAAAAGCAGATATCGGAATTGCTATGGGAATTGCTGGAACAGACGTTTCGAAGCAAGCTGCTGACATGATTCTACTCAATGACAACTTTGCCTCAATCGTTACCGGAGTCGAAGAGGGTCGTCTCATCTTTGACAACTTGAAAAAGTCTATCGCCTACACCTTGACGTCCAACATTCCCGGTTGGTTTTCTTTTTGGAGGAGCACAGTCGTGAGAGGATAACATGATGTGTAAAGGCATAAACGTGTAGTCAGTGGACACATAAGATGAGCGAAGCGAGTGTAAGATGTTATCATATAGAGCGAAGCGAGCGTTGCAGGACAACCGTATAGTTGACCTATTTTTTACGTGTAACATGAGCGTAGCGACATGACAATCGTATGGTTGACCTACCTTCACACGCGTAACATGAGCGAAGCGAGTGCGACATGACAACCGTATGGTTGACCTACCTTCACACGCGTAACATGAGCGAAGCGAGTGCGACATGACAACCGTATGGTTGACCTACCTTCACACGCGTAACATGAGCGAAGCGAGTGCGACATGACAACCGTATGGTTGACCTACCTTCACACGCGTAACATGAGCGAAGCGAGTGCGACATGACAACCGTATGGTTGACCTACCTTCACACGCGTAACATGAGCGAAGCGAGTGCGACATGACAACCGTATGGTTGACCTACCTTCACACGCGTAACATGAGCGAAGCGAGTGCGACATGACAACCGTATGGTTGACCTACCTTCACACGCGTAACATGAGCGAAGCGAGTGCGACATGACAACCGTATGGTTAACCTACCTTCACACGCGTAACATAAGCGAAGCGAGTGCGACATGACAACCGTATGGTTGACCTACCTTCACACGCGTAACATGAGCGAAGCGAGTGCGACATGACAACCGTATGGTTGACCTACCTTCACACGCGTAACATGAGCGAAGCGAGTGCGACATGACAACCGTATGGTTGACCTACCTTCACACGCGTAACATGAGCGAAGCGAGTGCGACATGACAACCGTATGGTTGACCTACCTTCACACGCGTAACATGAGCGAAGCGAGTGCGACATGACAACCGTATGGTTAACCTACCTTCACACGCGTAACATAAGCGAAGCGAGTGCGACATGACAACCGTATGGTTGACCTACCTTCACACGCGTAACATGAGCGAAGCGAGTGCGACATGACAACCGTATGGTTGACCTACCTTCACACGCGTAACATGAGCGAAGCGAGTGCGACATGACAACCGTATGGTTGACCTACCTTCACACGCGTAACATGAGCGAAGCGAGTGCGACATGACAACCGTATGGTTGACCTACCTTCACACGCGTAACATGAGCGAAGCGAGTGCGACATGACAACCGTATGGTTGACCTACCTTCACACGCGTAACATGAGCGAAGCGAGTGCGACATGACAACCGTATGGTTGACCTACCTTCACACGCGTAACATGAGCGAAGCGAGTGCGACATGACAACCGTATGGTTAACCTACCTTCACACGCGTAACATAAGCGAAGCGAGTGCGACATGACAACCGTATGGTTGACCTACCTTCACACGCGTAACATAAGCGAAGCGAGTGCGACATGACAACCGTATGGTTGACCTACCTTCACACGCGTAACATGAGCGAAGCGAGTGCGACATGACAACCGTATGGTTGACCTACCTTCACACGCGTAACATGAGCGAAGCGAGTGCGACATGACAACCGTATGGTTGACCTACCTTCACACGCGTAACATGAGCGAAGCGAGTGCGACATGACAACCGTATGGTTGACCTACCTTCACACGCGTAACATGAGCGAAGCGAGTGCGACATGACAACCGTATGGTTAACCTACCTTCACACGCGTAACATAAGCGAAGCGAGTGCGACATGACAACCGTATGGTTGACCTACCTTCACACGCGTAACATGAGCGAAGCGAGTGCGACATGACAACCGTATGGTTGACCTACCTTCACACGCGTAACATGAGCGAAGCGAGTGCGACATGACAACCGTATGGTTGACCTACCTTCACACGCGTAACATGAGCGAAGCGAGTGCGACATGACAACCGTATGGTTGACCTACCTTCACACGCGTAACATGAGCGAAGCGAGTGCGACATGACAACCGTATGGTTGACCTACCTTCACACGCGTAACATGAGCGAAGCGAGTGCGACATGACAACCGTATGGTTGACCTACCTTCACACGCGTAACATGAGCGAAGCGAGTGCGACATGACAACCGTATGGTTAACCTACCTTCACACGCGTAACATAAGCGAAGCGAGTGCGACATGACAACCGTATGGTTGACCTACCTTCACACGCGTAACATGAGCGAAGCGAGTGCGACATGACAACCGTATGGTTGACCTACCTTCACACGCGTAACATGAGCGAAGCGAGTGCGACATGACAACCGTATGGTTAACCTACCTTCACACGCGTAACATAAGCGAAGCGAGTGCGACATGACAACCGTATGGTTGACCTACCTTCACACGCGTAACATGAGCGAAGCGAGTGCGACATGACAACCGTATGGTTGACCTACCTTCACACGCGTAACATGAGCGAAGCGAGTGCGACATGACAACCGTATGGTTGACCTACCTTCACACGCGTAACATGAGCGAAGCGACGTGACAATCGTATGGTTGACCTACATTCAGACGAGAACATGAGCGAAGCGAGTGCGACATGACAACCGTATGGTTGACCTACCTTCACACGCGTAACATGAGCGAAGCGAGTGCGACATGACAACCGTATGGTTGACCTACCTTCACACGCGTAACATGAGCGAAGCGAGTGTAAGATATTATTCTATAGTTGATGAACTTTTCTATACGTAATGCAAGCGAAGCGAGTGCGAGAGTGACCACCAAGCTGTTGTATACGTTCAAAGTAGAAAATCCAATGACTTCATACACTTTTCCAAAACGTCAATATCAAATTCACGATTCTGAAGTTTATAACCTTGCAGAAATCACGCCATTCATGTCATACGTTCTGCTCGGGCTCCCACTACCCATGTCCATTGTCGCCATTCTAATGATTGACTTGGGAACCGATTTGGTGAGTGGAAAGTGACGATTCTGACGTGAGGAGCCTCATTTCTATCTCTTCTACCTTGGTAGATGTGAGCATTAGAAATGAAAATACCTCATGAGAAGTGGGCGGGTCTCTATTATTAATATGATTTTCGGGTAACTTTAAAAATCGATAAATTGTCAATTCTCCTGCAGAATAACATTAAAGTTCATTATCCACTGAAAAACCTTCTCTATTCCAGTGGCCAGCTATTTCATTTGCCTACGAAGTTCCTGAATCCGACATCATGCAACGAGCGCCGAGAAACCCAGAACACGATAAGCTGGTCAACAAGCGTCTCATCTTCTTCTCCTATCTTCAGATTGGAGCGATTCAAGCAAGTGCCGGATTCACCATCTATTTCAGTGAGTTTTGACGTCATCCACATCTTCAAGTCACTTTTCGTAGGAGCTAATTTTAAGTAGTCTTTTTCGATTTACAATGGGGTGGAGGAGGCAACCTACTCAGAATTATTTTCTCGCCGAACCCAAATAACACGATGAATCTTTGGTCAGCACGAGTATTTTGAAAATGTACATTTCATTCCGATTGGAAACACAACTCTGGATCCAGCCCGATTTTTTCTGTATCCAATTAGAGTTGACTTCTCTGAGTGGGTTAAATTAGAGGGTGATGGCCCTCGAACCCACGAGCTTTCGCTTAACTCACCTACACTTTAACCACTCGACCAAAATGAACGAGAAACTATTACTCTTTGCTCTGTTGGTTCTAGCCCAACTTACATTAGCTCTAGTCGCGTTTGGAGTAGGCGAGTATAAAAACTCCTACAGCCCGATCGTAGCGAGGACGGTATATCAAATTTACAGTCCTGATGATGTTCCACGGCTGGCTGCCACAAGATTTGCTCGAAATCAGTGGCATGTGGGAGAACAAACACATCAACGACCTTACTGACAGTTATGGACAGCAATGGGTAGGTCTTTTCATGATGTTTTTGAGCTCTTCACAAGCGGGGTGAAATTTTGATATAGGCTTTTAAAAGTTTCTCTATATTCGTTTGATCGAAGCATTTTCACGTATACAAGCGAAGCGAGTGTGAAACTGAACTCTGATTGATGGAGTTCTTTTCGAAACTACAAATTATACTGTTTAAATTGTTTTATTCTTGAGCTCGATATTAGAGAACATATTGCATTGTTTCTATGATTGTCTGATTAAGAGTATGACACATAAACCGAGCGAAGCGAGTTTGAAACAGCTTTTCTACCTGCGACATCTCAAGAAACGAATTGCAGACCTACGCTGCTCGCAAAAACTTGGAGCGATGCTGTTACGGTACATTCTTCCTATGCGTCGTTGTCACTCAATGGGCCGATTTGTACGCAGCCAAAACGCGTAAAAACTCGTTGATTCAACAAGGACTTGAAAACAACGTTCTCAACGTCTCGGTCGTTTTTACTTGTTTCTTGTCAACATTCCTGCTCAATACTCCGTATGTCAACGAAATTCTGGGCGTTTACGCACCAAGGTGAGCATTTTGGTGGGACTAACTTTGAAAATCGACAAAGTCTGGGTAAATCATGGGCAGAATTGGCGATCCTTGTAAAATAGGGCAATTCATAGTTTTTTCCAGGTTAATCCTGGTAATTCCAGGCCGGTATAGCTGAAATTCCGGTAAATTCAGCTTATGCCAACTTAATTGGGGGTAACTTCTGTCCATATTTACCAGAACCGACCGGAATTGACCTGGATTTTGTCGATCTTCAATTTCTTAAGGTGGAAAAAATGTTTATAATTTCTTTCAGACTCGAAGTCGCCATCTATTCTGTTCCTTTCGCCGCTGCCATTGTCATCTATGACGAGTTTAGAAAGTTTGCGATCAGGAAATGGCCAAAAGGAATGATCTACAGAGAGACTTACTTCTAAATTTTGCCAATAAATTTATGCAATATTCGTTTGTTTCGGTATACTGTCGCGGTCAGCAGTTTAGCAACCTTTGCTCTCACTTTTTTATAGATTTTAACAGAAATTTGAAATATAAATAGTATCTGGCCCAAGATAGCGAAAATTTCAAGAAAAAAATCCATAAAGGTGCTTTTCAATATTGAGTTGATTGATACACATCTTTTACAAGACTTTTTCGCCTCGAATAGGACACAGACGGGTCACATTTAAGGTCTCTCCAATGATGGGGCCAGAAATTTCTAAGTGACGTCATTTACAAGTAATTTTGCCGTGATTATGACATAAATGGCTCACATTCAAGGCGTTAGACTCACAAAGTCTAGAAAAATACTTTTAATCTGATCAATTTTATTCATGTTAGACATGGAAGTTCGATTGGTAAGCAAATCCACCTGGAAACATGGTCGGCGTTGGTTGTTTCGACGGGCACCTGAACGGACAGTCGACGATCCTTGGCGATGAACTCGTCGGTTATCAGGATTTCTGAAAGTTTTGGTCATTTTTATTCATAGAGCGTAGAGATATTCCCCCAAGGTGGGATTTTTTCTGTTTCCTACTGGCTTATAGGTATAAGTTTTGGGATGTAAAGTTCGTTTAAAGTTCAGGATTTACCCAAATTTTTACCGAAAAAAAACTTTTTTGGAGTAAGTAAGATTTGCATTTCAGATTACAGTAACCTTCGTATAATAACTGCTTCATGCACATCACTATCCAGATAGCCCATCCCATGCTCGGCCACTGTTCGACACGTTCCTATTTAGTGCTCACTACGTGCCCATTTCACATCTAGTATCTACTCGCCGCATAGGAAACCAGACCGAATCTAGCCTAATGCCCACCACTATTCACATACCACAACCCATGCTTCGTCAGTGCCCACCACGTGCCCATTTCGTGCCCAGCTAGTGACCGTGAAATTTTATTATGGGAATTAATGGTAACCTTCGTATTGATTTTCCAAATCTTGAAGTTGTAACCAATAATCCCTACTCTAGCTCGAGACTCAAGGACGCCAGGTATCCCAACTTTTCGTCTTCTTGATTACCGTAAAAGCGTTACTGTATCATTATGGGTAAAAACTTACTAGTCTCTCTCAGGATCGGGAACGCCGCAATCAGTTCTTCTTCTCTTACTAGTTTTCCCAGCTCTATTAATCGACAACCGTCTGGCACGGTGACTGTGAAGTCTAGGTAGAAACTCCGCTTCTGACCGTTCTTCACTGCTTCGAAGGTGTCTCCATCTGGAATCACTGTCGGCACGTCGTCAAGGCTGTAGTCTTCTTCCTCTTCTTCTTCTTCTTCTACAGGAGACACGGATGGCGGTGATTCTGGCTTCATCGGAGCCGATTGCTTCGCCCGCTGGACAATCTTCTTGCGGACTTTCCTACAAAAAACATTGAGTTGTTCAATTTCAGCTTGTGAAAATTCAAATTACTCGACGAAAAAAGGTTTTCTGAAACTTTTTTTGAATTTTTTCCAACCGTCTGTTATTTTCATGATAATAGTTTTAGCTACAAGAAATAGTATGATTGTAATCTTTTTTAAAATCACGTCCAATTTTTTCAAAATTGAATAGTTTCGAAATTTTACCAACTGTCTGTTATTTCTATGATCGTCGTTTTGGCTACAAAAAAATGTATAATCGTCAATTTTAAAGATCAGAAGTTATATTTTTCAAATTCCCACATTTTCTGATTTTTTTCAGCTGTCTTTCATATTCAAGATATTGATCATGATTTTGACTACAAGAAAAAAAAATCATTAAAATATAAACAAGAAAAGTATTTTTTTTACTCAACTTTGGTTAGTTCATGCTCGAATTGTCAACTTTTACATTGAAAAATTTCCTTTTTCTTTAATGAAGAAAAATCTCACGAAATCAACGAAACCGGCTTGTTGAGCTTCTTCCAGTGCGTTTCCTTGTGCTTTTCATCTGGAGCGTCGAGGTCGCAATAACCACATCTGTAATATTTCCATTGAAAACTCGATTCCGAGATAATTTACATAACCCCGGTTGATTCCGGACAGTTCTGGTAAATATCGATAAAAATAAGACCCATTTGGGTGGAAAAAACCTGGATTTACCAGCAATTCATCTAATCTGGCATTCATTTACCAGGAAAAAACTATGAATTTCCTAATTTTACGCGGATCGCCAAATCTGGCATGTATTTTTCTCAGAACTGGCCAGCATTTACCTGGACTTTGTCGGTTTTCAATTTCCAGAGGAGGAATACGTTTTTTTCCGGAATGCCGGTAAACAAGAGTGAATCAGATATAAATAACTTTTTTTGAAATTTTTAGCAGGACACAGTTTTACCAACAATGTTTCATTCCAAAACTAGCTTTCGCTCCGATGAATAATCACTTTTTGGATCTAATTCGTTATTTTCCTCATCTAACTTTCATTTTCTTAATGAGGACGCGGGTCAACAAAAATTGTAAATTTTAAACTTTGACAAAACATAAAATGTATGTCCTAAATCTATTTTAGTGAGATGAACTCCGCACATATCTAGCAAAAAGTCTGACCGATTTCAAACGCGCGCCAGTCGCATTTTTGTAAAATGAGTACGGTAGGAGTCGGGACTCTCACAACGAACAGTTAGATTTTTGTGGATTTAAGTTATTATTCTTACTTTCAGTCCATTGAAATAAAAGGCGCATTACTTTTACGTTCTTGTGTTTCAAGGCGAAACTGCTACAGTAATAAGTAACCGATTTACGGAGGTCACTTTTTACTTTTTACAAGTAGAGGAAGCTATGTGCTCCGTAAAAACGAGAAAAAAAGACAATGATATCGTTAACTAGCCATATTGGTTCATCTGAAAATGAACGGATTCACAGATTTTCCGACTTTTTTGCACTCCCGACCTTCGATTAGAAACATTTTACATCCTGCTTCACATAGCTTCCTTTACCTGTAAAAAAGTCTGGCCTCCGTAAATCGGGTACTTAGTACCGTAGCAGTTTCGCCTTGAAATACAAGAACGATTTAAGTAATGCGCTTTTAATTTCAATGGACTGAAAGTAAGAATAATAATTTAAATCCACAAAGATCTAACTGTTCGTTGTGATAGTCCCGACCCTAGGGTAGGCTTACCGTACTCATTCTGCAAAATTGAGATTAGAGCGCGTTTGAAAACGGCCATGGTTCTAGCGATGCTTTACACATCTCGCGTATGAATTCCAATGAAAACAAAAATCTCACGCATTTTTCTGATGAGCCTTCAGGTAGTGTGATGCCTTCTTCACAGGATTCTCAAACGTCTCACCACAGTCTTTACACTCTTTGTTCGTGTTATGTGTTTTTGAGTAGTGACGGTCCAACTTAATGAAATTTTGTAAAATTTTTTAATAACAAATTTTCGTTCGAATTCATAGTTGTTTCAATTTCTATAGGATCATCTCAGGTTAAATTGAATTCGAACTATTCTGCTGAAGCAATTTAAAATCGACAAAATCCAGGTTAATTCCGGCCAGTTTTGAAAAAGTTCGACAGAAAATTAGGCTCATTTGAGTCGATAAAAACCTGGGCTTACCAGATCGAGCCAGAATTTTGACTATTCTGACATTGATTTAGCAGGATTAACCTGGCACACCTGGAAAAAACTAGATATCGGATTTTTCGGATGACTCGGAAATTCCAAATTCAATATCATAGAAAATTACCTGCACTCTTTGTTTGAAGAACAACTCGCACGGAACACATTCGAATGATACCTGTTTCTTACACGCGTTCAAGTGTTGCCTGAGAATATGCAATAATAGCTCATAATTCTGATCATAACTTACTCAAGCTCACGTAGCCGATCAAAGCTCGCACCACAGGTATCACACGATTCTTTGCCATTCCTACACCTCATTTCGTGTACCTTAATCCCGTCGTATCCAGACACGGTTTTCTTGCATCTCGAGCATTTCCTCTTTATGTGGACGTTCTGAAGACATACAGTGCCGGGCATAAAGATACGAACCCAAAAATTTTTTGGCTTATATCAACCTGGGAGTTACGGATTGGTCTGTGAACTTCAGAGATGTCGAAGAAAACATTTTCAAGCACTTTCTAAAAATATGGGAACAATAGGACATAATTGAGCAGTAAAACAGCAAAAAAAGCAAAAAAGCAAAAATACAGTTTCTTTTAGAGTATTACTGAACAATTTCGAGCTAAATTGTTCCAATGCTATCGTAATATAGGGAATCGATTGGTCAAGTTGAAATGTGGTCTTTTACAAAAAAATTTCATAACGCTTGACCAATAGAATCGCCGCCGCGATATTTGAATAAAATTTACTGATAAGAAGACTACAGGGTGCGGCAGAATTACCGCAACAGTTTTTTTCGCTAATGACTTACGATTTCTGTGAGGAAAATTTCAATTCTCTTCTCTGTTATATGTTCATCAAACCTTTAGGAACATTTGCTCCAAATTTTATCATCGAATCACTATTCACTATAAAATGGTAGCTGTATTACTATTTCAAGTTGAAAAAACACTTTAACTAAAATTGAAGTCATGCATTTTTTGAGAATGAAATTCTTCAAAAGCTCCAGTATTCCAATTTTTTGTACTCGAATCACTGTTAAGATCTCTATTCACACAATGATAGTGCTGGAACCGAATTTTAAATTGATTTAGTAGTTAAATTAAGAAAATTTAGTGAGAGTACCAGATTAGCAAATAAAGACCATTTGAGCCTAAGGTCTCGAGAGAAACAGTCAAGAGTAAGCTAAAATTTGTAATTCCACATGTTCAATAAGATATATTTTTATTTGGGAGCGAAAACAAGTTGAACTCAAAAAAAATGAAATTTTGTTCAAGAGATGCGAAGCATTAACGCACTCCCATGCGCTCCCCGTTCATAAGACGATATTTCGTGAAAAAATCGTCCAACTTTTATGTAACTGCGTTAGTAACTTCTCAATAACTCCAGCTTCACGAAAAAACGTAAGAAATTGATTATAACTTTGTCTCAAGATTCTGAGACAGTATCAGAAGATTGTTGTGACATAAGCGAAATTTCCCTTGTTTTCTTTACCTTTCGTGCTGAATATGAGATGTAGTTTATCGATGTTACTTTCACATGATGAGAAGATGAACAATAGTTCTAAATCCACTTAAGAAACTATACATATATCGTTCAACAAAGAGTGACAGCAGTTCGTCACAAAGAGATGGTGTAAAATGAATTTTCTGAGTTTTGGTTGGTAACACAAAAACCAGTTTTTTAGTTTGATTTGAGCTCGACTGATTGCGACTCAAAAATACGTTACACCCAGATAGTCTCTCTAAACATTTACAAAAAATAAAGTTCTCTGAAGAATGCTATTCAAAAAATATGATCGGATTTTGCCAGCGATGACCTGCGTTCAACCGTCGATGTAACGCAACTAGTTCTAGGAGTTGTGACACGATAATGCAGTGATTAATTCGCAAAGTGTTCATGAAAAATTGTTAACATATTAATCATCAATGTTTGTGCCAATCTTGTGAGAATTTCGAAAAGTTCTCGGAAGTTTAAAGCATTTTGAGTGTGTCCTATTATTTCGGCCGCACCCTGTAGACATAGCTTCCTCTACCTGTAAAAAAGTATGACCTCCGTAAATCGGTTACTTATTACCGTAGCAGTTTCGCCTCAAAATACAAGAACGATTCAAGTAATGCGTCTTTAATTTCAATGGACTGAAAGTAAGAATAATAATTTAAATCCACAAAGACCTAACTGTTCGTTGTGAGAGTCCCGACCCTAGGGTAGGCCTACCGTACTCATTTTACAAAAATGCGACTGGCGCGCGTTTGAAATCGGTCAGACTTTTTGCTAGATATGTGCAGCTGTTGTTTTTAACGAAAAATACCTCACATTGACATGCTTCTCCAGCTCATACTTGGTCTTGAACAAGTGTCCGCACTTGGGGCATAGAAACGACCTCATGATTTGGCTTGCGGATGTCGATGGCAGGTTGATCTTGTCTTCATGCTTCCTCCATATGTGTCGATCGAGGTGTGCCTGAAATCTCTTTAAATCAGCAACAAAAAACCCGATATAAGACCTCTGCAAAATTCTGTAATTCAGTTACTGCACTAAGAAAATTCGTCTCGTAATTTTTTCGGCCTCACCGCGAAGCCGCGCGAGCTTCCGCATGATGCGCTCAAAATTTAGTAGGTTCATCTGCTTGAGAGCTTTCACCAGGGCTGGAGTTGGTTATGCGATCAACAACTCACGTTTTGGTTTAACACGAGTTGTACCAAGAGTTTGAAACAGTTTCAAAATCTCCCGGATACGGCGTCGTAGAACATCAAGCTCTTGACTATCTCCGGCAGGTGCTCTCCCTCATTTGACTTTTTGAAAAATGAAGGGTGGTATGGTTATGGTGTCACTTCTCTCGTTAAAGTGGAAATATCAAATAATAAAATTTTTCAAATTGAATTTTAACGCGTGACGTGGCTGCTGTTTTGACATAAAGTGACGGACCAATACTTATTGGTCACCCTGTAGTTACGGGAATTTACAGAATTTTTTTTTCAGAACTATTTCAAAATCTGCCAGTTTCCTTCAGAAACTACTGAAAACGATCGGAATTTTCTGAGAACCAGCGGATTCTAAGCATTTTCTCAACTCTGAAGCGAAAGTGAAGAGGAGCCTACCTTTTGCACAAACGACATATCACAATGGTCGCACTTGAAGAGCCTAACGTCCAGATGGGACAATTGGTGTCTTCGGAGGTGTGCTTGATTGCGGAATTTCGCTTGGCAAGTTCGGCACTCAAGAGGAACACCTTTCAGCTTTTTCCGTGCTTCTGCTTCCACTGTGTGCACACGAGCGACATGCTTGCGGAGATATCGTTCAACCTGGGAGAATTTTATATTTTTCAATTTTGAAAAAAAATCGAGCGGGGGAGGCGCCTCAGAAAACGTTCGAATTAGTCGACCTCAATCAAAACATTCAATTTTACGTTACGGATTAAAGGTTCAATGATATTTTTTTGTTTTCACAACTTTTCAATGAATTTTCGCATTGAAAAAAAGCATGTGAACTTTATGAATCGCCATTAACAGTCTATGAACTTCATACAGTGCTGGCCATAATCTTTTGCGCTTTCGCATTTTCGGCCATAACTTTTCTCAAAGATCATGGAATGAACTGAAATTTTGGGACATGATTCTAGACATGATTTCCATTTGGTGAAACTTTAACACGTTCAATAAACAAACTTCAAACAAGTTTTCCATAATTATAACAAAAATCACCCAAAATCGAAAATTTGGCACTCATGACTCAAGAGCCCATGAAAATTTTTCAACATTGCCAATCAGCTGGAAACTATTATTTTATGTTTGACATAGTCTAGAAGAAGATTTTCGCATAAGCCATTGCCGGATATTGTTTTGATACGCAGTCCAGGAGTACGCCGACTATCTCTACTTGGATGCTCTGTCCAGCTTTCTTTAAAAGAGTATCCTTTGTTGGATTTCGTAGTGTGAAAGTTTTGAAAATTTCATTCTAGCTTCACACGATATTCTACCATAATATTAAAATACTGACACCGTGTTAAACACTCTATAGGATCTACAAGGGTCTTGTGAAACGAGGTGCTCACATGCTGCAACCTGTGTTCGGCAGCGTTCTCTCGTCATAATCATGTCCAATTTTGATACTTCTCAGATTTCAATACAGTATTAACAACTAAAATGTTTGTTTTGTCAAAGATTTGTGTGTGAGTACCACGAAAAACTTCAAAAGCAATTTGGTAACAAGAAACATAAAATTTCGTTTTTTCTTGTGTAATGCCTATGTCACCGGCTTGTTTTACAAAGGTTTGGAAACGATTGGAGAAGTTGAAAATTTGTGAACTTGTTTATTCTTGAAATTTCTACTACAAACTAACGGATATTCGAATCTGAACACAACAAAAAACTTTAATATCCGAGCAATAAATACGGACGTTTCACCATGAAGAACGAAAGTCCATGTTTCATGTTATAAAATTTCTTCTGAATTTTTTCGTGTTATCCACTTTCAAATCTACAACGAAACAAACATTCCTGATGTTTATACTGTATTGAAATCTGAGAAGTATCGAAATTGGACATGATTATGACGAGAGAACGCTGCCGAACACAGGTTGCAGCATGTGAGCAACTCGTTTCACAAGACCCTCGTAGATCCTATAGAGTGTTTAACACGGTGTCAGTATTTTAATATTATGGTAGAATATCGTGTGAAGCTAGAATGAAATTTTCAAAACTGTCACACTGCGAAATCCAACAAAGGATACTCTTTTAAAGAAAGCTGGACAGAGCATCCAAGTAGAGATAGTCGGCGTACTCCTGGACTGCGTATCAAAACAATATCCGGCAATGGCTTATGCGAAAATCTTCTTCTAGACTGTGTCAAACATAAAATAATACTTTCCAGCTGATTGGCAATGTTGAAAAATTTTCATGGGCTCTTGAGTCATGAGTGCCAAATTTCTGATTTTTGGTGATATTTGTTATAATTATGGAAAACTTGTTTGAAGTTTGTTTATTGAACGTGTTAAAGTTTTCCCAAATGGAAATCATGCCTAGAATCATGTCTCAAAATTTCAGTTCATTCCATGATCTTTGAGAAAAGTTATGCCCGAAAATGCGAATGCGCAAAAGATTATGGCCAGCACTGTATCAACGGTATTTCGTTTCTAGAGAAGTTTAAGCGCTGCCTGAGCGTAGCGAGGAATAGCTATTTCAAACTTGGTAAGTCTATTCAAATAAATTCAAAATCACCTTGAATCTTTTCTCGCATTTCGAGCAGGCAAAACTTTCTTCTGCAACTTCTGAAGTGTCTTCATCTGAACTCGACGTCTCATTCATCTGGAAATACTTCGAATTTTTCAAACCAGAAACTTCTCCACTTTTATAAGTTCACTAACTTCACACTAAATATTACAATCTCAATAATTTTCTCTATCATCATTGGGTTTTTAGATCAGAGCAAGGGAAAAAATCAGTTTTGGTCTAAACTTTAATGTGGTGAAGCATGACTCCAAACTCTGCTTTTTATGTCTTTTTTTTTCAATTACACAGATAACATTCTGAACCGAACAAGTCACACAAATCAACATATTGGTTTTCAAAGTTTATTAATTGGCAATAAAATTTTTTTAACCCGGAGGATGTGCGAAAAGTGGATCAAAACAATTCTATTTACACAAAGAACATACACCATTTACATGAACAATTTACAAAATGCACAAAATTTACAGAGAGACGACACTGTCACTGTCGTCATCGAAATCGATCGATATGTCATTTATTGAATCCTGAAGACTTTGAAGACCTGTGATTTCTTCGAGGCGAGATGGCTTGTTCAGCACCTGAATGTATCATTTTAATAAGAGAACACACATATCTAGCAAAAAGTCTAACCGATTTCAAACTCGCGGCAGTCGCATTTTTGTAAACTGAGTACGGTAGGATCGGGACTCTCACAACGAACAGTTAGATCTTTGTGGATTTAAATTGTTATTCCTACTTTCAGTCCATTGAAATTAAAGGCGCATTACTTAATCGTTCATGTTTTTCAAAGCGAAACTGCTACGGTAACTAAGAAACCGATTTACGGGGGTCAGACTTTTTTACAGGTAGAGGAAGATATGTGGAACAAGGGGACCGCCCTCTTTCCGTGACACAAATTTCAACGATATTAACATTGTCTTATGTTCCATTTATTTATTTTAAAAAATCAATTTTGGCTAAGTTATGGTTATGAGACAATGCTCTTTACAAGATTAACAGTTTACCCATAGGTTTTTTTTATATATTTCAAAAGAGAGAGAGAGAGAGAGAGAGAGAGAGAGAGAGAGAGAGAGAGAGAGTTGAACAAAACGCGTTAGCATGAAAATCGAGCAACTCTGATTTTCATTATTAAACTTATTTTGACTTTTTTTTGTAAGTTGGACAACATATTCAGTTCTCGTGAAAAATTCTAACTTACTCGCAATAATCAAAATTTACTGTTGATGATCATTAAATAACTATTTTTTAAATTTTCGAACTAAGTCCCTTTAAGGATTTCTCATATCAGAAATTTTGTACTTTCATTTCTAACCGTATAAAAACTAAGAAATTCTCAGAAAAATTCCTACTCTCCTCTGACGGCACCATAACAACATCCAATACAGGCAAATGTGACATATTTGTATCTGAATTTTCAAAGAGCTTCCACTCCTCTAACACCAAAACTCCTCATGGCCCTTACGGGAAAGATTCGGATGCCCATCCAGATTTTAGTCCCCACATTTTGTTCGATATAATGTCTAAGTTAGAACCCAAAGTTAACTTCTCACTGAACAATATATCACAGTTTGTACTTAAAAAATGTGCAGTATCTTTAGCCTTACCTCTTTCTATTTTATTCACAGAGGCTTACAAATCAGGTCATTCGTTCAAAGCTTGGAGAACATCTTTCATAACACCAGTATTCAAGAAAGGAGACCGTTCCAATCCTGGAAACTATAGGCCGATCTCCATTTCAGATCCAATTTCTAGAATCATGGAAAAAACGGTAGCCTATAACATTAGGATGATGTACACCGAACTAATTTCCAAAGATCAGCACGGGTTTCTAAGTGGTAGATCCTGTACTACTCAACTCTTACAGTTTTCCAATCACTGTACTAATCTCATTTCTCACTCTGGATGGGCTGATGTAATCTACCTTGATTTTGCAAAGGCTTTTGACTCTGTGCCTCACACCTTTTTAATCCATAAACTTCACACATATGGAATGCCTTCCCTTTTAATCAATTGGTTCGCAGCTTTCCTTAGAGATAGAAAAGGATTTGTTAGACTTAATGGACAAATATCTTCCGAACACGTCTCTACTGTTAGCGGCGTACTTCAGGGCACAGTCACCGGCCCCCTTCTCTTCCTTCTTTTCATTAACGACATAACTGACTACATCAACGATAACAAAGTCAGAGTCTTTCTTTTCGCTGACGACGTCAAGCTAGTCTCAAACGATTCTACCTCATTACAATCTGCACTTAATGCTGTCTCTGAGTGGTGTCATGATTGGGAAATGACTATTGCACCGCACAAATCGCATCTTCTAAGGATCGGTAGCCCACCATCTCCTGTTAGATACCATTACCGAAATTCGTTATTAAATCAAGTAACTCAGATTCGTGATCTTGGAATTTTGGTTGACAATCGCTTAAACTTCAAACCTCATATTAATAGTCTTAATGCTCTTGCAATGGTCAGGGTTCGACAACTCCTCAAGGTCCTCAAATTTTCCACGACTGCTCCATACTTCAGAGCCTTTAATGTATTCGTCATGCCAATACTAATGTACTGTGTTGAAACTTTTGCCCCTCCACTTTCTTCAAAATCTGCAAAGTTACTAGAGCAGCCTCTAAAATACTTTTCCCGTATAGTATTTTGTCGTTTGAATATAAAATTCTCGTCCTATAGCCATCGACTCTCTGTTGCAGGCTGTTCTAGTATCTTCCGAGAAAGAACTAACCGTATTTTATTCACTCTTGCCAAAATCTTGTTGAAACTAACGTATTACCCGAATTCGGATCACTACATTAGACTGAGCCAATCTCAACGTCGACCTTGGTGTATTTCTCTTAACCCTTCTATCAACAGTTCCTTTTTGTCTTTTGCGGTACCTATATGGAATCGTATCTGTCATTTACTTCCGAGAGAGTTGAAACTGGGGGATGTGAAAAGAATCGTTAAATCTATTCCTAACGCGAAATTATTCATCGACATACCCCAGTCTCTACTCTGAATGTGGCCATCTTGGCCACCCCATTCTTCTCATTTCTAAGATTAAGAGAAATTTCACTCAACCTCTCATCGATGGATCGTGACGCTATGCCTTGACGACTCACAACGCTCTCAAAGGCTCGGTGACCGCAGTTCCTCATTCGATCGATGCCAGTTCATAAATTTCTATTTATCCATTATTTGGTATTATTCACCCTTGTTATATTAACTCATTGGAACCTTCTAAATTACGGTCATATACAACTTGACAGATTGCTGGATAGGATCGTTCTAAATACCCTGATCGAACTACTAACACCATTGTTCTATCAATACTAACACCAGTATTTAGTTCTTTCCTTTCTGGTACCCTGGCAAAGTCTTGTTTATCTCTGAAGTCAATTTTTTGCAAAAAATGCTACACTGTCCTGACCGGAGCAGTTTCTGAAACAGGTTCTAAGAGTCACCACATTCCCTTATTTGTTCGAGCTTTAAGCGGCTATTGCTGGCCGTTGTTGAAGCTTAAGTATTTTTATTCGTTATGAATAAATATTATTATTATTAAGTCGTTAAAAGTTGAATTCACAGTTTTTTTCTTAATTTCAACTCAACTGTTAATGATGATTTTTCGATTTCAATACGTTTTTAGACAAGCATTTTCTGAAACCAATAAATAATCGTTTAAAAGAATCCTTTCATAATTTACCAAGATTTCAAATTCCACCTCAACTACAAACTTCCACTCGTCATTTTCATATGCGTCGGCGACCGCTGATCGCACGCAACGCATTTCTTTTTTCTTTTGTTTTAATAACGTTTTTTGATTTAAACTCATTCTTTGAAAGTTAAATCAACAGTTATTGCTCTATTTTAACATTTTTTTTGATCTTTAGATTAAGATTTTTTGAATCAACACGTCATTCAGACAATTATTTCCCAAAAAACAGTAATCGTTTCAAAAAATCATTTTCAATTTACTAAATTTCAAATCCCACCTCAACTACAAACTTCCATCCGTCATTTTCATATGCGTCGGCGACCGCTGGGCCACACGCGACGCATTTGGAGAATCTTCTGACACACGGGGTGATCTGGTTGAACCGGAACATGAACCCTCGTATTTGATGTGGTACTGCACCCAGGACACTGATCGTCGTGTCCAGTTCCCCGATGTTTGATGGCGCTTCCAATGGCGTTGGGTGTTGGAGAATTGACGCCAACAGTTCGACACCATTCGCAGCAGCGATCATGGAAAGTCCGGGACGACTCACCTAAAGAGAAATCGGATGAAAAAATATCAATCTCTTTCTTTTTTCATTTTTCCAATACTTATAACGAAATTTTTACTTTCATATCCACATAATTCTTTCAATTCTTTTGAGATACGTAAAGTTCTACCATTTTTCTGCTCTCCATTAAACGATCCGTGAAGTGTAAGAGACATACTAAAACTCTAGTTTTCCCACATAGTTCAATTTGATCATAACTATTTTATTACAAATTTTGAAAACACTGTATTGAAATTATAGGGACATTTTACGATATGAAAAATTTTAGCTCGTTTTTCCAAAGGTTTGGCAGGCATACTTACGATACAGTAATTGGAATTAAGATGCGTAAAGTGTAAGAGACATATTCAAACTCAAATTTTTCTAATGTATTCATAATTGTTGATACTGTCACAAATTGGCCAAAGTTGAGAGATATTTTGGTAACAGTTTAATTATTCTGTCAAATTCATATTCATATCAGATAAATGGGACCACCCTCTTTTCTCCGCCCACTTTTCATGAGACATTATGATTTCTAATGGAAGTTGATTCCAGCGATGAGTAGTGTCAAGAGGCAATCCTTTTTATGGAATACATTTTCATTTCTAATGTGAACATCTCTTTTCACGTGTTCAATCTTCAACGATATTCAACGTTCTTGCTCTTTTTTTAAAGATGAAGAGGGAATCGCTTTTTGATGTGTTATGATTGAGACTCAAGGCTTCATAAATGATTTCTCAAAAATAGAAAGAAAGGCTGGGCCAAACGATTTGGCAGTTTCTTCTAAATCTAATTTGACCTCGAAAAACATCAAATTAGAAAAAATTGAAAACTGAAACGTATTCCATGAAAAGGATTACCTCTTGACACTACTCATTGCTGGAATTAACTTCCATTAGAAATGATAATGCCTCACGAAAAGTGAGCGGAGCAAAGAGGGTGGTCCCATTTGCCTATATGAATATGAATTTGACCGAATAATTAAACTGTTACCAAAATATCTCTCAATTTTGGTCAAGTTGTGACAGCATCAACAATTTTGATTACATTAGAAAAATTTGAGTTGTACCTCTTGACCCTAGTCATCGCTGGAATCAACTTCCAAACCGGGATTTCAAAAGTATCATGTTTGAACTTTAATAAAACCGCACCGCCCATGTGAATGCGATGCGGCTAAAAGGAAATGAGGACACTTTTTGATAAAGTCTGGAGTTGCATGGGAAAATTCTTGGAAATTAACATGTCAATTTTCGGGCTGTAACTAGGCCACCTACGTCGATTAGGTTATTTCTCAACGTTTGTTATGTGTTAGTTCAAAAACTCATAGATGGTGGTTACCATTCACCTGCACTAGTTATACATTTTCGAGCGTAGTGAAGAATATTTTCTGGTTTAATGAACACTCACCGTGCACTGTTGATCCAGAGTCCTGTCCGATGTCGAATTGCCTGGAGCAGTGACGTCACTGCAAAAATAGCACGACAGCTCGTTGTAGGGAACGAGCTCTGCAGTTTGATCAGCTGGCTCTACAAATCTCCCGATTCCGTGTCGCAGCACCACGAAGCTGTCGAATCCGAGTCCAAGACTGATCGCAATCTGGAAATTGTTAGAATTTGATACTTTTAAAAACCAGAGAGCGCAGACAACTGGGTATTTTTCGAATTTTTAAAGGGGATGTAGCTAGACGCAAGCGTCGGCGAATCACGTTTTTTCCCTTAAAGACCGTGGTGCCAAGCGGTTTGTTGCGGAGGATTTGTATGAAATGAGTTGAAAACAGTGCAAATTCTCATGTTTTGATTTTTTAAAGGCGTAAACATATCTATGAACTATATACAGTGGCGAACATAAACATTTCCACTTTTGGTTTTTTAGTAATATCTCTGCCATAAATTGTCCGATTGCTTTCAAATTCTCACAGATACTTATTCAAACATATCTGAATATAGTCAACTCAATAAATTGTGGATGAATCTCAAACGAAAGATATAATAACTATTTTCCCTAGGCATGTCTGAAATCGACTTCAAAGTTAACCTGAATTCACTTGAATTCAGAGCTTGTGAGAGGCCAAAACATCAGAAACTATTAAAAACTTAATGATTCAGTGTTTTAAATCATTAAAACATCACATATTCCGAACATGAACTCCAGAATCCAAATTCGTGGATTTAATCAGTGACGATTTCACTTCGCATGAGTTTTTGCTATTTTTTGTCGGATTTATAAATTTTGTTTTCATTTTCCATTTCATAAAGCTATACATAACCTATACACATTATTTGAGTTGAGTACTGAAGACACTCGTCTCACAATTAACATGTCCTTCTACCGAAACCAACATCGTGCTAGTCGGTTTGAGTGTTTGGAGTTGTCATCTTGATTGAAAATGAAGCTTCATCTAAAACTCCGAGAACAAAAAAGGAGCGTTTTATGTCAATGAATCAGTTCCCAAATCATCTTTTTCATAATTTCAAAACTCGTGATTTTACCGTCGACTTAATGAGCACTGGAGCAGCCCAATAATAACGTCATGAATGGAGATCAGCCTCTGATTCCTAAGAAAAAGCAAACAAGCTGTATTCTTTCTAGAAACATTGTACAAGAGATAATAAAGATTTGAAACTTTGTTTCTGGGTTCCTTACAGTCTTTACCAAAGGGTTAGCGATCTAGCCCAGGTACACACCAGTACACGCTAGACATTCAGCACGTAAAGTCATCATAACGGTCACAAATGTTAAATTCATGAGTGAATGACTAACACCGTTTGTTTGGAAGACAGTTGGCTTTCAAATTCTCATCAGACTTTCAGAAAAAGTTTCATTCTCTATTGATAATGACAAGTCCAAACATCGTAGAAAGTTGGTTCCGGCAAAAGGACATGTTAATTGTGAGACGACTGTCTTCAGTTCTTTACTCAGAGAAAATGAAAACAAAATTCAGAAATCCGAGAAAAAATAGCAAAAATCCGTGCGAAGTGAAATCCTCACTGATTAAGTCTACGAATTTGGATTCTGGAATCCATGTTTAGAATACGTGATGTTTTCATGATTCAAAACACTGACTCAGTAAGTTTTCAATATTTTCCGATGTTTAAGTCTCTCAGAAGATTTGAATTCGAATTAAATCAGGTTAACTTTGAAGTCGATTTCAGACATGCCTAGGGAAAATAGTTATTATATCTTTCGTTTGAGATTCATCCACAATTCATTGAGTTGACTATATTCAGATATGTTTGAATAAGTATCTGTGAAAATTTGAAAGCAATTGGACAATTTATGGCAGAGATATTACTAAAAAACCAAAAGTGGAACTGTTTATGTTCGCCACTGTATATAGTTCATAGATATGTTTACACCTTTAAAAAATCAAAACATGGGAATTTGTACTGTTTTCAACTCATTTCATACAAATCCTCCGCAACAAACCGCTTGGCACCACGGTCTTCAAGGGAAAAAACGTGATTCGCCGACGCTTGCGTCTAGCTACATCCCCTTTCAAAATTCGAAAAATACCCAGTTGTCTGCGCTCTCTGGTTTTTCCTCCCTCTCACATGGTGGCGAGAACCAAATTTTTGGAGCAACTAAGTCCATAGACTGATATATTTCATGTCACATAGCCATTTCTCCACAAAGATTATTAGAGAATGTTCGGAAAAAATTTCCGCTACGCTCAGAAGGTGAGGGCGAAATTGCTATATGCTAAGTTCTAATGACTTTTAACAATTTTCAATGAAATTTTAATCTTCCGAGAGTTTTAGTAATGATTAAACCGAATTTTTAAAAACTTTTTTCACTATATTCTGAGTTCTAATGACTTTTAACAATATTCTATGTGCTTTCATCTTCCGAGAATTTCAATATTGATTGAATTTTTGAGAAAAAAAACCTTGTTGTATTTGTTAGCGATGATCGTCGGTAGCCACCTTGCCTCTCTACTGTCCAACGCAAGGAACACAACGTCATGTCTGGCGATCAGTCCGTCCAACTTCTCAACATCACTTCGGATTCTTTCTTCACCAGACGCATCGACTGTGTGCCCTGGCATCGGGATCGTCAGCTCGTGCGCTTCCGCTTCGACGCTTGGATAGATTTTCCGCAAGGCAGACGCTGCCGCATCCGCTTTCTTGGTTCCATCACACGCGTCTTGGAAGGTTGACAGTGATTGTCTGGAACATTTGTATCGTGAATACAACTTTATGAACACTCTTGATGACCGGATTGCCGCACGCGACCGGATTGAATTCAAACTCATACGCATATGTGCACTGGCGAATAATTAAACTTTCAGATAATTAATTTCACAATTTTTTTTAATTTTAAGAAAATAGCTCCACGTTTAAAAATGACCAACTTTTTTCATCGGGAACTACAAAAATATCTATTTCATTCGCAGACGACTTTTTAGAACGATAACAAACTATTCCCACACTGGGATTGCTCTTGAAAAAGTTTTTTCCATCTTTTTCATGTCTATGCTTCTCAATGTAATCAATAGGAATATAGTCTATCTCAAATATCGTTTTTGTTCATATCAATGCGCCTCGGAGTACCCAACAAGTCTATAGCATGTGGAAGGAAAATATTTCATGTGTCATACTCTCTGCAAAGGTTGTGCGCCTCCTTATACTGTCAATTTCCACTAGAAAACTAGATGTTGCTAACCGAATGGTTTCTTCTTTTGTCGGCAGATAGGCGGGACAAAGTTCCTTCAAACGAAGGGTTAACATTCTCGAAAATATGCATACGCGCCGCGCTGCAAGACCGCAAAGTCAAAAATGTTGACACATGAAAAACTCCCAGTTTTGATCTAAACTGTACGAATATACATTGATGTTTCTAATACAACAAAACCAACCTAACTGGATTGCTATAGCTGACCACGGAATTGTCCACAAACGAAATGCTCTTGACTCCCCAACCGAGAAGACACCTTGCCAGGTTACACCCGAGCGTTCCCGCGCCCAGAATGAGCGCCTTGATCGTGGTTATTCGATCCAAGTCCAGCTCGGGTAGCAGTCTCCACTTGATGAGTGACAGGTTGAGGTTGACACTTTGGTCCATCAGTCTGAAAGATCTCTTGTTAAATTTTGTACTGATGATGTATATGTCCTGGACTCCGGAAAATAATAAATGTGATCTAAAAATTATGTCCGAACTGAAGTTCATTTATGTTCTTTATAGCACATTTAAATGTGATTGATTACTATTCTTCACTTTTGAAATGTCTCATCTTTAAATGACATCCGGTGTACATTTAAATACTCTTTGAAGTCATCTCAGAAACGCCTAATATTTAAATGGAATTCAAAGATGCCGTAAAGATATATCAGATGTCTTTAATTAACATTCGGAAAAAATAATGGCATTTAAAGGTGCCATAAAGAAATTTAAATGGTCTTTAAGGCATTTAGTAAAATGCACCGGGTTGCACCGGGTGCACCGGGTCATTCGTATTCAGGCTTAGGCTGAACCTAAGCTATTAAAAGTTACCATTGTTAAAAGTTCATCTCTATTTTAGGCTTAGGTTAGATTTGGGCCAGCTTAGGTTCAGCCTAAGCCTGAATACGAGTGGAAAATTTACCCGGTGCGGTGCAGTGCACTCGGTGCGTTTTACTAAATGCCGGTCTTTAAAGATTCTTATGGCACCTTCAAATCACATTTATTTTTTCCGGAGGATAGACGAGAGTGAGGCAGCTTACTCTAGAAACGAAACATCGCTGATATGAAGTTTATAGGCGGTTGAAATCAACAGCGCATTCACGTCATGGGTCATAGACGTCATAGAATATCCATCATAAAATCTGAGCGAGAGCTCATGAACTTTATAAAATCTATCAACAGCCTATGAACTTCATATCAACGGTATTTCGTTTCTAGCGTTTATATTGTAAAATCCCATGTGTTAATCTCAATCTGCACCGTAATTTCCTATTTCAACAAGCTCAGGTTAGGTTGGGAGAACTTCGGAAACGCAAGTACACTGTGAAATTAGGCAGTTTTTAATGAGTAAACTCTCTCACTCCCGTCATCCTAGAACCGCAATTGAAAGTGAACAAAACTGTTGCAGGACCTGGTTATCTTGGATACAATAGGAAAGAAAGAATAATGTTCAAGCAAGACTTGATTACAAGATAACCATGTCTTACAAAACACATTGATTATACAAACATGTTAAGTATAAGATTACTCCACACTCCTTAAAAATCAGGTCTTAAACCAAGCTTAAAAGGTCTAATCATATTTTTCCTGATTTTCAGCTCAACCTAACCGCGCGCCGAAGCGCGGCGTAATCTTTCCTGCCTCAATCTCTCGTGAAGACACGAGAAAAAACCAATAGAAGTTCATGCACAACAGTTTTAAGAAACTATACTTGTGAGAAAATTTTGATTCGTCTGTTTTTCGTACATATAAATCTTTAAAATCTCACTTTTTCGAGTCCAGCTGGGTCTTCAGATTGACGGACATTGGCTTGAGCTGTCCTTCAGAGTTCCTCTCCCAACCAAGAACGGATGGGGGACATTCTTTGGCATTCTGGAATTTTATTTCAACTTGATTTCATCGAAATCCCACCTCAAAATCGTGTTTCCATGCAAATGTGAACAACTTTGCAGAGGAACCTCTCAATGACAACACTCTGACCGACTTCCACTTCGGTTTCAGTGCTGCAACTGCAGCCAGAAGGTTGCGTACAGTCCAGCAACACGCTTTCTCCACGGGAGAGGAATCTTGGATGACAATCTGACGAAAATCGATACTTTTCGAGCCATTGTGACGCGTGTCAACATTTCGTTTTCTAACTTTTGAAAAACTTTCAGTTTGGTCTAACAGACTTCCTCCTAACTATGATCGCTTGGAATGTGTGAACAAATTTCAGACGATCAAATTATGCAAGAAAACTTCTTATGAAGTATAAGTGGTGAAGAATGTTATTGTGCATCGTGTTGATTCTTGTGGTTGTTGATGGATCGTCTTGTTGTGACCAGTTTGTAAAAGCATAACAACAAAGATACAACTTATGCTTCGGTCAGATTTATAAATTTTCGATGGTGATTTGAACCGTGAAAACTATTCAAATAAATTCTCTAGACTTCGTTTTTTTCCCTAAACCTGGAATTCTTATTATTTCGACGTAATCATGAATTTTAATACAATATGTATAATTTCCTTGAAGAATCTATCAAAATGAAAAAGCACTCACCACAACATTCTCATTGTCATCAACATTTCTGAGATTTGCCAACTTTTGAGCAGACCCTCCGATAAGTAGGAATATGAGATCGTTGGATATAGGAGAACTTCTCACTGCCGCAAGATCGCCGTCAAAGGTTTCTGACTTCAAAAAAGTTGTCTCAATAAGTGTAATGTTTATTATACCTTCTGAGTGACTTCCTCTATGGTTAGTGCGGGAAAGCAAGCCCAGTAGAGGTAGGTGAAAGACTTCAAATTTGCAAAGCAAACTATCCCAAACTGGAATAGGTCTTCGGGATGATCAAGCCATCGTTCGTTAGAGATAGACTCCCAGATCTGGAATTGTGTTTTGAATTTATGGAAGCATTTATAAAATGATAGTTTTCAACAGGAATTACCACCCACCGATTTCGCGAACTCTTTCGATTTACTTCCCCAGTCGACATTTTTGAAGGATTCAATAGTGTTCAGCACTAACAGAGTTCCATTCACTTTGTTTTGAGCTTTCGAGCTTCCAAAGCTTTCATGGCTGAAGGAAAGTCGACAAACCGTGCCATGAACGTCGTCTGAACGTGACTCTTCTTTCTATTTCATACAACATGTGAACTCACGAGTTGAGAACGTTGCTGATATCTCTTTAGCACTCTCGTCGAGCTTCCAATCGTTGACTTTTCGCTTGCCAACTTCATTCCAGAACGAGTTGTCGCAGAAAGAGCCATTTGCAAGGAACGTAGCCTTCTCCATAATCTGATAAACGTGATTAGTTATAGAAATAACGAGATGAAGCAAGTATGAGAAGTATGGAACAGTACAGAAGTCCAAAATAGAAGAAACAGTCTTACAAAAATTTAAAACTGGAAATTTTGCAGTACGGTATGAGCATAAGCTTCAGTGAATACGTTCAAATTTGAAAAAATGATGGAAAATCTTCTTCTGAACTTTTATGAACGTGAACTAACATGGAAAGCGTTCTTCGTATACAAAAAACACAGGAAAAACGGCAAAATGTAAACCGCAGAGTGTCCGCAGAGCGCAGAGCCGCAGAGTCAATTTTTGTTTCAGGCTTCGGAAATTTCCTAATAGCACGTACGGTTCCTAAATAGGCTTAGGTAAGGTTCTAAGCACAAGTACGTTCAAAAAATGGGCGTCCGATTTTTCCTAAGCCTGATATAAGAAAAAACTCTGCGGTCGCTCTGCGGCTCTGCGCTCTGCGGTTTACATTTTGCCAGGAAAAACGAAAACAAAACGAAAAAAGAAAAACATTGCGCAGTCGCGCTCTACTGCAAAAAGCGCATCGACGCATTTCGAATATTTCATCGCATTTTTTTTCGCGCTTCCTTAAACGTCTCCAGATCGTTTATTGCTCGTTCAAGTATCATAAAACGATAGAATTATGCATCATCCTTCTTTACATTCCTCAAAAAAGTTTGTGACATTCCCGCTCTTCCAGTTTTTAGGCCGTTTAATTCGTCATTTTTATATTCTCATTGATTTCTTGGTTTTGACTCTGAGTTAACTGTTATATTTCTGTTAGACTGTATGGTCATGTTCATTTTTACTAACATCACCGTTCTGCACTTGAACAGAGAAATTCCAGAAGATGACCTCAGTCGGAGTACCAATCAAGATTCTCCACGAAGCCGAAGGACACATCGTCACCTTGGAGACTGTCACAGGTTTTTTTTGAAGTCCCCTCCTTGGAAACATGTATAATTTCAGGAGAAGTTTACCGTGGAAAGCTCGTCGAGGCTGAAGACAACATGAACTGCCAAATCACTGATGTCATCGTCACATTTAGAGATGGACGTTCTCATCAACTTGAAAATGTTTACGTGAGAGGAAACATGGTATAACACGCGTGTAGTTGTACTCTTTCATTGTTTGCTTCAGATCCGCTTCATGATCCTCCCTGACATGTTGAAAAACGCACCGATGTTCAAGAATATTGGAAGAGCTCAAAAAGGAGCCGTCGGTATGGGTCTCGGTGGAATCGACATTCGTGGCAGAGGGAGAGGATCATCGTTCAGAAGGTGATTATTAAGACTAGAAAGAAAAATTCTAGAACATAAGTATCAACAGCAAACAACCCAAGTAATTGTGTCTTCTTCAATAGTATCGCCATGTTGCACTGCGCAAGCAAGTATATTCTCACACTCTCCATCTATTTCGTGCTAGTGTAGTTTATTGGTCTGCGTGCTCACCTCTCACCGCAAGTTGCGTGAGTTCGGTCACAAGTGGTAGCACATCAGTTCCTCTTCTGTTCGGTTTGAAGTTCTGTTACTTTAAACCTTAAAATTGAGGACAAATGATTCGGGAGAACCCTGCTCTTACTCTGTTCTAGAGTATTGGTTTCTTAGTCACCCAGGCAATTCGTATTTTGTTATTTGAAGTGTTTAAGGTTCTTTTCTTGAAAAGATTACTTGAATCTCGATAAAAACGTTCTTCTGAAACTAATATTTCATTTTGCAGACCAATGGGACGCGGTGGACCAGGAGGCCCAGGAGGACGTGGAGGTGTTCAGCGACCAGGAGGTCCTGGCGGATTTCGTGGTTAGAGACGGAAAAGGTTCCGCTGTGTTACGAGTCTTCGTTGTGGTTTTATTCCTTTTCATGTCGGTCAGATCGCGATCTCTGTTACTTGTTTCACCCTGTCCGATGACTATGAACACAACATTCTGTCTTTTCCCATTTTGCAACGTATTGAATTTGTTTTCTGTTAAGGCTCTTTTCGATAAATTATTGTAACCATGTTACCAAGAGGAAAATGATGAAATGGGTTGCTTTTCGAAGTATCAACCGCCCGTCAGACGACACAAAAAATTTCAGATCACGTTTGAAGTCGCTCACCGACTTGCCAACTCTTTGAAATATGGCGTCTCGTATACGATCCAGCTTACATATATGTAAGCTGGATCAACTTTTGTCCAAGCAAATAACGCTCCAAATTTTCAACGAGTCAGAGTCTAGCACTCACGAACAGGCTCTTCTCATGTGAGAACAAAATTTCCCACAATTCTATCCTGATATATCCGTGAATTCAGAGAAAAAACAATTATAAATTACTTTTTTATTGTTTTCACAAAAAACGAACAACGGCGGGATACAAATGTTGGGTGTAGGCATTGTGGTTAGAACAAGACGCAGGACCTCGACTTAAATTTAGTGTCACCAGTACAAAAACGCTCGATAACAATGAGATCGAAGGACAAAAATTTTTAACGACTTGCTCGAGATCATGTGTTAACAAATTAGTCGACCTCCTCGATGGTTGGTCCACCAGCACCTCCGGCGGCAGCGCCTGGTCCTTCTGGTCCTCCTGGAGCTCCTCCTGCACCCTGGTACAACTTGGTGATGATTGGGTTGCAGATGGACTCGATCTCCTTTTGTTGGTGCTCGAACTCGTCCTTCTCAGCGGTCTGGTTGCTGTCGAGCCACTTAAGAACCTCGTCACACTTGTCTTCGATCTTCTTCTTGTCGTCAGCTGGGATTTTGTCCTTGAGCTGTAAACAGAATGATTAACTCAATTGCGAGCGTCGATTTTTACCTTCTCGTCTTCGACAGTCTGCTTCATGTTGAAAGCGTAGCTCTCAAGAGAATTCTTGGCGGCGATTCTGTCCTTCTGGGCTTCATCGTCGGCCTTGTACTTCTCAGCATCGTTAACCATTCTGTCGATCTCTTCCTTGGAAAGACGTCCCTTGTCATTGGTGATGGTGATCTTGTTCTGCTTTCCGGTAGACTTGTCTTGAGCAGAGACGTTCAAGATACCGTTGGCATCAATGTCGAAGGTAACCTTAAAAACTCACATTAAATTATGATTTTTTTAAACTTAGCATACCTCGATCTGTGGGACTCCACGTGGTGCTGGTGGAATTCCAGAAAGCTCGAACTTTCCGAGAAGGTTGTTGTCCTTGGTCATGGCACGCTCTCCTTCAAAGACCTGGATCAATACTCCTGGCTGGTTGTCGGAGTAGGTGGTGAAGGTCTGGGAAGTCTTGGTTGGGATAGTGGTGTTTCTCTTGATGAGGGCAGTCATGACACCTCCGGCGGTCTCAATACCAAGGGAGAGTGGGGCGACATCGAGAAGGAGCAGGTCCTGGACAGCTTCAGACTTGTCTCCGGAGAGGATAGCTGCTTGGACGGCGGCTCCGTAAGCGACAGCCTCATCAGGGTTGATGGACTTGTTCAGTTCTTTTCCGGAGAAGAGGTCAGAGAGGAGCTTCTGAACCTTTGGAATACGGGTGGATCCTCCGACGAGAACGATGTCGTGAACCTTAAAATTATGGAATTAATTTTTTTAATCAACTTCAGTTTACCTGGCTCTTGTCCATCTTGGCATCACGGAGAGCTTTCTCGACAGGGTCCATGGTGTTTCTGAAGAGGTCAGCGCAGAGCTCCTCAAAACGGGCACGGGTGATGTTGGTGTAGTAGTCGATTCCTTCGAAGAGAGAGTCGATCTCGATGGAAGCTTGGGAAGAAGAGGACAGAGTTCTCTTTGCTCTTTCACAGGCAGTACGAAGACGACGAAGGGCACGTGGGTTAGATGCGAGATCCTTCTTGTGCTTTCTCTTGAATTCGGAAACAAAGTGGTTGACCATTCTGTTGTCGAAGTCTTCTCCTCCAAGATGGGTGTCTCCAGCGGTAGACTTGACTTCGAAGATTCCGTCTTCGATGGTGAGGATGGAGACATCGAAGGTACCACCTCCAAGATCGAAGATGAGGACATTTCTTTCTCCATGTCCCTTCTTGTCAAGACCGTAAGCGATAGCAGCGGCGGTTGGCTCGTTGATGATACGGAGTACGTTGAGTCCAGCGATGGCTCCGGCATCCTTGGTGGCCTGACGTTGAGAGTCGTTGAAGTAGGCTGGAACAGTGACGACGGCATCCTGTAATTATAAAAATAATCAATAGTTCAGAATATTTTCTATAGTAGGAATTTATTGTGAGGGGGACAAAGAAACTAATACTCTAAAATGGAGTAAGAGCAGGGTTTTCCCAAGTCGTATTTCCTCAAATTTAAGGTTCAAAGTTACAGAACTTTAAACCGAACAGAAGAGGACATTGTTAGAATAGAGAATGAACTTACCTTGACAGTGGATCCGAGGAAAGCTTCGGCGGTTTCCTTCATCTTGATGAGGACCATCGACGAAACCTCTTCTGGGGTGAAGACCTTGGTCTCTCCCTTGTAGTCAACCTGGACCTTTGGCTTGTCTCCTTCGGCGGACACGACCTTGAATGGCCAGTGCTTCATGTCAGATTGGACAGCTGGATCAGCGAACTTTCTTCCGATGAGACGCTTGGCATCTAAAATTTCCTGTGATCAAAATGTTAAAATGAAAAACAAACCGAAAACGGTATTGTGTGGGTTCATGGCGACCTGGTTCTTGGCAGCATCTCCGATGAGACGTTCGGTGTCGGTGAAAGCGACATACGATGGGGTAGTTCTGTTACCTGTAAAATTTGACATATACATTACAAAAATTAATGAAAATTACCTTGGTCGTTGGCGATAATTTCGACCTTTCCGTGCATGAACACACCTACGCAGGAGTAGGTGGTTCCAAGATCAATACCAACTGCGTTAGCTTTGGCCATCTGAAAATTTAGAATAAACACTAAAAAAAAATAGAACGTGTGAATTGAAGGAGAATTCAACAAGGAATTGGAATTCAGTCGATGTTAGGGTAGAATAAAGAATAAGTGTGAGCTGCTATGCACAAATTCTAACTGATATGGGGCGACAAGAGATGGAATACAGGTGAAAATCAGGCAAAAATTCATGGTTGCGCATTGAAAAGAGAGGGTGTGTTACGCTCCGCTCGTGAATTTTCTCGAACAGCGGCGAGGATGAGCGCGCACACTCTTCCTTCATGATCACTACAAGCATGAGGGGTCATGTATATTGATGAAAACATACCTATGAACTTCTGGAGAATAGAGCGTTCGATAATTGAGCTAGAATGACGATTTGAGTGCCTTTTATAGGTTTCAGAAATTTCGAAACTTTTGCTCAGAGTTCATTTCTACAGCGGTCCAGAACCTTCCAGTGTTAGGCGGACAAGTTCTCTTCGTTTCTAGAAAGAAGTGATGAGTAACTGATTTCATAATTAGAATGTAATGGCTGATATGTAGATCACGTGTGATTAGAAAATTACTGTACCTACAGTAGCAGGCAAACATGGGTAACCGGTAATGCCTATAATCTTTTGTTAAAAACTTGTTCTATTAAATTTTTCATCCTGTAATTCCGGTCAAATTTATAAATGATATTATCCACGACCTTCGTAGTCCACATATCTAGCAAAAAGTCTGACCGATTTCAAACGCGCGCCAGTCGCATTTTTGTTAAGTGAGTACGGTAGGAGTCGGGACTCTCACAACGAACAGTTCGATCTTTGTGGATTTAAATTATTATTCTTACTTTCAGTCCATTGAAATTAAAGGCGCATTACTTAATCGTTCTTGTATTTCAAGGCGAAACTGCTACAGTACTAAGTAACCGATTTACGGAGGTCAGACTTTTTTACAGGTAGAGGAAGCTATGTCTAGTCTTCTTATCAGTAAATTTTATTCAAATATCGCGGCGAGATGCGGTCGCGCGCTATTGCTAATCTCTTGCTGCCACACTTTTGGAAGCTGTCGGCACTTAGGAAAACACTGACATGGGCAGACCACCTCTTTTTCTAGGCTCAGGTAAGGCTGGGACCCCAATTTTTGTGGATCAGCACTATTTCTAGGCTCAGCTTATGCTCGGACATGGGGTCCCAACCTTACCTAAGCCTGGAAAAAAGGTGGTCTGCCGGTGTCCGTGTTTTCCTAAATACCGAAGCTGTCAATAAAACACATCTTGCATAAAAGAACTGTTTTATATTTATTGTGATGAAACAACAATTAAAGCTCCATCCGCGAGTTCGATTGGGAGTAGTACGAGTCCTGTAGGGACAACTTTCTTGGCCTTGGGACAGGGTGGACACCTTGGATACCTGTCGATTCTGAAGACTTTATTGTGTAGCAAGAATAATTGTTCTTACCAAAGTTAGAAAAAGGCTGTAGTTCTGAAATCTTCGGTGGCTGCTTGCACGCGAGTACGAATCCCAGCATGGAGAGTGAGAACTGATCAATGATCAAAATACACGCCAGAATGTACGGCCACCGTAGTTGACATAGTCCTAGGTTGTATCTGTAATGCTTCTTAATAGATTGCACGCTAGCTATCCCCACTTTCTAGATTCGCATATCTCCCTAACACGTGGATGTTCCCATCCATTAGGGTACATCAGACATCCTCCTAGCATTGCAACAACTGTAAGTAGGGTACTTTCGAGTGCTATCTATTTTGCATAACCAAAGCGTCATTCCGATAAGCACTTGCATTATCATCTATGCGACGATTGATCAAACAAGTAAACGGTGCGAAAGGTTACTTGACCGTGAGAACTACAAGTTACGCGGGATATGCTTGGTTTGCACTTTGTTGCGACTTTCGACAGTTTGCCACGTTTCTTTCTTTTTTTCAACCTTTCCAATAGGCTTGGAGTATTTCACTCACACGAGAACAAATGCATCCAAGACGACAACAAGAAGACGTATCTATCCCGAAACAGAACGAGCATCTGCAAGAAAGCTGTCAAGTGTTTGCAAGCACTTTGCAGGCTTGTCCGGAATCAAAAGCAAACCATTATAGAGAAAACAGCTAGGACGCTCAGGACTGTAGAGGAAAGAACCAAGAAGGCTGATAGCTCGAAGGAGAAGCTCAAGGGTCGTATCCTGAACAAAGATGATGATCAAGAGAGTCACCATATCCAATCTTCCAACTCAAGCAACATCAATCAGAGATAGTACTTGGGTCGCTTCCTACCTGAACGGGGACCATCCACACTCATTACTCGCACAGTAGTCATACAGACCGAAGTAACCACCCTCATCGTTCCCGATCCAAGTTGGATGTATCAATACGAGAATTTGGAGGACTGCTGAAAAATGATCACATCACAAGAGAGTGTGTGAAATGAGGAGAGCCCCATGGACAGGGGTCCTTTGTTTACAAAAAAGCTGAAGGTCAGTCCGCGTTTTCTTACAACCTCGGAAAAAACGCTCGGGAGAGACAAGCTGAGGCCAATTTCTAGTGTTAGAGTACTGTATCGTCAAAAAAGATACGAACGTTCTTCGACAAATGGAAATCTGGAATCTAAAACCAGTCTTAAACTCCACAGGCAATCAGAAGTACGCAGAAAATGTGTAAAATGGAAGAGGGTAGGAGCCGAACGTGTGACGTCATGTTCAAATTCCGAGATGCTGGAATCACAAAAATTCTATGAGATGTCGTCACAAGTTCGGTTGCTTCCCTCTTATTTCATGCACAACGAGTCTTCCAAGTATTAATGGAAGTTAATACGATAAGAACAGATACTATCGTTTCTCCTAGGTGCTACGAAGTTGAGTGGGCCCAACCTCAATCAGTCGCGGACCCGCCGCTGGTTGGAATTGGCGAGATGTTTTAAGATATAGCCCAATACGTACTCGAACTTATCCAGAATGAAAGGTTTCATAACTGCCGCCATACCTCTTGCACTAGCCTCTTTCATAAAAATAAGGAGAAGATATGTGAAAAAAGTGCCGTTTCACGGATTTTCTCCGTACTTCTGATTGCCTGAGGAGTGAGACCATTTTCGTACAAGACCTTCTTTACTGTGACTAGGAACTTACTCGTAGACAAGGCGCACAGCACCCAGATGGCGCCTAGGACTCGCCAATTCCTCACGTATATGGAGTGATAGACCAACGAGAATTTCTGCATATTCTGTAATACGGAAGGGTGGACAATGATACACACAAACATGATAGGATATCTGTTTGATCAAACAACAGGAACCGACTGGATCTTGTCATTGTTAAGTGGACATACATAGTGGGCTTGACGCGGCTGGCTTTGTGCCAACTTATTGCCATGGAATTCAAAAATCTTGGTTAATTCCGGCTGGTTCTGGACAAAAATCTCGAATTCACCAGAATTTCACCCAATGTGGCATGAATTCACCAGGATTAGCCTGGAATACCTAGGAATTGTCAGATTTTACACGAATACTGGCATGGATTCATCAGAACTGGTCAGGATTTACCTGGACTCTGACGATTTTCATTTCCAGGAGTTGTCATTGATGTACGGATAGAAACAAAGAGAACTTTTCTGGGTTCTTTACTATTCAACAATCATTAAAACAAGAGAAAATCTTGAAAAATTTTGAATCCAGATAGATCTGAAGTCACTGGAACTTTAAGTCAAGTCATTCTTCGAGATTGGAGAATTGCAAAAAAACAAATAGATCATAGTTTCTATCGGGAAGAATTCTAAAAGCAAACCACAGTAGTTTGAAATCAGTCATCTCAAAAGGTCAATATCAGACATATGAAACGTGCGTGGTCCAGCTGTCAGGCCTCTGCGCAACTTATTTATTGACTTTGTTGACGCGGTTTGACCATAAGCTTCCCGCTGCTGCTGTACTGACAGTATGAAAAGTAACGGTTTATTCATGAATCGGAGCTTCTTGACGCTGTTGATCTGTTGTTTTCATCCGGTTGTCCAGGAGGCAGTCCCTAGTCTCCTGGAAATTAGTAGTTACCATGGAAGTGCTAGTGATTGGGGACAGAAACTGATTTAGAATGTTCTAGATATGATTCTAAAAATCCATGCGAGAATTGTGTAAAATAAAGTTATTCCTAGTTCTTCCAGGTATGCCAGGATTGGTAAATTTTTGGCAATTCTGATAAATTCAGATTCTTGTCGACTCAGATGGGTCTAATTTTTCTCGATTTTCACCAGAACCTTGTCAATCTTCAACTACCAGAGATTGTGTTTCTGGGTATACCTTCAACGCGAAGTAGACATAAATAGTAGACAAGACTTGCAGAGTGATGCAAATGATAAAAATAGACGGTTCGTAGATCTGTTTCAGCGTTAACTGAAAGTCCAACTATAACCGGGGCAACGAGAGATGTTTACAAGTACACTAGCTAGAATGGTTGAGATCTTGCTGCCTATGAGAGCTAGTGCTGTAGTGGATGCTCGGACCTCTGTAGGCATGAGCTCGGCTGAAGAAAGGTAGCAAGGCTCCCAGACGAGTGATTGAGTTGCGAACGCTATTGAATAAATGATGGTGTAAGATGTTGAACTCTAAAAGATCATATAAAAAATGAAAAAAGGAGCTCTGAGCGTAGCGAGGACTACCTGCTTGTATAAAAAATTGAAAAAAGGGACCGCCCCTTTTCTCCGCCCATTTTTCATGAGCATTTTCATTTCTAATGTGAACGTCTACCACGGTAGGAAAAGAGAGAAATGATGGTCCACTCACGTCAGAATTTTTATTTTTACGTGATCTTCGCGCCCAAAAGAGCTTCAACGATACAAATGAGCTGTAACTCATCCAGACCGCGCGCTGCTGCGCGGCACGAGTTTCCCTAGTTCTGACATTTCAGAAAAAAACCTTGTATCCCAAGCACAGCATAACAAGTAGAACTATACAGCACAGAGTAGCAATGAGCTGCGTGGAAATGTACATGAGACGACGTCCGAACCACTTCATATACGGTTCGAAGACTCCCAGAGCCTGAAGAGGACCTCACATGTGTAGAAATTTTTGACTCACAGTTCTGGAGATGGCTAGAATCCCGCCTGAAAGGAATTGACCGACCCAGAAGTTGGATGACATGTCGGCACTGTTCAAGTCTATTAGATAGACCACGAGACCCTTAAACAATAATAACAAGCACGCTTGGCCCCGCTACGCTCGGGACCCCTTTTTTTTACAGAATAAGAATCATAATAATAACAGGAAACAACATCTCACTCTGAAAACCATACACATCTCCCTGTTCAGGTGGAAACAGATATTTTCTTTTTATTGTATCAAAAAAAAGTTTCCATTTTCATTACTACATTCGTATGGCTATATGAGTGTTCAAAATATTTTACAAATAACCTGAACACTTTTTTTCTCTCGAAATCATAAAAAAATTAAAAGTGAAATTTGTGAAGAGCGAGAGTAATAGGTATATTGTGATTCCAGTATCTCGGAATTTGGACAAAAATTGTATGACATGACGTCAAGTTCGATTTTTGCAAAAACTAGTCTTCCCAGTTACAGTGGAAGTTAATACGATAAAAGCAGATAATCCTAGGTCTTCCTCAAGTTGAATGGATCCAATTCGCTGGTTGGAAGGGGCGAGATGTCTCTGTCTCAAATTTTCTGATTTCCAACCTCCTCTTACCTCAGACAACCACATGACGAGTATCAGAATCATATCCTTTCTCAGCTTAACATCTCGGAAGACGTACGCAAGTCCTTCACTCTTTACGACTTCATTCTTGCCAAAAGGTGGCATCGAGGTGCCAGAGAACTTTGCAATCTTACAACGTTCTTCATACGCTTCTTGATATCTTCCACGTCGCTCAAGGAATAACGGGCTCTCGGGGAGGAAATAGAAAATGACTATTGGAATGAATAGGATCACCACGCACGCCATTGTGGTGTCCCGCCAATTGGTGAACCAGAAGGCGAGGAGGGTGAGGACTATTCTTGCTGTACCCTGGAAGATTTTCATGAATTTTGATTTTTCATTTTCGCCAAGCCTAAGCCTAACCATCGTGGTCATGCCTAAGCCTTACCATCGTGGTCAAGCCTGAGCCTAACCATCGTGGTCATGCCTAAGCCTTACCATCGTGGTCAAGCCTGAGCCTAATCATCGTGGTCATGCCTAAGCCTAACCATCGTGGTCATGCCTAAGCCTTACCATCGTGGTCATGCCGAAGCCTAACCATCGTGGTCATGCCTAAGCCTTACCATCGTGGTCAAGCCTGAGCCTAATCATCGTGGTCATGCCTAAGCCTAACCATCGTGGTCATGCCTAAGCCTTACCATCGTGGTCAAGCCTAAGCCTTACCATCGTGGTCAAGCCTGAGCCTAATCATCGTGGTCATGCCTAAGCCTAACCATCGTGGTCATGCCTAAGCCTAACCATCGTGGTCATGCCTAAGCCTAACCATCGTTGTCATGCCTAAGCCTAACCATCGTGGTCATGCCTAAGCCTAACCATCGTGGTCATGCCTAAGCCTAACCATCGTGGTCATGCCTAAGCCTAACCATCGTGGTCATGCCTAAGCCTAACCATCGTGGTCATGCCTAAGCCTAACCATCGTGGTCATGCCTAAGCCTAACCATCGTGGTCATGCCTAAGCCTAACCATCGTGGTCATGCCTAAGCCTAAGCCTAAGCCTAACCAACCCTAAGCCTAAGCCTAATGCCTAAGCCTAAGCCTAATTGGCCATGCCTAAGCCTAAATGCACCAGTGCCAAGCCTAAACCTAAGCCTAAGCCTAAGCCTAAGCCTAAGCCTAAGCCTAAGCCTAAGCCTAAGCCTAAGCCTAAGCCTAAGCCTAAGCCTAAGCCTAAGCCTAAGCCTGAGCCTAAGCCTAAGCCTAAGCCTAAGCCTAAGCCTAAGCCTAAGCCTAAGCCTAAGCCTAAGCCTATGCCTAAGCCTAACCAATCCTAAGCCTAAGCCTAACCAATCCTAAGCCTAAGCCTAAGCCTAAGCCTAACCAATCCTAAGCCTAAGCCTAACCAATCCTAAGCCTAAGCCTAAGCCTAACCCCCCAAATCAAGCCATTTTGGCCAATCCTAAGCCTAAATGCACCAGTGCCGGCTTCGCCGGCACTGGTGCCAAGCCTAAGCCTAAGCCTAAGCCTAATCAGACAGCCTGGTATTGGAGGTGGTCTCCCAAATTCAAGCCATTTTGGTCAATCCTAAGCCTAAATGCACTAGTGCCAAGCCTAAGCCTAAGCCTAATCTTTTTCACGCGATCCTAAGCCTAAATGCACCAGTGCGCCTTCGGCGCACTGGTGCCAAGCCTAAGCCTAAGCCTAAGCCTAAACCTAAGCCTAAGCCTAACGACCCCCCAAATCAAGCCATTTTGGCCATGCCTAAGCCTAAATGCACCAGTGCCAAGCCTAAGCCTAAGCCTAAGCCTAAGCCTAAGCCTAAGCCTTAGCCTAAGACTATGCCTAAGCCTAAGCCTAAGACTAAGCCTAAGCCTAAGCCTAACCAATCCTAAGCCTAAGCCTAAGCCTAAGCCTAAGCCTAAGCCTAAGCCTAAGCCTAAGCCTAAGCCTAAGCCTAAGCCTAAGCCTAAGACTATGCCTAAGCCTAAGCCTAACCAATCCTAAGCCTAAGCCTAAGCCTAACCAAGCCTAAGCCTAAGCCTAATCTTTTTCACGCGATCCTAAGCCTAAATGCACCAGTGCGCCTTCGGCGCACTGGTGCCAAGCCTAAGCCTAAGCCTAAGCCTAAGCCTAAGCCTAAGCCTAAGCCTATGCCTAAGCCTATGCCTAAGCCTATGCCTAAGCCTAAGCCTAAGCCTAAGCCTAAGCCTAAGCCTAAGCCTAACCTAAGCCTAAATGCACTAGTGCCAAGCCTAAGCCTAAATGCACTAGTGTCAAGCCTAAGCCGAAGCCTAACCATCGTGGTCATGCTTAAGCCTAACCATCGTGGTCATGCCTAAGCCTAACCATCGTGGTCATGCCTAAGCCTAACCATCGTGGTCATGCCTAAGCCTAAGCCTAAGCCTAACGAACCCTAAGCCTAAGCCTAATGCCTAAGCCTAAGCCTAATTGGCCATGCCTAAGCCTAAATGCACCAGTGCCAAGCCTAAACCTAAGCCTAAGCCTAAGCCTAAGCCTAAGCCTAAGCCTAAGCCTAAGCCTAAGCCTGAGCCTAAGCCTAAGCCTAAGCCTAAGCCTAAGCCTAAGCCTAAGCCTAAGCCTAAGCCTATGCCTAAGCCTAACCAATCCTAAGCCTAAGCCTAAGCCTAAGCCTAAGCCTAAGCCTAAGCCTAAGCCTAAGCCTAAGCCTAAGCCTAAGCCTAAGCCTAAACCTAAGCCTAAGCCTAAGCCTAAGCCTAAACCTAAGCCTAAGCCTAAGCCTAAGCCTAAGCCTAAGCCTAAGCCTAAACCTAAGCCTAAGCCTAAGCCTAAGCCTAAGCCTAAGCCTAAGACTATGCCTAAGCCTAAGCCTAACCAATCCTAAGCCTAAGCCTAAGCCTAAGCCTAAGCCTAAGCCTAAGCCTAAGCCTAAGCCTAAGCCTAAGCCTAAGCCTAATTTTCCGGGGTTTAAGCATAGCTACAACGTAGTGTATCAGGTCGACCCCCCAAATCAAGCCATTTTGGCCAATCCTAAGCCTAAATGCACCAGTGCCGGCTTCGCCGGCACTGGTGCCAAGCCTAAGCCTAAACCTAAGCCTAAGCCTAAGCCTAAGCCTAAGACTATGCCTAAGCCTAAGCCTAACCAATCCTAAGCCTAAGCCTAAGCCTAACCAAGCCTAAGCCTAAGCCTAAGCCTAAGCCTAAGCCTAAGCCTATGCCTAAGCCTATGCCTGAGCCTATGCCTAAGCCTAAGTCTAAGCCTAAGCCTAAGCCTAAGCCTAACCTAAGCCTAAATGCACTAGTGCCAAGCCTAAGCCTAAATGCACTAGTGTCAAGCCTAAGCCGAAGCCTAACCATCGTGGTCATGCTTAAGCCTAACCATCGTGGTCATGCTTAAGCCTAACCATCGTGGTCATGCCTAAGCCTAACCATCGTGGTCATGCCTAAGCCTAACCATCGTGGTCATGCCTAAGCCTAACCATCGTTGTCATGCCTAAGCCTAACCATCGTGGTCATGCCTAAGCCTAACCGTCGTGGTCATGCCTAAGCCTTATCATCGTGGTCATGCCTAAGCCTAACCATCGTGGTCATGCCTAAGCCTAACCATCGTGGTCATGCCTAAGCCTAACCATCGTGGTCATGCCTAAGCCTAACCATCGTTGTCATGCCTAAGCCTAACCATCGTGGTCATGCCTAAGCCTAACCATCGTGGTCATGCCTAAGCCTAACCATCGTGGTCATGCCTAAGCCTAACCATCGTGGTCATGCCTAAGCCTAACCATCGTGGTCATGCCTAAGCCTAACCATCGTTGTCATGCCTAAGCCTAACCATCATGGTCATGCCTAAGCCTAACCATCGTGGTCATGCCTAAGCCTAACCATCGTGGTCATGCCTAAGCCTAACCATCGTGGTCATGCCTAAGCCTAACCATCGTGGTCATGCCTAAACCTAACCATCGTGGTCATGCCTAAGCCTAACCATCGTGGTCATGCCTAAGCCTAACCATCGTGGTCATGCCTAAGCCTAACCATCGTGGTCAAGCCTGAGCCTAAACTTCGTGGTCATGCCTAAGCCTAACCATCGTGGTCATGCCTAAGCCTAACCATCGTGGTCATGCCTAAGCCTAACCATCGTGGTCATGCCTAAGCCTAACCATCGTGGTCATGCCTAAGCCTAACCATCGTGGTCATGCCTAAACCTAACCATCGTGGTCATGCCTAAGCCTAACCATCGTGGTCATGCCTAAGCCTAACCATCGTGGTCATGCCTAAGCCTAACCATCGTGGTCATGCCTAAGCCTAACCATCGTGGTCAAGCCTGAGCCTAAACATCGTGGTCATGCCTAAGCCTAACCATCGTGGTCATGCCTAAGCCTAACCATCGTGGTCATGCCTAAGCCTAACCATCGTGGTCATGCCTAAGCCTAACCATCGTGGTCATGCCTAAGCCTAACCATCGTGGTCATGCCTAAGCCTAACCATCGTGGTCATGCCTAAGCCTAACCATCGTGGTCATGCCTAAGCCTAACCATCGTGGTCATGCCTAAGCCTAACCATCGTGGTCATGCCTAAGCCTAACCATCGTGGTCATGCCTAAGCCTAACCATCGTGGTCATGCCTAAACCTAACCATCGTGGTCATGCCTAAGCCTAACCATCGTGGTCATGCCTAAGCCTAACCATCGTGGTCATGCCTAAGCCTAACCATCGTGGTCATGCCTAAGCCTAACCATCGTGGTCAAGCCTAAGCCTAACCATCGTGGTCATGCCTAAACCTAACCATCGTGGTCATGCCTAAGCCTAACCATCGTGGTCATGCCTAAGCCTAACCATCGTGGTCATGCCTAAGCCTAACCATCGTGGTCATGCCTAAGCCTAACCATCGTGGTCATGCCTAAGCCTAACCATCGTGGTCATGCCTAAGCCTAACCATCGTGGTCATGCCTAAGCCTAACCATCGTGGTCATGCCTAAGCCTAACCATCGTGGTCAAGCCTGAGCCTAAACATCGTGGTCATGCCTAAGCCTAACCATCGTGGTCATGCCTAAGCCTAACCATCGTGGTCATGCCTAAGCCTAACCATCGTGGTCATGCCTAAGCCTAACCATCGTGGTCATGCCTAAGCCTAACCATCGTGATCATGCCTAAACCTAACCATCGTGGTCATGCCTAAGCCTAACCATCGTGGTCATGCCTAAGCCTAACCATCGTGGTCATGCCTAAGCCTAACCATCGTGGTCATGCCTAAGCCTAACCATCGTGGTCATGCCTAAGCCTAACCATCGTGGTCAAGCCTGAGCCTAAACATCGTGGTCATGCCTAAGCCTAACCATCGTGGTCATGCCTAAACCTAACCATCGTGGTCATGCCTAAGCCTAACCATCGTGGTCATGCCTAAGCCTAACCATCGTGGTCATGCCTAAGCCTAACCATCGTGGTCATGCCTAAGCCTAACCATCGTGGTCATGCCTAAGCCTAACCATCGTGGTCAAGCCTGAGCCTAAACATCGTGGTCATGCCTAAGCCTAACCATCGTGGTCATGCCTAAGCCTAACCATCGTGGTCATGCCTAAGCCTAACCATCGTGGTCATGCCTAAGCCTAACCATCGTGGTCATGCCTAATGCACTTGCCAAAAAATCTTCGTTTCTCTATTTTCATCATGTATTGATGCAAATTTGAATAAATTACTCACATAGTTCAAAAACGTCCTACACTTGAATCTCATAGGCGGTGAGACTAATTCAGCACAGTAGGGCCATCCGACAGCCATTGGTCCTGCGACAGCAAATCCTACAAGAAATCTGAAGACGTACAGCATCCACCACACTCTGGTTTGTGCTGCAAGTACTGCTCAGCTACTGGACTCGATTTGATCCTACCAGAAAGGATCATTGCTGGTAGGCCGAAAACAAAGGAAAACAGCATTGGCAACTTCCTTCCGAATCGGTCTGCTATGAATCCGATCAGAATACTTCCACAGCACAGTCCCAAGAAAAATGCTGTCGTGGTGTTGAACCAGCTGAAATTCTTTGATCAAAATCCTACCGCGCGCTGCTGTGCGGAAAAAGCTTTCGCTTTTCCGCAGCCCGTTTTCTGCTCATATGCGTCAGGTCGAAGTGATCCAAACTCCATTATAACTATGACAACGTGGCGGGATGCTTCACAAGTTTCACATCAATCTGACCGCGCGCTGCAGCGCGGACAAATAATTCCGCGCAATTCCTCACTCTGCCGTTTCACAGCCCGTTTTCAGCTCATAGGCGTCGGATTGAAACGCTTTAAACTCCATTCGATAGGCAAGGCGTTATTCCGCGCGTTACTGCGCGGCACATAAACAACTGAACTTACGTAACTTTACAAGCATCTTGATACTCGATCTGAGCAGAGTGAAAGTAGACATGACCGTATTTGTCTCCGCACGTCGAGTTCTACAAATTATAAAGAGCTATGATTTCAAAGTCATTTACTCGTAGTTCCTGTCGACATAGTAAATTCTTCTTCCGCGTAAGACATTTATCTTTTATCGAGTAGCACTCTTCCATCACCACGTTTGTTGAATTGTCCAGAATTTCTGCAGAAAAATTAGCTCTTTTAAAGTTCAAATTATTGATCGAAAAGATATACAGGGTGAGCCATAAATATATTAACGAAACTTTGCGTCTTCGGTGCAGCTACTGTACGGTAGCAAACACCGAATTTTTTTTTAATTTTCATTTATTAAGTCTTTCTTAATATTTATGCGAAATTTCATTGTCTGATCTCTAGTTTCCAGGCAATGGTGGCTCCTTCTCCACATTGAGCTGCGATTGGAAGAACGGATGGACCTATGGGGATATTGCAATAGAGCTCTGTGTTTCTTGAGAAGTGGTCTATCTTTATCTAAGTTTGGAAGCCTTAAAGAAAGCTATTCTGAAGGCATGGGTTGATCTCGACGTCGACTACCTGCGTGCCGTGGTCGATGCATTACCCAGACGACTTCGAGCTTTTATCAAAGAGAAAGGAGGAGGATTTGACAATTGGTAATATGATTCTATTTGTTAACTATCGGAATAAATGTTGTGAAGAAATTTCGAAATTCTGCTGTGATCTTTTTGAATTATGACGGTATATTTTTGGCTCACCCTGTAGTAGATCTACTCTAGATCAAAATTTAGTTACTGTAGTAAACGAATTTGCGCTCAATCGGTTTTGACCTGCCAATCTCGGTCGTCCATCACACACCGAGCTAAAGGTGATCGTTATAGATTAGACGCGTTGCAAGCAAATTATATTGAACTCAAATTCGCTATAGGGCGCGTTCACACATCAATATTTTTTTCCATTTTTTGTCCTATTTTTCACATCCTAACAAGCGAATTTATTTTGCCAATTGCTGTTGAAAAATTGCAAATCATGTGACTTTCCCTCGTAACTAGCTTTTTATCATGAATTTTGAAAAAAAAACGTCAGAGAAAAAAGTTTTTAAAAAAAAGTGTGCATCAGCTTGGATCTCTGTGATTTGTAAACTCAAGATAATATCAGAAAAATAGTTTTTTTTTCCACAACTGAAGAAGAAACTTTAAATGTTCCCATTTCCGATGCACATAGTTTCCTCTACCTGTAAAAAAATCTGGCCTCCGTAAATCGGTTACTTAGTACTGTAGCAGCTTCGCCTTGAAACACAAGAACGATAAAATGATGCGCCTTTAATTTCAATGAACTGTAAGTAAGAATAATAAACTAAATCCACAAAGATCTGACTGTTCGTTGTGAGAGTTACCGTACTCATTCTGCAAAATTGAGATTAGAGCGCGTTTGAAAACGGCCATGCTAATAGCGATATATGTGCGATGGACCAGATTTTTATCGATTGAATGTCCAGTTTGAAATATTCACCACTACATACTGCAGATGGAGTATATTCCAGGAATATTGGCATCATTTGTTGAGCAGCGTAGAAGAGAATAAATTGGTATGACGTCACAACCATTATGTCGAAACGGACGGGTCCTGTAGAGGGTTATTGCAATTTCAGAATATGAAAAAGTACCTGCTTCGAGTAGCCCCATCTTCGGTGGTGGTAAAACTTCCTGTGAAAAGAATTGAAAAGAAGAAGAAACAAAGGATTACTAAGAGAGGTTGTGATTGGAACAACAACTTTTATTAGAATTTTGTCAAGGGGTACTTGAAGTTCTTGACATCTTATGCTCAAACGTAATTTGTTTAATAAAATCATTCCGATTCAACAAAGGACAATTGCTCCGCCCAGTTTTCATGAGGAATTTTCACTTCTAATGTGCACAGCTACTACGGTAGAGAGGAAAGGTGTTTGATATTTTCAAGGCTTCATGAAATACTAGGTTTTCTTATGATTTTTCAAAAAAAAAACAAATTGGACCTAATGTTATGACGCGTTAAAAGAGTTAAAGAACCGAATGGATCGTAAATTTATCAACATTTTTCTCCCAAAAAGTGGAAGAGGAAAGTGTTGTGAAAAGTTATTGATAATATGCATAGTCGGCATCTGTTTTGAGTGCCATTTTATGACAAAGCGATTACACAATTTCGATGGAGTCTTGTCAGTGATATACAGTGTGTATAAAAAAACGTCATGTTGTGTTTTTTGCTGGTTCTCCAAGTATTTTTGAGAATGACGGAAACTTCTGAGACAAAAGTTTTTAGTTATATATAGATACACATTTCCTGAAAATTTCAACCAATTCCGTCCACGAGCTCTCGAGTTATGTCCATGGAACGAAAATGGGCCTGTATAAAAATAACGTCATGTTCACTAAAAATCATGATAACGAAAACAGAACACTGAGAAATCAAATTTCTCTTGATGAACAGTCATTTTATTAATTCTTAGAATGAAAAAAATCATGTTTTGGAGAGGTTTACAAAAACTTGGGAGCCTGGAGAGCAGAAATCGTCATTTTTTGCTCCAACGAGCCATATGAGCTCCTTTCAACTGATAGGCTATTCAATTTTGTCACAAACTGATGTGAACATGTAATTCTACATTTTTTATGATGTTACACGGCACCACAACGTGCCTTTCATTCTAGAAAATCAATATTCTCATCAGCATACTGTACTTTTCTCACTTGGCACGTGTTCATCGGGCCATAGTCCAGCCCAAAAGTGAAATTTCTTAGGGCAGAATACTGGAAAGGTAAGAAGAGACTTTCTTTGAACAAATCGCTATGATTTCACTGATCATAGCATTCCAATAAGCGTTTTATTAGAAGGTCTAATATTGAACCGTCAAAAATGGCTTGAAAGACGTTTAAATTCGCATGGTTATTCTTTTCTCTGTCATTCAATGCTTGTTGAAGAGCTGCGATCAGTGAGAACCTAACAAAGTGTCTGAAGAGAGCTTCTTCTTACATTTCCAATGTTCTGCCCTAAGAAGTTTCATTTTTGGGCTGGACTATGGCCCGATGAACACGTGCCAAGTGAGGAAAGTACAGTATGCGGATGAGAATATTGATTTTCTAGAATGAAAGGAATGTTGTGGTGCTGTGTAACATTATAAAAAATGTAGAGTCACATGTTCACATCAGTTTGTGACTAAATCGAATAGTCTATCAGCAGAAAGAAGCTCATATGGCTCTTTGGAGCAAAAAATGACAATTTCTGCTCTCCAGGCTTCTAAGTTTTTGTAAACCTCTCCAAAACATGATTTTTTTATTTGAAGGATTTGTAAAATGACTGTTCATCAAGACAAATTCCATTTCGCAGTGTTCTGTTTTCGTATTCTTGGTTTTTAATGAACATGACGTTATTTTTATACAGGCCCATTTTCGTTCCATGGACATAACTCGAGAGCTCGTGGACGGATACGGTTGAAAATTCCAGGAAATGTGTATCTAAGTGTGACTAAAAACTATTGTTCCAGAAATTCTCAAAAATACCTAGAAAATCAGAAAAAAAATACAACATGACGTTTTTTTTATACACACTGTACTTTTGAGAGCACTCAGAATGTTAGGAAGAGAGATATGCCACTTTACTTACTCCATTGTTCGCGTTGTCATGGGACGGCGTGGATCAGAAACTTCCAGGTTGAGCGGTCAACGTTGACCACGGGGTCTTTCTCACCACTTTTCCGGGCGCTGCTGCCTGGCTACGCGTATCGGAAGATTTATACTCTGTTCCAACAAGAAACTACTTTTGTAATCGAATGAAAAATGAAAAATTTCTTTTTTGGTCATAGTATTTATCCTCGATGATTTGAACTTCTACAAATCACAGAGTTTCAAGCTTGGTCGGTCGAAAATCGCTATTGGACAGCTGCAACGCGGTCATCCAAATGAATGTATTGATTTTTAAAACTCCGCCCACCCGATTTCTTTAAAATCTTGATACATTGAGCAATGAAAAGGAAAAACAAGAAAAAACTTTATCCACAACTACTCTGTGATTGCGATCCCTGAGGTCTTTGAGAAAGTTTTTCAAACTCTTCTCGCAAGCTTCTGGAATCAAAGTTTTTATACTTATTTTACTTTTAGACTCACGTCTTGATGGTATCTTTTATGACTTCAACTAATGCAGTTTGATCTCTGAAATGGAAAAATGTGTTTCATAAACACTATCAGTTAATACGGCGCTATTTGGTCACAAAGTGTTTCCGTGGTCCGTTCTCAGCTTATATGCATCACCTCGAGTCAGTCTAAACGCTGTTCGAAAGCGCATCGTGTCCCCGACGTGCAAAGCTAATTTTCAATTAGTTTGGTCCGCGCGCTACTGCGCGGCATCGATTTTCTCATTTCAGATATTTAAACACAAGGTGTTTCCAAAGCTGTTTCTCAGCTTGTAGGCGGCGTTCAAAGACGAGATCTCTGATTCACGCAGTTGTGCATGTCATATTCCAGAATAATTCAACAGCGCTACAAAAAAACAAAAAAAAACTATTAGTAAGCTTGGTTCAAAATTTAGCCTGCGATCAAAACTGCTGTGAGGAGCTATAATCAAGAAAATTACTGGGCCACGATGAATATTTGTAAACTTCAAAGTGTCAAGTACTGTGAGGCAGGACTCAATAAAACAGTACTCTCCGCTTCAGGCCAATTTTCTAAAAAAAAAATTTACCCTTCTTTCTTCTTCGCTACAGGTTTTATACTTGATGACATTTCTGCACTTGGAGCTAGACTTTTCGTATCCGTTTTCTAAACACACTCCCTTATTATGAAAAAAAACGGAAATTTGAAAATATTTAAACAAAGTTCAAGGTATATTCTGTGACTTCACAAATTCGGTTCGGTAAAAATCCCACATTTTTCATGAAAATTCCATATCTTCGCCCTATCTCTCGCGATTGTCTCTTTACAGATGTTTCAGAAAAATGTCAAATATTATTTTTAATTTACATTTCACATCTCTACCCACCTTCGCCGTTCTTACTGTCATCTTGTTCATCTTTGACATTGTCGTGTTCCGAGTTGACCTTGTCGTCATCGATGACTTTTGAGTCGCAGACATTGATATAGGTTTCCTTTGAGATCTTTCTGATCTACACGACTTGAATCTTCGACCAACTTCATCTAGCTTTATTCCGCGAGACTCCTTAACATTTTTCTCATTCTTTCCGCGCAGCGCTACGCGGCACGAGTTTAGAAAGTTTGTTCGAACAATAAGTTAGAAAGAGGCATAGTCCCGAACCAACAATAGTTGGCTCTAAACACCATCTCGCCGCGCGTTGCTGCGCGGAACGGGGTTGCAGCTGGAATTGAAAAGCGCATCTCACCGCGCTTCGCTACGCGGCACATGCTCACCTGCAAGAAGAAGAACGAGAAAGCCAACAGCAAAATTTGAATAACAACGCATGACGCGAAAAGGCAAGCTTCACTGTAAGGTTTCAACAGTTTCTGCAATATTTCGGTGTAATATAAGTCATGTTTTAATTCACCATAACATGGTGACCCATGGTCTCACCAATCTTGCCACTCGCCACGAAAAATGCTAGAGATGTTGCTCGGACCGGTGTTGGCATCAGTTCTGTTGATGATAAGAAGCAAGCGTCCCAGACGATGTTCTGTCCTATGCTTGCAAACATGTAGACAACCAGGTAAATGAGGTAGTCCTTAAGTTCAGCGTGTCAAGATAGAAGAGTTGGCAAGTGGGAGGAGTCAATTTTTACGCTCTGTATGACCGCGTTGCAGTCAAACCGTAACCGTTTGTTTCTCGAGCAGGTGCAAAAAAGCTCAATAAAAGCCAACCTTCCCAGCCAACCATCCAATAATTGGTAGGGCTATGCACGACAAGGCCGAAATCGACGTCTGGGTGATGAATAAAACTCTCCTCGAGTGAGCTTCCATATTCTGATCTATGAATCCGACGCTCTGCAAGAAACGGTGATGAAATGTGTTCGAAAAAACTTTTTGTAGTTTATGGCATCGTCGACGTCGCCATGGAAGGAACACAATTGAAAGAATCAGGATCAGGTATAGCCGCTTCGCAATTGCTTTGCACAACTCTCCGCAGGGCGCACTTGCCTCATTATTTAATTTGGGAGTGTTTTAAACCCATATTATAATTTCCTCAATTCTCAAGTAACTCGAGTAAGTTTTTTCAAGAGTAGGAAGATTGAAAATTTCAAACTACAATAACTGGATTTCGATCTACTATGTCAATAGCCCCGTCAACTCTTTAACTGCGATTACCACGTTCAGGATATTCAGATCAATTTCAACCAGTAGTCTGTCAAATTGAAATTAGAAAGATTACCTTCAGTAAATGTGGAAAAAGTGAACAGTTTATAACAA
>OZ022253.1:546498-556498 GCA_963978915.1 Caenorhabditis parvicauda
AAGCCTAATTTTCCGGGGTTTAAGCATAGCTACAACGTAGTGTATCAGGTCGACCCCCCAAATCAAGCCATTTTGGCCAATCCTAAGCCTAAATGCACCAGTGCCGGCTTCGCCGGCACTGGTGCCAAGCCTAAGCCTAAACCTAAGCCTAAGCCTAAGCCTAAGCCTAAGACTATGCCTAAGCCTAAGCCTAACCAATCCTAAGCCTAAGCCTAGCCTAACCAAGCCTAGCCTAAGCCTAAGCCTAAGCCTAAGCCTAAGCCTATGCCTAAGCCTATGCCTGAGCCTATGCCTAAGCCTAAGTCTAAGCCTAAGCCTAAGCCTAAGCCTAACCTAAGCCTAAATGCACTAGTGCCAAGCCTAAGCCTAAATGCACTAGTGTCAAGCCTAAGCCGAAGCCTAACCATCGTGTCATGCTTAAGCCTAACCATCGTGGGTCATGCTTAAGCCTAACCATCGTGGTCATGCCTAAGCCTAACCATCGTGGTCATGCCTAAGCCTAACCATCGTGGTCATGCCTAAGCCTAACCATCGTTGTCATGCCTAAGCCTAACCATCGTGGTCATGCCTAAGCCTAACCGTCGTGGTCATGCCTAAGCCTTATCATCGTGGTCATGCCTAAGCCTAACCATCGTGGTCATGCCTAAGCCTAACCATCGTGGTCATGCCTAAGCCTAACCATCGTGGTCATGCCTAAGCCTAACCATCGTTGTCATGCCTAAGCCTAACCATCGTGGTCATGCCTAAGCCTAACCATCGTGGTCATGCCTAAGCCTAACCATCGTGGGTCATGCCTAAGCCTAACCATCGTGGTCATGCCTAAGCCTAACCATCGTGGTCATGCCTAAGCCTAACCATCGTTGTCATGCTAAGCCTAACCATCATGGTCATGCCTAAGCCTAACCATCGTGGTCATGCCTAAGCCTAACCATCGTGGTCATGCCTAAGCCTAACCATCGTGGTCATGCCTAAGCCTAACCATCGTGGTCATGCCTAAACCTAACCATCGTGGTCATGCCTAAGCCTAACCATCGTGGTCATGCCTAAGCCTAACCATCGTGGTCATGCCTAAGCCTAACCATCGTGGTCAAGCCTGAGCCTAAACTTCGTGGTCATGCCTAAGCCTAACCATCGTGGTCATGCCTAAGCCTAACCATCGTGGTCATGCCTAAGCCTAACCATCGTGGTCATGCCTAAGCCTAACCATCGTGGTCATGCCTAAGGCCTAACCATCGTGGTCATGCCTAAACCTAACCATCGTGGTCATGCCTAAGCCTAACCATCGTGGTCATGCCTAAGCCTAACCATCGTGGTCATGCCTAAGCCTAACCATCGTGGTCATGCCTAAGCCTAACCATCGTGGTCAAGCCTGAGCCTAACATCGTGGTCATGCCTAAGCCTAACCATCGTGGTCATGCCTAAGCCTAACCATCGTGGTCATGCCTAAGCCTAACCATCGTGGTCATGCCTAAGCCTAACCATCGTGGTCATGCCTAAGCCTAACCATCGTGGTCATGCCTAAGCCTAACCATCGTGGTCATGCCTAAGCCTAACCATCGTGGTCATGCCTAAGCCTAACCATCGTGGTCATGCCTAAGCCTAACCATCGTGGTCATGCCTAAGCCTAACCATCGTGGTCATGCCTAAGCCTAACCATCGTGGTCATGCCTAAACCTAACCATCGTGGTCATGCCTAAGCCTAACCATCGTGGTCATGCCTAAGCCTAACCATCGTGGTCATGCCTAAGCCTAACCATCGTGGTCATGCCTAAGCCTAACCATCGTGGTCAAGCCTAAGCCTAACCATCGTGGTCATGCCTAAACCTAACCATCGTGGTCATGCCTAAGCCTAACCATCGTGGTCATGCCTAAGCCTAACCATCGTGGTCATGCCTAAGCCTAACCATCGTGGTCATGCCTAAGCCTAACCATCGTGGTCATGCCTAAGCCTAACCATCGTGGTCATGCCTAAGCCTAACCATCGTGGTCATGCCTAAGCCTAACCATCGTGGTCATGCCTAAGCCTAACCATCGTGGTCAAGCCTGAGCCTAAACATCGTGGTCATGCCTAAGCCTAACCATCGTGGTCATGCCTAAGCCTAACCATCGTGGTCATGCCTAAGCCTAACCATCGTGGTCATGCCTAAGCCTAACCATCGTGGTCATGCCTAAGCCTAACCATCGTGGTCATGCCTAAACCTAACCATCGTGGTCATGCCTAAGCCTAACCATCGTGGTCATGCCTAAGCCTAACCATCGTGGTCATGCCTAAGCCTAACCATCGTGGTCATGCCTAAGCCTAACCATCGTGGTCATGCCTAAGCCTAACCATCGTGGTCAAGCCTGAGCCTAAACATCGTGGTCATGCCTAAGCCTAACCATCGTGGTCATGCCTAAGCCTAACCATCGTGGTCATGCCTAAGCCTAACCATCGTGGTCATGCCTAAGCCTAACCATCGTGGTCATGCCTAATGCACTTGCCAAAAAATCTTCGTTTCTCTATTTTCATCATGTATTGATGCAAATTTGAATAAATTACTCACATAGTTCAAAAACGTCCTACACTTGAATCTCATAGGCGGTGAGACTAATTCAGCACAGTAGGGCCATCCGACAGCCATTGGTCCTGCGACAGCAAATCCTACAAGAAATCTGAAGACGTACAGCATCCACCACACTCTGGTTTGTGCTGCAAGTACTGCTCAGCTACTGGACTCGATTTGATCCTACCAGAAAGGATCATTGCTGGTAGGCCGAAAACAAAGGAAAACAGCATTGGCAACTTCCTTCCGAATCGGTCTGCTATGAATCCGATCAGAATACTTCCACAGCACAGTCCCAAGAAAAATGCTGTCGTGGTGTTGAACCAGCTGAAATTCTTTGATCAAAATCCTACCGCGCGCTGCTGTGCGGAAAAAGCTTTCGCTTTTCCGCAGCCCGTTTTCTGCTCATATGCGTCAGGTCGAAGTGATCCAAACTCCATTATAACTATGACAACGTGGCGGGATGCTTCACAAGTTTCACATCAATCTGACCGCGCGCTGCAGCGCGGACAAATAATTCCGCGCAATTCCTCACTCTGCCGTTTCACAGCCCGTTTTCAGCTCATAGGCGTCGGATTGAAACGCTTTAAACTCCATTCGATAGGCAAGGCGTTATTCCGCGCGTTACTGCGCGGCACATAAACAACTGAACTTACGTAACTTTACAAGCATCTTGATACTCGATCTGAGCAGAGTGAAAGTAGACATGACCGTATTTGTCTCCGCATGTCGAGTTCTACAAATTATAAAGAGCTATGATTTCGAAGTCTGTTACTCGGAGCTCCTGTCGACATAGTAAACTCTTCTTCCGCGTAAGACATTTATCTTTTATCGTATAGCACTCTTCCATCACCACGTTTGTTGAATTGTCCAGAACTTCTGCAGAAAAATTAGCTCTTTTAAAAGTTCAAATTATTGATCGAAAAGATATACAGGGTGAGCCATAAATATATTAACGAAACTTTGCGTCTTCGGTGCAGCTACTGTACGGTAGCAAACACCGAATTTTTTTATTTTCATTTATTAAGTCTTTCTTAATATTTATGCAAAATTTCATTGTCTGATCTCTAGTTTCCAGTTAATGGTGGCTCCTTCTCCACATTGAGCTGCGATTGGAAGAACGGATGGACCTATGGGGATATTGCAATAGAGCTCTGTGTTTCTTGAGAAGTGGTCTATCTTACAGTCAAACGGTTTCAAAATACTGGTACGATTTCTGATCGTCAACGAATCGGTAGTAAGGTCACCTTAACCATTCCTTCAGTGGTGAAAGTCGTCCGAGAGCGGATTCGTCGCAACCCCGAGAGAAGCATGCGAAAGTTGGCTTCAGAACTCAGAGTCAGTCCGCAATCGATCAACAGAATTGTCAAATCAAGTGGAAGCAAACAAAAACGGTCAAAATCACAGGATCATTGCGAAGGACTTCCAATCTGCCTGTGAGAAAAGAAATATTGTCAACAAAACATCACATCCATCATCCGTGATGGTTTTTGCCGGGATATGCGCTGATGGAAAATGTCCGTTGGTTTTCGTTGATCCTGGAGCGAAAATCGACCAAGGTTACTACAGAGAGGAATTTTTAGAAGCCGTCGTACTTCCCCGGTCCAGAACGCACAATCAGAATCGGCCATGGGTCTTCCAGCAAGACGGAGCACCGGCACATCGTGCAAAGTTGACATAACAGTGGTGCCATTGCGTAAGAAAATATTGTCAACAAAACATCACATCCATCATCCGTGATGGTTTTTGCCGGAATATGCGCTGATGGAAGATGTCCGTTGGTTTTCGTTGATTCTGGAGCGAAAATCGACCAAATATACTGCAGGGAGAGAATTCTAGAAGCCGTCGTACTTTCCTGGTCCAGAACGCACAATCAGAATCGGCCATGGGTCTTCCAGCAAGACGGAGCACCGGCACATCGTGCAAAGTTGACATAACAGTGGTGACAACTGCATTTCCCCAACTTTGTGGCAGCTTCAGAATGGCCCGCTTCCTCGCCTGATCTCAACCCTTTGGACTTGCCGTTTGGGGGTACCTCACCGAGAAGGTCTCAACAAAGAATTACTCAAGTTTGAAAGCCCTAAAGAAAGCTATTCTGAAGGCATGGGTTGATCTCGACGTCGACTACCTGCGTGCCGTGGTCCATGCATTCCCCAGACGACTTCGAGCTTTTATCAAAGAGAAAGGAGGAGGATTTGACAATTGGTAATATGATTCTATTTGTTAAATATCTGAATAAATGTTGTGAAGAAATTTCGAAATTCTGCTGTGATCTTTTTGAATTATGACGGTATATTTTTGGCTCACCCTGTAGTAGATCTACTCTAGATCAAAATTTAGTTACTGTAGTAAACGAATTTGCGCTCAATCGGTTTTGACCTACCAATCTCGGTCGTCCATCACACACCGAGCTAAAGATGATCGTTATCGATTAGACGCGTTGCAAGCAAGTTATATTGAACTCAAATTCGCTTTAGGGCGCGTTCACACATCAATATTTTTTCCATTTTTTGTCCTATTTTTCACATCCTAACAAGCGAATTTATTTTGCCAATTGCTGTTGAAAAATTGCAAATCATGTGACTTTCCCTCGTAACTAGCTTTTTATCATGAATTTTGACAAAAAACGTCTGAGAAAAAAGTTTTTAAATAAGTGTGCATCAGCTTGGATCTCTGTGATTTGTAGACTCAAGATAATATCAGAAAAATAGTTTTTTCCACAACTGAAGAAGAAACTTTAAATGTTCCCATTTCCGATGGACATAGCTTCCTCTACCTGTAAAAAAATCTGGCCTCCGTAAATCGGTTACTTAGTACTGTAGCAGCTTCGCCTTGAAACACAAGAACGATAAAGTGATGCGCCTTTAATTTCAATGAACTGTAAGTAAGAATAATAAACTAAATCCACAAAGATCTGACTGTTCGTTGTGAGAGTTACCGTACTCATTCTGCAAAATTGAGATTAGAGCGCGTTTGAAAACGGCCATGCTAATAGCGATATATGTGCGATGGACCAGATTTTTATCGATTGAATGTCCAGTTTGAAATATTCACCACTACATACTGCAGATGGAGTATATTCCAGGAATATTGGCATCATTTGCTGAGCAGCGTAGAAGAGAATAAATTGGTATGACGTCACAACCATTATGTCGAAACGGACGGGTCCTGTAGAGGGTTATTGCATTTTCAGAATATGAAAAAGTACCTGCTTCGAGTAGACCCATCTTCGGTGGTGGTAAAACTTCCTGTGAAAAGAATTGAAAAGAAGAAGAAACAAAGGATTACTAAGAGAGGTTGTGATTGGAACAACAACTTTTATTAGAATTTTGTCAAGGGGTACTTGAAACTTTCTTGACATCCTATGCTCTAACGTAATTTGTTTGATAAAATCATTCCGATTCGATAAAGGACAATTGCTCTGCCCACTTTTAATGAGGAATTTTCACTTCTAATGTGCACAGCTACTACGGTAGAGAGGAAAGGTGTTTGATATTTTCAAGGCTTCATATTAACTACTATGCCATAGGTTTTCTTATGATTTTTCGAAAAAAAACAAATTGGACCTGATGTTAAGGTGCGTTAAAAGAGCGGTTTGAACGCAGCGTGGTAAACCGAATGGATCGTAAATTTATCAACATTTTTCTCCCAAAAAGTGAAAGAGGAAAGTGTTGTGAAAAGTTATTGATAATATGCATAGTCGGCATCTGTTTTGAGTGCCATTTTATGACAAAGCGATTACACAATTTCGATGGAGTCTTGTCAGTGATATACAGTGTGTATAAAAAAAACGTCATGTTGTGTTTTTTGCTGGTTCTCCAAGTATTTTTGAGAATGACGGAAACTTCTGAGACAAAAGTTTTTAGTTATATATAGATACACATTTCCTGAAAATTTCAACCAAATCCGTCCACGAGCTCTCGAGTTATGTCCATGGAACGAAAATGGGCCTGTATAAAAATAACGTCATGTTCACTAAAAATCATGATAACGAAAACAGAACACTGAGAAATTTATATTCTCATGATGAACAGTCATTTTACAAATCCTTCAAATAAAAAAATCATGTTTTGGAGAGGTTTACAAAAACTTGGGAGCCTGGAGAGCAGAAATCGTCATTTTGAAGTTTCATTTTTGGGCTGGACTATGGCCCGATGAACACGTGCCAAGTGAGGAAAGTACAGTATGCGGATGAGAATATTGATTTTCTAGAATGAAAGGAATGTTGTGGTGCTGTGTAACATTATAAAAAATGTAGAGTTACATGTTCACATCAGTTTGTGACTAAATCGAATAGTCTATCAGCTGAAAGAAGCTCATATGGCTCTTTGGAGCAAAAAATGACAATTTCTGCTCTCCAGGTTTCTAAGTTTTTGTAAACCTCTCCAAAACATGGTTTTTTTCATTCTAAGGATTCATAAAATGACTGTTCATCAAGACAAATTCCATTTCGCAGTGTTCTGTTTTCGTATTCTTGGTTTTTAATGAACATGACGTTATTTTTATACAGGCCCATTTTCGTTCCATGGACATAACTCGAGAGCTCGTGGACGGATACGGTTGAAAATTCCAGGAAATGTGTATCTAAGTGTGACTAAAAACTATTGTTTCAGAAATTCTCAAAAATACCTAGAAAATCAGAAAAAAAATACAACATGACGTTTTTTTTATACACACTGTACTTTTGAGAGCACTCAGAATGTTAGGAAGAGAGATATGCCACTTTACTTACTCCATTGTTCGCGTTGTCATGGGACGGCGTGGATCAGAAACTTCCAGGTTGAGCGGTCAACGTTGACCATGGGGTCTTTCTCACCACTTTTCCGCGCGCTGCTGCCTGGCTACGCGTATCGGAAGATTTATACTCTGTTCCAACAAGAAACTACTTTTGTAATCGAATGAAAAATGAAAAATTTCTTTTTTGGTCATAGTATTTATCCTCGATGATTTGAACTTCTACAAATCACAGAGTTTCAAGCTTGGTCGGTCGAAAATCGCTATTGGACAGCTGCAACGCGGTCATCCAAATGAATGTTTTGATTTTTTAAAACCCCGCCCACCCGATTTCTTTAAAATCTTGATACATTGAGCAATGAAAAAGAAAAACAAGAAAAAACTTTATCCACAACTACTCTGTGATTGCGATCCCTGAGGTCTTTGAGAAAGTTTTTCAAACTCTTCTCGCAAGCTTCTGGAATCAAAGTTTTTATACTTATTTTACTTTTAGACTCACGTCTTGATGGTATCTTTTATGACTTCAACTAATGCAGTTTGATCTCTGAAATGGAAAAATGTGTTTCATAAACACTATCAGTTAATACGGCGCTATTTGGTCACAAAGTGTTTCCGCTCTCAGTTCTCAGCTTGTAGACGTCGGCTCGAGTCAGTCTAAACGCTGTTCGAAAGCGCATCGTGTCCCGGACGTGCAAGGCTAATTTTTAATTAGTTTGTTCCGCGCGTTACTACGCGGCATCGATTTTCTCATTTCAGATATTTAAACACAAGGTGTTTCCAAAGCTGTTTCTCAACTCATAGGCGTCGTTCAAAGACAAACTGTACACCATTCATAAGCTCTGATTCACGCAGTTGTGCATGTCATGTTCCAGAATAATGCTACAGCGCTACAAAAAACAAAAAAAAACTATTAGTAAGCTTGGTTCAAAATTTAGCCTGCAATCAAAACTGCTGTGAGGAGCTATAATCAAGAAAATTACTGGGCCACGATGAATATTTGTAAACTTCAAAGTGTCAAGTACTGTAAGGCAGGACTCAATAAAACAGTACTCTCCGCTTCAGGCCAATTTTCTAAAAAAAAATTTACCCTTCTTTCTTCTTCGCTACAGGTTTTATACTTGATGACATTTCTGCACTTGGAGCCAGACTTTTCGTATCCGTTTTCTAAACACACTCCCTTATTATGAAAAAAAAAACGGAAATTTGAAAATATTTAAACAAAGTTCAAGGTATATTCTGTGACGTCACAAATTCGGTTCGGTAAAAATCCCACATTTTTCATGAAAATTCCATATCTTCGCCCTATCTCTCGCGATTGTCTCTTTTCAGATGTTTCAGAAAAATGTCAAATATTATTTTTAATTTACATTTCACATCTCTACCCACCTTCGCCGTTCTTACTGTCATCTTGTTCATCTTTGACATTGTCGTGTTCCGAGTTGACCTTGTCGTCAACGAAGATTTTTGAGTCGCAGACATTGATATAGGTTTCCTTTGAGATCTTTCTGATCTACACGACTTGAATCTTCGACCAACTTCATCTAGCTTTATTCCGCGAGACTCCTTAACATTTTTCTCATTCTTTCCGCGCAGCGCTACGCGGCACGAGTTCAAAAAGTTTGTTCGAACAATAAGTTAGAAAGAGGCATAGTCCCGAACCAACAATAGTTGGCTCTAAACACCATCTCGCCGCGCGTTGCTGCGCGGAACGGGTTAGAAGCTGGAATTGAAAAGCGCATCTCACCGCGCTTCGCTACGCGGCACATGCTCACCTGCAAGAAGAAGAACGAGAAAGCCAACAGCAAAATTTGAATAACAACACATGACGCGAAAAGGCAAGCTTCACTGTAAGGTTTCAACAGTTTCTGCAATATTTCGGTGTAATATAAGTCATGTTTCAATTCACCATAACATGGTGACCCATGGTCTCACCAATCTTGCCACTCGCCACGAAAAATGCTAGAGATGTTGCTCGGACCGGTGTTGGCATCAGTTCTGTTGATGATAAGAAGCAAGCGTCCCAGACGATGTTCTGGCCGATGCTTGCAAACATGTAGGCGACCAGGTAAATGAGGTAGTCCTTAAGTTGGCCTGTGGGAGGAGTCAATTTTAACGCTCTGGATGACCGCGTTGCAGTCAAACCGTAACCGTTTGTTTCTCGAGCAGGTGCAAAAAAGCTCAATAAAAGCCAACCTTCCCAGCCAACCATCCAATAATTGGTAGGGCTATGCACGACAAGGCCGAAATCGACGTCTGGGTGATGAATAAAACTCTCCTCGAGTGAGCTTCCATATTCTGATCTATGAATCCGACGCTCTGCAAGAAACGGTGATGAAATGTGTTCGAAAAAACTTTTTGTAGTTTATGGCATCGTCGACGTCGCCATGGAAGGAACACAATTGAAAGAATCAGGATCAGGGATAGCCGCTTCGCAATTGCTTTGCACAACTCTCCGCAGGTGAGTTTTTTCAAGAGTAGGAAGAATGAAAATTTTAAACTACAATAACTGGATTTTGATCTATTACATCAGTAGCCCCGCCAACTCTTCAACTGCAATTACCACGTTCAGGATATTCAGATCAATTTCAACCAGTAGTCTGTCAAATTGAAATTAGGAAGATTACCTTCAGTAAATGTGGAAAAAGTGAACAGTTTATAACAAAAATTTCACTGACTTGTCGCGATTCTATCGCAACCTGCGAAATAAGAATGAGTGAGAGACG
>OZ022253.1:561498-568998 GCA_963978915.1 Caenorhabditis parvicauda
AATCGAGGCGTTAACTACATTTTCGATATCCATACTGGTTAGTCTCCTCAAATCTCTTACAACAACTTCAGAAACAATTTTCTTGTTAATTAGGAACTAAAATTAAGCAGAATTCATGGATTAAATTGGTGAAAATACCAATAGACGGCTGCAAAGCGGTCATCCGGAGCGAAAGTTATTGGGATCGAATGATTCGCGCCTTTTTTGAAACTCTATCCCCACTCGATTTTTTGATCTTGGCACTCCTTGCCCTGTTCCGCAATTTTTTGATATCGAAAATGCAGTTTGCAAGTGAACTTTTGACCGACCGTCCCGACACGCCCACTTTCGGAATGGTAAAAAGTGACACATGAAACTGACCTCATCTGGCAACATTTTCAATATTCTCCTATTCGAGAGTGACGTCACAGGCCTCCTGTTCTCCGACGATGTCAGTGTCGTCGCCACCGAGTCCGGTCTTTCGAAAAGCTGTGCCGCGGAGCTTCGCGGAACACCGATGAATGAAAGATTTGTTACGCTTCTTTTCTTCTCGGCAAAAGTGTTTAGTGCGATTTCTGGAGGCGCAGGGAGATCGTTGAAACTGAAAAGATGCTCGTGTTGATTGAATAGTCACAGTTTTGTTAGATTCCTAAGTTTTAGTTTTATTGCCAAATCTACTACAGTACTACCAAGGTGGCTTGAAGAACCTTTCCTTTGACCCGCAGTACTGAAAATTGACTACAGTACTACCAAGGTGGCTTGAAGAACCTTTCCTTTGACCCACAGTACTGCAAATTCACTACAGTACTACCAAGGTGGCTTGAAGAACCTTTCCTTTGACCCACAGTACTGTCAAATCTACTACAGTACTACCAAGGTGGCTTGAAGAACCTTTCCTTTGACCCACAGTACTGTCAAATCTACTACAGTACTACCAAGGTGGCTTGAAGAACCTTTCCTTTGACCCACAGTACTGTCAAATCTACTACAGTACTACCAAGGTGGCTTGAAGAACCTTTCCTTTGACCCACAGTACTGTCAAATCTACTACAGTACTACCAAGGTGGCTTGAAGAACCTTTACTTTTACTCACAGTACTGCAAATCTACTACAGTACTACCAAGGTGGCTTGAAGAACCTTTCCTTTGACCCACAGTACTGCAAATCTACTACAGTACTACCAAGGTGGCTTGAAGAACCTTTCCTTTGACCCACAGTACTGCAAATCTACTACAGTACTACCAAGGTGGCTTGAAGAACCTTTCCTTTGACCCACAGTACTGCCAAATCTACTACAGTACTACCAAGGTGGCTTGAAGAACCTTTCCTTTGACCCACAGTACTGCAAATCTACTACAGTACTACCAAGGTGGCTTGAAGAACCTTTCCTTTGACCCACAGTACTGCAAATCTACTACAGTACTACCAAGGTGGCTTGAAGAACCTTTCCTTTGACCCACAGTACTGCAAATCTACTACAGTACTACCAAGGTGGCTTGAAGAACCTTTCCTTTGACCCACAGTACTGCAAATCTACTACAGTACTACCAAGGTGGCTTGAAGAACCTTTCCTTTGACCCACAGTACTGCCAAATCTACTACAGTACTACCAAGGTGGCTTGAAGAACCTTTCCTTTGACCCACAGTACTGCAAATCTACTACAGTACTACCAAGGTGGCTTGAAGAACCTTTCCTTTGACCCACAGTACTGCAAATCTACTACAGTACTACCAAGGTGGCTTGAAGAACCTTTCCTTTGACCCACAGTACTGCAAATCTACTACAGTACTACCAAGGTGGCTTGAAGAACCTTTCCTTTGACCCACAGTACTGCAAATCTACTACAGTACTACCAAGGTGGCTTGAAGAACCTTTCCTTTGACCCACAGTACTGCAAATCTACTACAGTACTACCAAAGTGGCCCGAATAACTGAAACTACTGTTCAAAACAAACCTATCATCCATGCTCAACTCCGGCGTTGCAGGCCTCGGCGGGGGGACAATCTTCGACTTCTCCGGCAAAATTGGCTTCGTGACCTGGAAATTGCCAGGCTCCTCTTTCGAAATGTCGATTCCAAAACTGCGAATAGAGAGTGGTTTTGATGGAGGTGGTTCTGGCAGGTTGTCTGCACTTACGAACTCCCGCGGAGGTCGCATCGCAGTTTTGGTCCGCTTCTCTTGTGTTATGGTTTCCCGCATGCGATTGGTCTTTGGTGTGTCTAACAGCAGAGAGCTTGGCCTGGCTTTGTCATCTATCACTGTCGCCTGACGGACTGGCAATGGTATGGACTGTGATGACGTGGCAAGTGGTTGCGAGCGATCGACCTCAGAGCCGGTTGTCGATGCCTTGGCACTGTTGGGCTGGAGATAGTAGTCTTCGGGAAGCTTCTCATAAACGTCATCGTACTGTTGGGAGAGGACGGTTGGGGTTCTGAAAGATTTTTCTCTCTTTCTTTCTCTCTCTCTCTCTCACCTATTCCCAACAAATGTAGAAACACCCATAGATTCACAGGCTAAATAATCGTAATTATGATCCTCCTGCACAGGCTTTCTCGACATTTGAGGTGTCTTGAGAGCTGATTTCAGCTTGGGTGGAGCAGCGGGTATGGGATCCATGAACGTCGACTCAGAAACTTGGTTCAGAGTAAAATTCGACCCAGAAGTTGTCTCTTGGGTGATGTTCGATGTGGATGTGAAAAGATCTTGGTTGGAACGCATAGACTGTCGCATCGCTTTTTTCTGCTTTTTCGTCATGTTCGGAACAGATGCGGTCCTTTTGAAGTTGCTCTGAAGTTCAATAAGTTTGAATAGGAAGCGATTTTTCACGAGAACATTTTTCATGTTGATTATCAACTAAATTTCCCCTCTCCTACCTCTGCTGATTAATTTTTAAGAATCAAAAAAGGAATCAGAAAATTTGTTGGCTCTTCGCAACACTCTAGAAACTAAAAACCGCTGATATGAAGTTCATAGGTCGTTGATATCTACAGCACATCAACGTCATAGGCCGTAGATATCAACGACCTATGAACTTCATAAACTGCTATCTTCGAACTTGCTTGATGAAATGCATGATCTTTATGTATGTTATCGTGCGCCGACCTTCTGCGGGTTTCGCCTAACTAACGTGTTTAGCGACTTCTGTGAGGTGTGTGTAGTTTTTGACAACATTACTGGGGTTTTCCACCATTCTCTTTCACATGGAACAACTCAAATGACACAAAAAGTGATTACAAACGGAGAAAATTTGATATATAAAATTGATCGACCATTATTCAACAAAAAAAAGCGATGTGCCTACTTGTAAGGTGGTTAAATATAATTAATTGAGCGACAAACACAAATCGGAAACCGTGTTTGTATTGACAGCGAATCAACAGCACATGAACTTCATAATCTGCTATCAACGGCTTATGAACTTCATATCAACAGCCGATGAAGTTCATATCAACAGCTGATGAAGTTCATATCAACAGCCGATGAAGTTCCTATCAACAGCCAATGAACTTCATAAATTTATATCAACGACCTATAAACTTCATAAATTTTTATCAACGACCTATGAACTTCATAAATTTATATCAACGACCTATAAACTTCATAAATTTTTATCAACGACCTATGAACTTCATAAATTTTTATCAACGACCTATGAACTTCATAAATTTTTATCAACGGCCTATGAACTTCATAAATTTATATCAACGACCTATGAACTTCATAAGTTTATATCAACGACCTATGAACTTCATAAGTTTATCTCAACGACCTATGAACTTCATAAGTTTATATCAACGACCTATGAACTTCATAAATTTATATCAACGACCTATGAACTTCATAAGTTTATATCAACGACCTATGAACTTCATAAGTTTATATCAACGACCTATGAACTTCATAAGTTTATATCAACGACCTATGAACTTCATAAGTTTATATCAACGACCTATGAACTTCATAAGTTTATATCAACGACCTATGAACTTCATAAGTTTATATCAACGACCTATGAACTTCATAAACTGCTATCGACGACCTATGAACTTCATAAGTTTATATCAACGACCTATGAACTTCATAAGTTTATATCAACGACCTATGAACTTCATAAACTGCTATCGACGACCTATGAACTTCATAAACTGCTATCGACGACCTATGAACTTCATATCAACGGTATTTAGTTTCTAGAGCACCGACATTCACACTCTGCATATCCTATCTGTGCTCACAGTTTGGCTGCGGACATAACGCTGAATGCGCTGGAATCAGTGAACAATTCTGATGAAAGTAGTGTTTGTATAAATTTGTTATCATTATTTCAAGTAAAACATCTCCAGTAAAAACTAATACAACGTATGAAGAAATAATTCTTCTGAACTAACTCAACAAATTCAGAGAATCATGAAAACTTCAAGAACAAAAGTTGTTAAGGACACTAAGCCACAAATTTTCTGAAAAATTCATCCAGATTCGTCAATAGATTCCAGAGTTATGGCCGAACGACCAAAAAACAGAGTGTAAAGAAATAATAGCAAATTCTTTTTTTTTGGAATCCTACAAAATAAAGACCGATTGATCATTTTTCCGATATTTTATGATGGATGATGATTAACTAAAGATCATGAAATCAAAAAAAAAATTTCAGATATGGTTTTTCCTAGAGTTAGCTGGCTGGGAAGCAGGAACTACATTTTTGTTATTCCGATGCGCTGAAAAAACTTTTTCAACTGTTATAAACTGTCACAAATTATTATAAAACTCAGTTTCACACTTTTTCTGTAGAATCGACACCATCAGAGCGCTCTACTACACCAAAAACAACGATATTCTTAGATACGCACTGTATCATATTAATAATAGAACATGTTTGCAAGGGGACCACCCCCTTTTTCTCTCTCTCTCTCTCGCCTGCAATTTTTTCTTATAGGTCCCACCAAACGCAGGATTGAAGAATGCCGTCTGAAAAGGGGAGGGGTGTGCAAAAATGGCCGGATGGTTGACGGGATTCGAACGGGCGTTAAGCGAATACAAACCAGGCGCTCTAACTCAGAGGCGGCGAAGCGCATCAGATCTGGCCAAAAACACATCAGATCTGGCGTGGTGCTAGGATCCCTTCGGAAACTATATTATCACCTAGGGAATGGTCTCAACAGATGTATCTTAAAATTTGAGTCAGAAAAACTCATTTCTTCATGTGTAAAATGACGATTTCATCAATTGAGACCAATCAGATCTGGCCAGATCTGACTTGATTTTCCAAAAGTCTTTTCGGAAACTGTTTTTTCATCGAAGAAGTTATTAAAACCGATTTTTCACTTTGATAATAGTTTCTAAAGGTCATTTTCACAGTCTGGATGATAATTCACTATTCATAAACTACATTTAGAAAAGACAATCAGATCTGGTTTGAATTGAGTCAGATCTGGCCAGATCTGATGCGCTTTAAATCAGTTCTGGCCAGATTTTTGATTTTTTCCTAATTGACCCCAGACGAAGTGCAGATAAGTGTTGAAGGAATTTTATGAGTTCTAAGGTATTTGTGCTTGACTCTTACAAATTTCCAGTACATCTATACTTTTATTCGTCAAAATGTTCGTCCTGAATCGAATGGTACTGGTTTGTTTGTATTTTCCATTTTACTTTACCTAGATTTTCTGCTTGGGAACTTTTATTAATTTATAACATTTTTGTTCATTCGCTATGAGATGTGTCCAAAATCCTCGCAGTTTTGTACAGAAAAAGTTGAAGTATCAAAAATTAAAAGTAAAAATTGATGAGCATGGGTTACTGTAGCAGTAGATCAAATGTTTTTATTTTCGTTTTTCCTGTTTCCATTGAGCTGTTTTTTGCCTTTTTTAAACCATTTTCCTCTTTTGTTTCATCAGTTTACTGAAAATGGAAGGTATATATGATGTTTTTATAATGAGTTTTCTCAGTTATCACAGTCATTTCCACAGCATTTCTTCAAAATTTCGTTTCCAGGTCTCTCGAAGTAACGCATTTCTCTTGACGACACGATAATGATAGTTAGTTCGTAGTTAGTTTTCATGAAGACAGGTGAGTAACTTTCAGATAATGTTCTTCGAATTGTACTTGTTGTTCTTGATTTTAAGGTAATGAAATCATTCATATGCCGAGGAAAGGTAAGTTTGCGTGTTTTACTGAATCAATTATTCGAATTTTCGTCTTTATGGGATTCTTTTGTTTAATAACTTCTAGTTACCTGCGTTGTTCACAAAAGTAAACAGTCAAGTCGTCTAGTTGGCAATTAGTAAATCGCATCCCATCGCATTCCGCATCCCATTTACAAAAACGAGATGTGATAACTTTTTTCGCATCGCATGGACACCTTTTTTCAAAGATTAAGTTAGGTTTGGGTCAGATTAACGTTTAAACTGAGCCTAAATACAAGGTGATTGGGCTGTTCCAAACAAAGTTACAGGCGTCTGAAAAAAACGGGATGCGGTGGGATGCGATTTACTAATTGCCCGCCTAGTTACAAAGTAACAGTATTAACAGTAAAAGTAAAGTAACAGAAAAGCAAATATGCAAATTGCACAACAAATCTGGTCCTCCCCTAATGTTAAAATTTCAGCGCATCAAGATGATTTGCAATTTCCAAAAAGTTGAAATTTGGTTCTCGCAGGGAAGCTGCAATCAATAAGTCTAAAGAGGAGGAAGTTGCGATCAGGAAAAATGGCTGAAAAAGGGGTTTGTTTTATCGTTTAACTAAAAATTATTTTATAAGGAATATGGATCGAACTCGTTCATATCTTAAACCCAGTATGCCGAATGAGCACGGACTCATTCAGGTAAATTACTTGAAAACCAAACTCGTGAGGTAAACTGCGAGGAAGTAAGAATATTATTTTATACTTTCTAGACTCATGGGATGAAGATAGGACTAATTCGAAAGAGAAAGCAAGTAGCTGTAACAGGACAGTAGAGGACATAAGAGAACAGACAAGAAGCGGATCTTTTGAACTTTCAAGGTATTTTTCTTCACATTGCTGTACAGTCGTAGACATGGTTCCGACATCGCTGCCTAGTCGTAGACATGGTTCTGACATCGCTGCCTAGTCGTAGACATGGTTCTGACACCGCTGCCTAGTCGTTGACATGGTTCTGACACCGCTGCCTAGTCGTAGACATGGTTCTGACACCGCTGCCTAGTCGTTGACATGGTTCTGACATCGCTGCCTAGTCGTAGACATGGTTCTGACACCTCTGCCAAGTCGTAGACATGGTTCCGACATCGCTGCCTAGTCGTAGACATGGTTCTGACACCGCTGCCTAGTCGTAGACATGGTTCCGACATCGCTGCCTAGTCGTAGACAGAACTGCCAGATTTTCAAATTTCTAATCTCGATAAACACTGTTTCATTGCAGGAGGTGCTAGAGCAGAATAGTGAAAGATCAAGTTGCCCACAACAAGTCCCCTCGATCCCGAACCCGACACCAGTGGAAGAAAAAAAATAAATTGTTGGTGTAGTTTTGTAAAATAAATATTTTA
>OZ022253.1:571498-573998 GCA_963978915.1 Caenorhabditis parvicauda
GTCTCTGGTCCGTCCATAGTCAAATGAATAGTCCCGTTTACAGTCAAGCCACAGACCGTGGTGATGTTCCGTTCGGCCGTTCTCTAAATTGGCATATTGCCAACTTGGAGAGATGAGCGCTACGGAGCAGAAGACGAAGGATGAAAGTGAGAAGGCGAAAAAGACAGAAAGAGCCGCTTTACGACCGCATCGCGAGTACCCTTCACCATCCGAGCTCATTGGACCATAGTTATCTGAAAGGTAAAAATCAAACTTCGAAAAAAAAATTCAGAATTGAGACACTTCTCTAAACAGAAGTCGGCAGTCGAGAGGTAAATCTTTCACGGAAGTTGGACGTCATGAGTCGGAAGTAAAATAACAAAATTTATTAATTCATTTTTCAAAAAAAATTTGTTCTTATAAAATTAAACTTTGAAAAATTCTTATTGAGACCTAGTAGAAACAAAGTTTTGTTTTTTACTGTTTCTATGAACCATTCATGAATAACATCGATATGGAATTTTTTCATATTACCTATCACTTGCTATGAAAGTTTGTTTATTTTTTCCTTTTCACAGAGAACAAAATTCAGAAAGGTATGACATACAAAAATTTGAAAAAAATGAAGTTATAAATTTTTCTACAAAAATTTAAAAGTCAAAAAAAAATATGCCCTGAGTATTGAAAATTGACAAAAGTTTAAGGTCGACTACCAGAATTTTACTTATACCAGGGTAATTCTCATTGAAAACTTCACCAACCTTACTCCTCTCCTTTCTTTTTCCTATCTTCTCTGTTGTTTTGCTGGAATCTGTGAAAAGTGAGAATAAGAAGTGATAAGAAAGAGAGAGAGCGATTCGAGAGTGTGATGTGAAGGTCATATGAGAAAAAAATGAGAGAAAGGTTCAGATAGATTGAACGTAAAGCTGTGGTCATTAAAGGGCTCGAACAGGTTTTGTCCAACGGACAGCTGGGGAAATGAAACCATGCGGCGATTGCAGAGTGGATGGGACTCATTCTCGTTAAAACTTGGAAAAACATGCGGCGATTGCAGAGTGGGTGGGACTCATTCTCGTTAAAACTTGGAAAACCATGCGGCGATTGCAGAGTGGGTGGGACTCATTCTCGTTAAAACTTGGAAAACCATGCGGCGATTGCAGAGTGGGTGGGACTCATGTTCCATACAAGTTTAGAGAAACCGTGCGGCGATTGCAGAGTGGGTGGGGCTAGTGTTAAAGCAAGAGTGAGTGAAAATAACCATACGGCAATTGCATAGAGAGCGGGACTTGTCTTCAATGAGAGTTGATATGACATTAATAAGATAGTTATAGTGAAAAGAACCATGCGGCGATTGCAGAGTGGGCGGGATAATGAGGAAATAGGCGCACATCCCTCCAAAAAGTGTGCACCGTTTGCAAAAGGGGAGGAGTCCAGCACTTTGAGCCTCGGAAATTTAAAGCAAAAGGAAGTCATAGCAGACAAATCGATGTGTTTGAATGTCCTTGGACCACGGCTGATGCACGTTCAGTCAGCAGTCGAATTCACTTTCACCCAAATCGGGTGTAAAGGCGGTCACACCATTTGGACTGACGCCAAGCTGGGTGTAATTGGGTGGAAAGAGAGTTTGGACAACAAAACTGTACTCGTACAGTGTGCCCGAAAATAATATGATCATGACTCTCTTGATTTTCTGAAGCCGTTTTTTTCAAAATAACAATATTCTTTGCAAAATTTAAATCTATGCTAATCTACAAGTATTCATGATCATTTTTTTTTCATAAACAGCTAGATTCAAGCATCTGTTTTTTAATTTTTTTTTCGTTTTGAACGTTGAATATGTTTTTCTACAAGTATTCATGATTATACAAGTATTCATGATTTTTTCTACAAGTATTCATGAATAAGTGTTAAAACATTCTCTGAGCATATGGATACGAACAAGCTACTCGGAGCCGTGGAGACGGACCCATATGTGAGTACTCGTGAAGGACACACTTGGATTTGACCATTTCACTATTGCTGAGAGTTTTAGGCTCATCAAAAAGAGAAAAATGCTCGGAAGATAGAGAATCCATGATCTCACCGAGTTTAAATCGGATGGTCCAACACCGTCTTCAACGGCTCGATCATATCATTACTGGAGATGAGAAGTGGATACCTTACTCAATATTTGTACGGGAGATCGGAATTAAAAGTAGCTGGACGTTAAAAACAATTCTACAGTAAAATCTTACTTACAGTACTCAAGGTACAGTACCATACATCAAACCTAACCTAATCAAGCAATAAAGTAGGCCGTGGAGTCTAGTGTTCAAGTGGCTATTCAGACCAATTGTACGTCAATAACAAATGAAAACCGTGTTATGTAAAAGGCCCCACGGCGATAGTGTGAGAGAGTGTGAGACAAGGGGAGACGCAGAGAGGCCACGCCCACTTTACCCATCTTTGCGGATCGTAATGGGCATTATTAGAAGGGATGAACCGAATATGTCCGCACTGTCAACAATGTTTAAATGACAAT
>OZ022253.1:576498-581498 GCA_963978915.1 Caenorhabditis parvicauda
CTTTGAAAAAAGTGGAGAAAAAGTGTTGGACGAAAAGTTTTGGCGCGTTTACCTGAGCCTAGCCAGGAATATGTGTCTGCTTGTCAAATTTTTCTAATTTTTTGGAGAAATCGGAAAACCCCAATAAACTTTACCTCATAAGTTCCAACAATTCCTTTAATAAACCGGTTGTCGGCTCTATGTGAGTAGAAGAAGAAGATTCCCTCCGCCACTGCAGACAAGAATGCTGAAAAGTGACAGTCAGTGTTAACTGGATGCTCGTTCTCACTTGTGAACAACGTGATCGCCGTGAAGATGAGCGCCAACCCGTTATAACAACAACTGCACATGGCGATGCAAGTGCTGAGGAAGGATGTGAGAAGTGCCAGCCCGAGTAGGATCAATGTTGACGTGTGCCATCCTGAATAGAATTTAAAATCGACAAAGTTCGGGTAAATCCTGGCTAGATTAGGTAAATTTCTGGCATGATCTGGCACATAAAGTGTGGACAGAAAATACGGGAACGGGAGTAGCGTAGCTTCGTGTACCGTTCCCGTATTTTCTGTATCTAGCAAAAAGTCTGACCGATTTCAAACGCGCGCCAGTCGCATTTTTGTAAAATGAGTACGGTAGGAGTCGGGACTCTCACAACGAACAGTTCTCCAAAACTTTTGGCGGACCGGCATTGGACCGTAAATGGGCGACAGATAGACCGGGCGACAGATGGACTGTAGATGGGCGACACATGGACCGGTGGCGGGGAGAGTGCACTGCGTGTCAATTTTGAACCGGCATTGGATCGTAAATGGGCGACACATGGACTGGGCGACACATGGACCGGGCGACACATGGATCGGGCGACACATGGACCGGGCGACACATGGACTGGCCCATGGATGATCTAATCGGCGAAACCCGCGATATGTCCGCGAGTGGCTGCAATGACCTATCTAGCGCTCGACGACTTTTTAGATCGTTTCTTCTCTGCACTTCGGAGTAGAAACGATTGTAAGCCGAACTATTTTTTTTGGACCGTAAATGGGCGACACATGGACCGGGAGACACATGGACCGGACCGTAAATGGGCGACACATGGACTGCGGACGGGCGACACATGGACCGGGCGACACATGGACCGGACCGGCAACGGACCGTAAATGGGCGACACATGGACTGCGGACGGGCGACACATGGACCGGGCGACACATGGACCGGACCGGCAACGGACCGTAAATGGGCGACACATGGACTGCGGACGGGCGACACATGGACCGGGCGACACATGGACCGGACCGGCATCGGACCGTAAATGGACCGGCATTGGACTGTAATTGGGCGACACATGTCCGGAACGACTGTCGCCCATCTACGGTCCAATGCCGGTCCACGAAAAGTTTTGGAGGTTAGATCTTTGTGGATTTAAATTGTTATTCTTACTTTCAGTCCATTGAAATTAAAGGCTCATCACTTAATCGTTCTTGTCATTCAAGGCGAAACTGCTACAGTACTGAGTATCCGATTTACGGAGGTCAGACTTTTTTACAGGTAGAGGAAGATATGTGTCTGGAAACTCCAAACGAAAACTAGAGTGAATCATCGAAACAAAGCAAACTTTTTTGTGGTGATCGAGTTTAAACTTTGATCAAGTCTTAGCTGTGTATCTAACTAGTGCTTTGAACCTTACCTAAGCCTAAAATTTGAGGTGTCGACAAAGATAAATGAAAAAAGATTCATGATTCGCGACTCGAGAAGAATAGATAGTATCTGTTCTTATCGTATTAACTTACACTGTGAAGACTCAGAATGGGTGAGAAGAGGGTAGGAACCGATATTGTGACGTCAAGTTGAACAACAAGAGAGATTTCCGTTATAATAACCGTTTCTTTATTTTTCGAACGCTTGATTTCTCCTGAGTGTGTACAACAATATCGATTTTTGTGATCTCCCTCGGAACTACAAAAACCATACTTTCAACTTCCTCGGCTTCATTCAATCAAATTTGTGACTCTACAACTTTTGTTCTTGAAGTTTTCATGATTCTCAAAAATTAGCCACTTTTGTCTGCTGTTTGCTATTATTTCTGTATCTTTCTTCTCTATCAAAATTCCAGAAGTATCCTTGCAAATCAAGTTTAACGATTTCATTGATTGCAGGTAATAAATAAATCTGTTCGACCTCGTTTCCGACCGCTTCGCGTCCGAATGACCTTGAGGAGTACTTCATTAAAGGGCTATTGTGTTGGTAAACGTTGTTTGTGGGACACTATTCATGCAGATCAAAACTATTAAAATGATTAAACAAGATACATAAATACTGTATCAACAGCTCAGTTGAATAGAAATAGGCACCCTGATATATCAAGATACGTACGAGTTACGCGATTTCCCTAAAAACTCTATCTAGATATGCCAAATTAAGAGCGATATATGGAGAAATTTCACTATGGAGTGGCAAGAATATTACCGTTTAATCTTTGAATTACTTTGATCTGTTGAATGAGATTTCAGTATCTTGGAATTAGAACAAAATTGTGTGACATGACGTCACAAGTTTGATTCCAGCCTTTTTCGCCAAATAGTCTTTCCAGTCAGAGTGGAAGTTAATACGATAAGAACAGATACTATCGTTTCTCCTTGTTCAAGTTGACAGAGTCCAACCTCAATCAGTCGCGGACCCGCCGCTAGTTGGAATTGGCGAGATGTCGTCTGATACGTACTAAATTTCATCGCGCAATAAAACTTCCATAAATTATTAGGTTGTCGATTAAGTCCCCGAATTTTTTGGGGTGTTTTCGAGTGCACATCCTGGCTTTCCTAGACAACAACCGCCCCCCTCCCTCAGTGGATTGTTATTATCGAGTCTTCTCCTTGCTAGTAGTCTAAGTGAGTCTTCACTCAGTTTCATTGATTGGTAATGGTAACCTTGTTTTTCCGTGGAAATTTTCGCGTCCGTCATGTTTTGCTATTTCTTCACGTTTCTGACTCCAACCAAAATGGAGTCAGGGATGGTCTTCATTAAACGTACAACTAGAATCTCCTCTCTGCTGATACAGTCAACAAATCGTACACTTAAATAAATGAAAAGAGCTACAACCTCGAACATGTTCCAAGGTCAGGTCGTCGGTCTGAGATGATTATTGACTAGCTACTTGAAGCCGTGGAGGCTGAGCCATGTGTGAGTACTCGTGAATTGGAGCACATATTTGGCTCCAACCATTCCACAATTGCTGAAAACCTCAGGTCTGTCAACAAGAAAAAGACGCTCGAAAGATGGGTAATCCATGATATCACCAATTTTGATCGAATCCGGAGGGTCGACATGCCGATGTCTCTGCTCACCTCTCAACGCCGTTTTCAATGGCATCATCATATCATCACTGGAAATAAGAAGTGGATAGTTCACTCTAATGTTGTACGGAAGACCGCTTGTGAAAATGCCGATTCCCCTGCTCCAGACGTTCCCAAAGCTGATTTTCACGGCAAAAAAATGATGCTCTAAGTCTGATGGTCCGTTCGTGGTTTAGAGTATTGGAAGATCTCAAAGGCTAGTATTACTATAAACAATGAACTCTATGTTCGTCAGTGACGAGCCCTCAAAGCTCATCTCATTTCTACTCGCGAAGCCGATGCAAAAATCTATCTTCAACACGACAACGCTTGACCCCACGTCGGCAAATTAACCAAGACTGAGCTACTCGGTTACGGTTGGTTCGTCTTTCCCCACCCACCCGATAGTTTTGATCTAGCCCTATCTCATTTCTATATGGTCTTGGTCTCCAACGATATATAGATAGAAATAATTACGTTGATGTAGCCGAGGTCGAATCCGCGCTCCGCAACTTCTTCCAGTCATACGGCGAGACCTGGTATCGCCATGGCATTGAGAAGCTACCCCAACGTTGAGAACAAGTCATAGATAGTGATGGCCAATATATATAATATCACCATTGTGCACTGTTGAGATAATGATAAAAGAAATTTTCTACAAAAAATTCGGATACTTAATCGACAACCTAATAGCGAGAAGATAAGTTTAAAAAATTGCTGTTTCACGGATTTTCTGCGCACTTCTGATTACCTGAGTCACGGATTCTGATTAGGTTGAAGAGAAAGGATTTAACTATAGAACGAGTCTAGGCCAATAACAATGCGATGAGTCACCCACCTATTATACACCGTGGGTGCCATTAACGATTACTCACCATAAAATTTATGTCTGTTGACTTCTCCAACTGGACTATTGTCGTCTTCAATGTCGAATGTCCCAGAATACTTGTCATAATCAAACTTGTAAACGCAGTGGAGTGGCTCGCTCACAGTAGCGTATCTGGAATTCATTCATATAGTACCGTCCATAAAGATACGAACTCTGACAATCAGATAGCTTCCTCTACCTGTAAAAAAGTCTGACCTCCGTAAATCGGTTATTTATTACCGTAGCAGTTTTGCCTCAAAATACAAGAACGATTCAAGTAATGCGCCTTTAATTTCAATGGACTGAAAGTAAGAATAATAATTTAAATCCACAAAGATCTAACTGTTCGTTGTGAGAGTCCCGACCCTAGGGTAGGCCTACCGTACTCATTCAGCAAAATTGAGACTAGAGCGCGTTTGAAACGGCCATGCTCCTAGCGATCTATGTGGATCGGTCTGTAACCTTCAGAGATGTTGAAGAAAACATTTATATGCACTGTTTGAAAATATTAAAACCATATGACAAAACTGCGCAATATAACAATCATTTACTCAAAACCACCTAATTTTCATCACACACATACCTAAACTCCAAAATTGGTATATGCCAAAAAATATCAGAGTTCGTATCTTTATGGATGTTTTTTTCTTTTTTCATCTCAACATCAGAGTCACAAATCGTAAAGGAAATATGTGATTTCAATTAAATTCAACGTTACTGTAATTTAAAAAATCAGGTTATGCTGTTCAATGACAATGTTTTGACCTACACATTTACAACTACAGTAAACTAACCTTTGTAGTATGTGATTACCATCTCTGCTATGA
>OZ022253.1:583998-636506 GCA_963978915.1 Caenorhabditis parvicauda
ATTTGGTGTGAGGGTAGGTATGCGCCAAACGTCCTTGGGTTCAGATATTATCGAGGGCTGCAACCGTAACGGAACGCACGCTACCTTTAGGGGATCGACCGGTGGACCACTGTAATTACATGAAGAGACGAATCTTTTATTGGAACCCGGGGGCATAGAATATTTCTCATGTTTCCAGACTCGATCTGTTTCGCGATAAATGAACCGCAAGAAAAAATAGAAATTCCAATAATAAAAAGTAAAAGTTCATATTACTGTAGTAGGTCAAAAGTAAATCGCCTCCTCAAAGTCATCGCGCGCGCGATTCAAATGTAACTTTATTTCAATTTTTCCACGTTTTTTTCTGAAAGCATTTTTTGTAACTTTATATCGAATTATTCTGTTAGAAAGTATTACAGGCAACACTTCGTTGCCGACAAGGTTTCAAATGTTCTTTTTAATTGTTTTGGTCTATTTAGTTTTAATTTTACACTCCGTTCGGCGTATCTTTCCACTCAGAATTCAATTTCCATCTTGCTGCTATCGCTTGAAAAGTGAGAGTGATTAAAGGCGCATTCAGCGAGACGAGTCTGGGTCTCGTAGTATGCGGTTAAAAGTTGATATTTCCATTGGCCGCAAAGACCAACAATCGATCTTGGCTCTTTATTTCATGATTTTGGAATATTATACTCGGTTATTTATTTTTAAATTCGTGTAAATGTTATTTCTTCCCTCTTTTACTCTTGATTCGTTGTTAAAGTGAATATTTCGCTTCAGAAATGGCATCGTACGATTTGGCAACCGCTGAACAAGCCGCTTACGCTCCATTCTTCGGATACATGGGAGCAGCTTCCGCTCAGATCTTCACCGTTCTCGGAGCCGCTTATGGAACTGCCAAATCCGCCGTCGGTATCTGCTCTATGGGAGTTATGCGCCCAGAACTCATCATGAAGTCTGTCATTCCAGTTATTATGGCTGGTTCGTTTAGTTTTCTGTTCAGTTACTTCTGATTGTAATAATTTTCTGTTCAAATCGTGAGTTCAGGTATCATTGGTATCTACGGACTGGTCGTGGCTATGGTTCTGAAGGGTAAGGTCACAGCTGCCTCCGCTGGATACGATCTGAACAAGGGATTCGCTCATCTTGCTGCTGGTAAGTTTTTTTTTATACCAGGGAAACGAGAACAGTGATAAATTTTAACACATTAAACAGAAATTCATCAACTTTACGTGGTTATTATAGGTTTGACTTGCGGACTTTGCGGTCTTGGAGCCGGTTACGCTATCGGAATTGTCGGAGATGCTGGAGTTCGTGGAACCGCTCAACAGCCACGTCTTTTCGTCGGAATGATCCTTATCCTTATCTTCTCTGAGGTAATTTTGATATCTTGATTAGATAATCAGTACAAGGCAGTGTTTTGCACCAAGAAACATGATTTTCTTTTTCATCGATATTCAAATATGAAATTTTTGTTCACCTTCGTTTTCAAAGCTTTGATCTTCAAAAAAGTTATCCCGCCGAACTTTTCCCAGTTTACAATAAAATAATTTTTTAAAGTTTATAAATGACGTCAGGAGTACTGTGCAAAGTTTCTCACACTCGTCCCTTCAGTACTTCGTTGTGATTTCTAATTAATCTTTTTTTTAAAAAATAAAGCAGGGAAATGAAAAATATATTCAGGTTCTTGGACTCTACGGTATGATCGTCGCTCTGATCCTCGGAACTTCATAAATTCTTAACCGTTCTGCCAACCCAATTTCGTTTTCCAAACTTACACGAACGTCTCCTTATAGCATTGGTTATATTATCATTGAGTTTAGTCAGAGTTGTGATTTTCACCACCATTTTATCGTTGATATTCCACCCGAAACATTCCCCTTTGCTCTTACTAGGCCCTTCCTACGATAGGTTTTCCAGTGATTTGAGAACTTTCGCACTTCACTTTTTGACTTACTCTCTTCGCGACAGTGAACTGACCGAGTGCGGACAATTGTAAGTGGCAAAATGTGAGAGATTCCGTTTTCTGCCCTTCTCTCTGTCAATTCTCGAGTCTTTTCCCGTCAAAAACGGTATATACCATCTGTTATGTACCAATTCACGATATTTCTCACTTTTTTCGTCTCAAACCCGTAACAAGCCAAACTTCCTAACCCATGAGGAAATTTGTCTTATTGTGGGTTTTCTTTTTAAATAGTGTGTAGATTGATTTTTGAGCAAGAAACTTTTGTTTCCTGTCCAAAAATCTATTTTCATTCATTTTTGTATTGATTTTTCCTCTTCTCCTCCCAATCCTCCTTATCACCGATTTTCGTATTGAATAAATAGAAAAAATTTAGGTGATGGCGGCCAACAACGCGGTCAATGACTACTGGCTCATCTCTGTACCCGGAGAGAATGACGCATGGGAGAAGTTGAACAGAACAACCGGCAACCTCAGCAGCAACTCGAAGTTCATCATTCCGGATCTTAAGGTATGCGGTTCCACTAGTTTCAGTAAATTACACAGTTTGGGATGAATGATTAATGGGCAGCAAGTTCTAACGTTGTTGTCGACTTTCATTAAAAACTAAGAATCGTTAATTTCATGACTGTTTTACATCCAGATTATTGTTCGAAACAAAATTTGTGCAGTTTCTAATGTATTTCATTAGTAATTAGCGAATTCCATTTTTAAAAAGTCATTTTTACGAAAATGCCTCTCACAGCTTGCAATCTAGAAGGATTCTGAAAAGGCTAACAGCTTCAATATGCACGCTATGCGCATGAAAGATGTGACCATATTGGCATTGATCATTTTTGTTTCAAAACAAGCCTCGTGAATACTGCGTCTGTCTTTCGTAGGTAAAGCTATTGCAATTCAGAAACAATGAAATGAATGACTGTAAAATGTGAAACTTATCGTGTTTTAAGGTCGGAACCCTCGACCAGCTCGTCGGATTGTCGGATGACCTCAGCAAGTTGGACACGGCAGCTGAAGGGTAACGAAGATTCACAACAATGATTGAAGAACCCAGAATTTCAGACTGACTCGTAAAATCGTGCAGTACTTCAACGACGTGATCGAAGAGGACAAGGGCAAGGCGGAAGGTCTGCAGATTGGAAACAGTGAGCCGTGATCGATAGTTGATACGTGTAGAATAGCGTTTAGAGGACATGAAGACGTATGTAACCAAGTTTCAATGGGAAGGCGCCAAGTACCCGCTGAAGCAGTCGCTTAAGGTTCTCAGCGAGATTATTGGAAAGGTAACATTATCATTCTTTTTTCTCTTAAACTTGCATTTTTCCAAAATAACTTGTGTTTTATCCACGCATCCCAAGCCACTAATTTGCCGAAGTGAAGTTTTTGAAACGAAAGTTCAAATTTATAGAAGAAAAACTTTTACCGTTTTGAAAAACTCATAGAAGATTTTAACCCCGCGTTGGATGATAGATGAAAATGCGGAATTACAGCCAAGGACTTCGTGAACTGGAAATTGACAGAAATTAATCTGGCATACCTGGGAAGTGCCTGATTCTTTACGGTTTGCCAAACCTGGCATGAATTCACCAAAACTTCGGTTTTCTATTCCCAGAGGGCACAATGTCTTATGTTCACTGTTAGCAATTAGGGTACATGACTTTGTACTACTTTTATTCTATGATCAAATGATGAGAGGGAGAGACATTTCGAAATTTGCATAAAATATAGAGTAGATCACGCCGGATAACACGAAAGAAGTAGTTCTGAAGAAGCTATAATCTATGCACTTTTGCAGCAAATCACGCAAATCGACAATGACCTGAAGTCGAAGTCGATCGCGTACAACAATCTCAAGAACTCGTTGGCGTCATTGGACCGAAAAGCGACCGGCTCGCTGCTGACCAAAGATCTCGCAGACATTGTCAAGGCTGAAGACTTTGTCCTCAACTCGGAATACCTCCAGACTGTTGTTGTGGTCGTCCCTAGGTGAGTTTTCATCACGTGCGGCAGAATTGAACGAAATTTAATTTTTCATCTTACTCCAAAGATTTTTTTTTAGCGAAAATAGAATCAGTTTCGAAAATAGAATCAGTTTCTTAGTTCATTCATTTTTTAAACATGGAAGATTGTGGCCGTGATAAAAATGGCGCGCAGAATGGTAGGATATGAACAAAGTAAGTTGAAATCCGGAACAGTTTTATCCATGCCGAATAATGCTTTGAAAATGTAGTGAAACAGCATAAAACTCTAACCCAGAATATAAACATTGGTAGTTAAGTTTGACGAAATCGACGATTCAAAGATTTTTTTGATCAAATTCGATTTGATTTGTGTGAAATAAGAGAAAAAAAAACATAGTTCAACGTTCAACTGTTCTCCTTAAGAAAAAGAAAAACCATTTGTTGAACTGTTTTGTTGAATCGGAAAATGCTTAAACATCTCTGGTAGATGTTTGCGTGTTTTCATCGCGATCAACAGTCTGAAGAACAAAGCGGTTGTAGCAACCTCGAAGCTCGCCTTTATTTTATTTTAACCTAATTTCAGAATCCTGCAGAAGGAGTGGGATGCCAAGTACGCAACACTGTCTTCAATGGTCGTCCCAGGATCATCCAAACTGCTCACGGAAGACGGCGATCTGTCGCTCTACACCGTCTCGATGTTCAAGAAGGTTTACGAAGAATTCAAGACGGCGGCTCGTGAACAGAAGTTAGTTTTAAAGTACATAACTCCTTCAGAAAAATCAAATAGTTGCAAAGTTTCATGCTATGTCAGCGCGGCCCCTCATTTAATCTTAGGCAAAATGTAAACCGCAGAGCGCAGAGTTTTTTTTAAATATCAGGCTTAGGAAAAATCGGATCCCCATTTTTTGAACGTACTTGTGCTTAGAACCTTACCTAAGCCTATTTAGGAAACGTACGTGCTATTAGGAATTTTCCGAAGCCTGAAACAAAAATTGACTCTGCGGACACTCTGCGGTTTACATTTTGCCAATCTTTTATCCAGGGGTCCGCATTCCCCTGTTGATGCAAGTTACGCAAATGGTTCTAACATCAAGTTGCAAATTGCCGCCAACGGTGATTTTTCTTTTATAATAAGCTTAGGTAAAGTAAGGGGAACAATTTTTGTAGAGTGCTTAGTCTCGGATATGCAAGTAAACGCAAGTTTATTACAAAGCGCCAGCAATAGGATCTAACATCAATCCTCAACCAAAAGTAACTTCCTTTTCTTAATTAGTTCAGTTTACGTTGGGAGAACAACTTTTTCGAAAGGGCCAAGTCTCGGAATCCATCACTTCCTTCCTTTTGTGCAAAAACGCACGTGATGTTAGAACCGTTTGCGGATAATCTTGTTAATGCGCCGGGTCTTGTTAATACAGGGTTGAGATGGAGAGACGCAGATGCAACCCTCCGTTAGAGTATGTTTTGTGTGAGTTTACGTGGTGCACGGGGTCTCAGCTCCAAAAGAAATTCCCCCCCCCCCCCGGAAATATTTTTGTTCACACTTGTAAGAAGTCGGATTGCGCGCCCGTCTATTTATTTTTATTCCCTGTTCCTATCACAACAGCGCCACTCGGTTTTTACCCGTTTTCACGGACCGAAATGGGCTGAACGTAATTCTAAAGATTAACCAAAATGCACTAGTGCCAAATCATGATATAGCTAATATCTGAATAAACCCATAACATTTTGATAACTTTCAGGTTCATCGTCCGTGACTTTGTCTACGACGAGGAAATCTTGAAGGCAGGAAGGAACGAACGCGACAAGCTGGTTGCGGAGAAGGCTCGTCAATACGCCCCACTCATCCGTTGGCTGCGTATCAACTTTGGAGAAATCTTCAGCGCTTACATCCACATCAAGGCTCTACGTGTCTTCGTCGAATCCGTTCTTAGGTATATTTATTTGCATCATCTCTAGTGATGTGGATAACTTGTTTTTTTTTTAATTTCATACATGAGCTACAATTCGCGCCAATATTTACGAGTTTGATTGTCACATGGTAAATCTGAACGAAACCCGTGACTTGAACTGAAGCGTATGATCGAATTAGAATTTATAAACAAAGTGTGAACTGAACTGAAAATGACCAGAAAAAAAAAATCATAAACTACTCCTGAAACTTGAACATGGAGTTTTGAAGTTGAATTTTCTCATTTTCAGATACGGTCTCCCAGTGAACTTCCAGTCTGTAGTCGTCGAACCGACAAAAGGATCCCAGAAGAAATTGAGAGCTGAACTACACAAGTTGTACATTCACCTTGATGGATCTGCAGCGGGACCTATTGATGTGAGATTTTGATTTATTTTCGCAGTTTCGATGCTCGGAAATCATTTTTCTGTGTAACTGAACAGAGGTGTTGCCTAGTGATTTTAGCGGTTTGAATTTGACGTTTTGCGCAGTATGATTTTGGACATCTGAAATCTTTGGCCTGCAGTACCTAACCATAGGGATGGTTAACTTTCATGTTGGGCTTTAGAATGTTGGAATATTATTTAGAAGATGAGAATATAGTGTACAATGTTCTCGAGCGTCCATATTACACTGCTTAAATGCATCATGAAATAGTTTCGATTCTTGGGAATCATTTCTCTGTGTAACTGAACAGAGTGTGTAGCCAAGTGAATTCAGCGGTTTGAAATTGACTTCTTAATGAACGAAAAATAAGGAACTTTGCGAAATTTGAATTTAAAAATATGAAATATGCGGTCATTTTTAGTGCCGAACCCTAGGGATGGTTAACTTTTGTGTAGAGAGAACGCAAGTGAATTGAGATGTTGAGAATTGAGAAAGATAGAGAGAAACCAAAAGAGGAAAAAGATGATGGACAGATGAAATATGTAGTAAAACCAAACGTTTTTGCGCGTTAGCGAAGAAAACTCCAGCGGCCCGAGAGTAGTGAGGAGTAGCTTCTTGTTTGAAACCAGACAAAACAATAATGAAAGTTATTTGTTTTTCAGACGTTCGAAGACTCTCCAGCCCTCCTCTCACTCGGAGTCAACGAATACTACCCTTATGTGTTCTTCAAACTGAACATTGACTTTGGGGTTCAAAAATAGACTGAAAAACAAGGTTGACGTTCACCTTTCTCTGCCCCATGTCTACAGAAAACTCTACGATTTGGTGTGATTCGAAGCTCCCTGTGAGAAATTTTCATTCCATGTTTGTTAAGCAGCCTTGTATTAACCCTTATTAGCAATACTCTTTTTGTGAATTGGTGTAGAAACTTGAATTTGTTTCTCCGCTTTTGACGCATACAAAAACGTAGTTTATCGGTTGTTTCCCCCTCCCCTTCGAATTTTGTGATAGATGTAGTCTCGAAAAATTGTCTAGAAAATCACTTATTAAAAATCTGTCAGAATGACTCATCCCATGCGGTTATTTTGGAAACCAAAATGGTTGTAGACTGAGATTGTTCGATTCCACTGACACATTCCCCTGCCCCATGCGTCCAGGCTACTCTTATAACGGTGAGTAGTGTATATTTCTAATGTATCTATGAAAAGCGAAGAGATAAAGTTATTGAATCTAACGGTTGGTATTTGTTTGAAGTTTCCCTCTTGTTATATCTGTTTTTGTGAGACTTTATTGTTTTATGGAATTTAGTTTAAAGCGCTTCTGTTTTTCTCAAACCTGAAAGAAGTTTTGTCCACTGAAAACAAGTGAAAAAGATTGGAAATTCCAAGTTTTGAAGAGATTGATTTGATCATGTTCAAAATGAACATTCATAATTTTATCGTTTAGTGAGACTTAGACTTCACATCGCAGACCAGACTTTCGCGCACCTCAATTCAAGACTTATGGTGAGCATTTATCGGTTAAAACCAGAAAAATATTTATGATCAGTTGATTAGAGACAAAAGCTATAATTTTCGATCATTTTCAATAGTCATAAATAATAGAGTGAATCCGTTCTCCATTTTTTAACTGACAACATAATATTTTAAGAGAGAAATTCACGATTTTTTCTCAGTTTTTCTGAATAGCAAGTTGTCACTTAGGCCGACCGGTGCCGCAATTTTCGATGAAAAATGTGCAAGAGCGGGCGGAAATCACCGGAAACGACCTTTTTCGTTGAGGTTTTGTTTTCTGATGAGTTCGCTTGTGAAATCACTGAAAATTATCGGAAAAAAACACTCGATTGGCTATTGCTTCCCGAGTATTCAGAAAATCGATGATCAAGCGCAACCGAACGCAATTGAAATTATGCAGAATAGGGAAACCATGGTAACGCCGCTCTGGCCAACGTCACCCCAACTCTTCGACACGTGCGTGTTCGACTGCTGAGCATGGCCGAAGTTTTTGTCAGCGGACTGATCGAGAGCGGTACCAGTTTTGGTGACAATCAGCTATCTGTCAAATGGCAGCTCCAACTGGGTTCGTTTTAAGTTTTCTTCAAATTTTTGAGTAGTTATAGAGATAAAACCGAATGGTTATGCCGGTAATGACAAAAGTTACGTAATCAAGAGATTAGAATGATGCAATTGCCTTTTTTGCGCAATAACTCGTATCATGAAGATGGGAAATTCATGTTGTCAGTATTTTTAAAAGCGAAATTTCGTGAATATATTGAACATGACCGGAAACAATCATATTTACTACGAAAATTGACCTATTAATTTTCTGTTAGTTTAATTAAAAGTTTCCGAATCTTAACATACTCTAAAACATTTTTTGCGGTCACTAGCTGTGTATCAGACGAAATATGCATGCCCACCGTTATAACAAGTAACCCTCGCCGGTATAACAAGTAACCCTCGCCGGTATAACAAGTAACCCTCGCCGGTATAACAAGTAACCCTCGCCGGTATAACAAGTAACCCTCGCCGGTATAACAAGTAACCCTCGCCGGTATAACAAGTAACCCTCGCCGTTATAACAAGTAACCCTCGCCGGTATAACAAGTAACCCTCGCCGGTATAACAAGTAACCCTCGCCGGTATAACAAGTAACCCTCGCCGGTATAACAAGTAACCCTCGCCGGTATAACAAGTAACCCTCGCCGGTATAACAAGTAACCCTCGCCGGTATAACAAGTAACCCTCGCCGGTATAACAAGTAACCCTCGCCGGTATAACAAGTAACCCTCGCCGGTATAACAAGTAACCCTCGCCGGTATAACAAGTAACCCTCGCCGGTATAACAAGTAACCCTCGCCGGTATAACAAGTAACCCTCGCCGGTATAACAAGTAACCCTCGCCGGTATAACAAGTAACCCTCGCCGGTATAACAAGTAACCCTCGCCGGTATAACAAGTAACCCTCGCCGTTATAACAAGTAACCCTCGCCGGTATAACAAGTAACCCTCGCCGTTATAACAAGTAACCCTCGCCGGTATAACAAGTAACCCTCGCCGGTATAACAAGTAACCCTCGCCGGTATAACAAGTAACCCTCGCCGGTATAACAAGTAACCCTCGCCGGTATAACAAGTAACCCTCGCCGGTATAACAAGTAACCCTCGCCGGTATAACAAGTAACCCTCGCCGGTATAACAAGTAACCCTCGCCGGTATAACAAGTAACCCTCGCCGGTATAACAAGTAACCCTCGCCGGTATAACAAGTAACCCTCGCCGGTATAACAAGTAACCCTCGCCGTTATAACGTAGGCCAGAACAAAAATAGTGTCATCTACGTCCTCATGATCGGACGATCATCTACATCATCACGATCCCCATGATGAGATAATCATCCACATCTTCATGATCAGATGATCATGGGGATGTAGATCGGATGATCATCTACATCCACATCTTCATGATCAGATGATCATGGGGATGTAGATCGGATGATCATCTACATCTTCATGATCAGGTGATCATGGGGGTGTAGATCGGATGATCATCTACATCCACATCTTCATGATCAGATGATCATGGGGATGTAGATCGGATGATCATCTACATCTACATCTTCATGATCAGGTGATCATGGGGGTGTAGATCGGATGATCATCTACATCTTCATGATCAGATGATCATGGAGATGTAGATCTCGCTAATTCCAAAAATGGTGGGATTTGCATCCCATGATCAGATGATCATAGTTGCTCAACATCTTCCGAAGAGAGATGCGAAGCTAACCCGATCAAATGTGCGCGCTGTATCATTCCATCCTTGCGTTGACCTGTCGCGGGTTTCCCCGATTAGTACAGCCTAATGCCCACCCAGTACACGCCATATGCCCATCCGATACACATCCCAATGCCCAGCTCATCAACGTTCAGAGCTATCACAGCCTATGCCCACCCAGTGCCCATCCGATACACATCCCAATGCCCAGCTCATCATCGTTCAGAGTTATCACAGCCTATGCCCACTCAGTGCCCATCCGATACACATCCCAATGCCCAGCTCATTATCGTTCAGAGCTATCACAGCCTATGCCCATTCAGTGCCCATCCGATACACATCCCAATGCCCAGCTCATCATCGTTCAGAGCTATCACAGCCTATGCCCACCCAGTGCCCATCTGATACACATCCCAATGCCCAGCTCATTATCGTTCAGAGCTATCACAGCCTATGCCCATTCAGTGCCCAACCGATACACATCCCAATGCCCAGCTCATCATCGTTCAGAGCTATCACAGCCTATGCCCACCCAGTGCCCATCTGATACACATCCCAATGCCCAGCTCATCATCGTTCAGAGTTATCACAGCCTATGCCCACCCAGTGCCCATCTGATACACATCCCAATGCCCAGCTCATCATCGTTCAGAGCTATCACAGCCTATGCCCACCCAGTGCCCATCTGATACACATCCCAATGCCCAGCTCATCATCGTTCAGAGCTATCACAGCCTATGCCCACCCAGTGCCCATCTGATACACATCCCAATGCCCAGCTCATCATCGTTCAGAGCTATCACAGCCTATGCCCACCCAGTGCCCATCTGATACACATCCCAATGCCCAGCTCATCATCGTTCAGAGCTATCACAGCCTATGCCCACCCAGTGCCCATCTGATACACATCCCAATGCCCAGCTCATTATCGTTCAGAGCTATCACAGCCTATGCCCACCCAGTGCACATCTGATACACATCCCAATGCCCAGCTCATCATCGTTCAGAGCTATCACAGCCTATGCCCACCCAGTGCCCATCTGATACACATCCCAATGCCCAGCTCATCATCGTTCAGAGTTATCACAGCCTATGCCCACCCAGTGCCCATCTGATACACATCCCAATGCCCAGCTCATCATCGTTCAGAGCTATCACAGCCTATGCCCACCCAGTGCCCATCTGATACACATCCCAATGCCCAGCTCATCATCGTTCAGAGCTATCACAGCCTATGCCCACCCAGTGCCCATCTGATACACATCCCAATGCCCAGCTCATCATCGTTCAGAGCTATCACAGCCTATGCCCACCCAGTGCCCATCTGATACACATCCCAATGCCCAGCTCATCATCGTTCAGAGTTATCACAGCCTATGCCCACCCAGTGCCCATCTGATACACATCCCAATGCCCAGCTCATCATCGTTCAGAGCTATCACAGCCTATGCCCACCCAGTGCCCATCTGATACACATCCCAATGCCCAGCTCATCATCGTTCAGAGCTATCACAGCCTATGCCCACCCAGTGCCCATCTGATACACATCCCAATGCCCAGCTCATCATCGTTCAGAGCTATCACAGCCTATGCCCACCCAGTGCCCATCTGATACACATCCCAATGCCCAGCTCATCATCGTTCAGAGCTATCACAGCTTAATACACACACCTATTTTTCACACCAGCCTTATGCCCAGCTGCATGCACAGCTAATGACCGCAATAAATGTTTTAGAGGATGTGTTAAGCAGGTTGAAGTATGAAGTTTTCATTTAGACATATTTTGCGCGTTTTTTGTTTGAATTTGTCAAAGTGGTCCTGTGGTGATTTTTAAAAAGTCACTCATAATCAAAATATCTCTCTTGAAACAAAAAAAAACGCGCAAAAACTTTTCTACATGAAAACTTCATTATTCAACATGCTTAACACAACTGGCTAGGTTTCAACTCTGAATCCCAATAACGTTGAAATTCAACTCTTGTTTATCCGAGTATTACCAGGTCTTGTGACAAATCTTCCAGTTTTCACACTCAGGGAACGTAAACAAAACTATGGCACGTTCTAATCCCGAGATACAGGTCTTGTATGAATTTCACCAGGTCTTATATGAATACATTGCCAAGTATCGTATAAATATTACCAGGTCTTGTATTCATTATATCGTGGTATGGTAATATACAAGACTTGAAAATTTTCTCGGAATTAGATCTTGCCATAGTTTTGTTCACGCTCACCAAATCTTACACCAAAATTGCCAGGCTTAATTAGATTTTGTCCCAAACATTGAACCTTTTTCGAGTCATCTTAGGAATGTCAAGTCTAATTCTCTGGATAGTGTGTATCGCATCAATTCGTCACTTCAGGCGGAGGCTGGAAATTGGTCCAAGGAGAATCTGAGGGCAGTACCCAGACAGATGTACCATCAATCTATGAAAACGCCTACTTTTCGCATCCAGTAGATTTTCAACTTTCTACGAACACCATACAGGGTAGGTTCTTGATGTTGTTTCAATGAGAAAAACCCAACTTTTCCTTTGGCTTGGTTTTTCTTCGAGAAAATGTGGGTGCACATCTCCCTGTTTATGCGCCGAGTTGAAAATAGTGGCGAAAATGAGAGAGAGCACAGAGACAATTCGCGGTCAGTGAGTGTTTTGTGTAGGTTTACAAGGTGTTCTCTTTTCATTGTATCAAAGAACTTCCAATTTCTAATTGTTTTTTTTACATCCGTGTGGCTTCTCGAGTGTTCACTTTCCACGAACTCTTCATTTCCAATGATTATTTGTCGTTTTTAACATTCGTATGGTGTATGATTCGAGTGTTCAAAATGTTTTTCAAATGTCCTGTACGTTTTATTCTGAAACCCAGAAAGTTAGAACTTTTCACACGAAAATCAAAAGTAAAATTTGCGAGTTACGGCTCACTGCACATAGCTTCCTCTACCTGTAAAAAAGTCAGGCCTCCGTAAATCGGGTACTTAGTACCGTAGCAGTTTCGTAAATCGGGTACTTAGTACCGTAGCAGTTTTCAGAATGGACTGGAAGTAAGAATAATAATTTAAATCCACAAAGATCTAACTGTTCGTTGTGAGAGTCCCGACCCAACCGTACTCATTCTGTAAAATTGAGATTAGAGCGCATTTGAAAACGGCCATGATTCTAGCAATATATGTGCACTGCGGGAAACGCAGTTGAAAAGTGTAATATCGTCTATTCTTCTATTGTTCATTTATCACTAGAAGCGAGATAATAATATTAACAGATTTGTTCCGTTAATCGAAAGAAAGAAAAAGAGAAATGAATATCGAGTAAAGTCATTCCCCAACTGCCTATTAGAAATATAACGGTTGTTTTTATGAAAGAGAAAGTAGGCCGTATGAAAAAAAGGTGTAGTCAGCTTGTGTTACTCTTAACAAAAATTTTGTAGAATTCCGGTGAAGTTCCGGTGAACTAAACTTATCACCAGAACTCTCATGAAATCTCACTGAAATCTCAAAGTGAACGTTATAATAAACTAATACCTAAACTAATCGTGTAGGACTTCATTTTTGTTCAGTTAACTTTTTGGGAAAACATCCAAGTTTGGTCAGAGAGCGTATTTATGTAACGACAGTGGTTTTTTAGAAGTAAAAGCAAACATTCTCGATAGTTTAGACCGATTTGCATCATGAAAACTCTACCAATTTCATTCTAGCCGTTTTATGATTTGATGTCCAAATGGTAATTTTGCTTTAAATTTGTAAAACGAATGTACAATGTGAGATAAACTTCGAATAAAACATGCTGAGAGAGTTCCGTAATGAATTGAATGAAAAAAAAAGAAATTCCCAAATGGGAGACTTGGAGTACATGCTCAAAGTTATGTTGCAGTACTTTGTGCCCACCCTGTACTCAGTGCTTGAAATACGATCGTTTTCAAAGTCAAGGAATTTTACGACCGTTTTCAGTAATTCTCGGTCGTTTTCAGAAATTTTCGAAAAAAAACGATCGTTTTCAGTAATTCTCAGAAAAAACGGCCCTTTTCTATCGAAAATTACTGAAAACGACTGAAAATTTCTGAAAACGGTCGAAAATTTCCGAAAACGATCGTATTTCGAGCACTGAGTAGTATAGGGTAAAGTTACACGGAAGTAGTTTGTTCTAAACGAAAGTCTCATGTGAAATTCTTAAATTGAAGTCGGAAATAGATTTTTTCAATCGGTTTTCTCTCATTTTTCAAAAAATCATCTCACGAGAAACATTTTTTGACGGCAGTCGGAAGTTGGAATCCCGTGCAACTCTGGTACATGGTCAAAAAAGAGAATCCTTCACCAACTTGAATCTAATACCAAAGAAACTCTCTGAGATTCACTGCCTTACGTTAGAACTCGTGAAATAGTTCAAAACTAAATTATACATCCATTTTTTGCTAGGAAATGACACATTTAATGATGTACAGAAGATATGTATCACAATTCCAGGCTGGCCAAAGATTCTGATTCAAGTTTGGCACGTTGACGACTACGGTCGACAAGAAATAGCTGGCTATGGCACCATGTTTCTACCGAGCTCTTCTGGATCACATAAGGTATTTTTTACGACTAAACAATTTGAATGATTACATATACCCCTCTCGGTATGAGATAGTATCAAGACGAAGAGTCGCAGAGAGGGCAATCGCTCTTTAGAGAGCGTTTTGTGTAATTTTACGTGGCTCAGGTAAATGAAAGTAAATAAGATCTCGAAAAATTATTGAGGTTATGTAAAAAAAAAGTGAAATATATCTATCATATGAGGTGTATCGGGACGAAACTTATATATTCTAAATCTTACTTCAATCACAAGAAAGCGTAGCAAAATTTCTGCTTCTATTATAACTTTTTGAAAACTGAAGATAGAAGAGTTAACTAGATTTAATCAGATCAAATTTACCTTCTCCAAAAAATGGAATGAAATTTAATTAAATCTAAGTTAGGTTGAAGTTTATTAGATCGTACCATTTCCACATTCACTTTTTCCTAGATCTAATTTACTTTCATTTACCTGAACAGGAGTTGACCTTCAGCGTAATTCACATCCAGAGTTGGGACCTATCCAGATGTGTTAAGCAGGTCAAATAATGAACTTTTCATGTAGAAAATTTTTGCGCGTTTTTTGTTTCAAGCGAGATATTTTAATTTAAAAAATGACTCTTTGAAATGCCACGTAGGCTCATTTCAGCCCCACGCACTACACAATTAGATCTAACAGAAAAAATCAATAGCGGCGTGGTAGAGTGGGTTGAGTTCCTGATTTCAAAGCGGGAGGTCCAGGGTTCGGATCCACTCGCTGACGAGTTTTTTTCTATTTTTTTAATTTTGATAAAAAAGTTCCCCAACTACATGAAATTTCTTTCCGAGGTGATTTTCCAATCTTTTGTTTATGGAATTCATACTTAAAATACCCAACATGTCGGTTGCCGATCTCTTCTATCACCACCTCTAGTAAGCTGGTGAAGTGATGAGTATAACTTCGACGTTCATCGAGTACGATGCTTTTTCATTCAAGTTGTGTGTTTTGACTAAAAACCGGTTTGAAACCGATCATAGTGGTTAGTTGTGATCGTCCTTCCTTATCATGAGCAATAAGCATATTTCCAAAGGAGTGGATGAGGCCTCATGAGGGTCTATAATCGCGAAGTTGAACCCCGCGATTTCGTGGTGACGAACTTGAAAAGTTGAACTCAAATACTCTGTCCAATGAGTCAGATCCCAATGAACAACGTCGGTGACCTGAATGACCCCTCAGCATGAATGAATGGTTCGGGGAAATCTGAACGACCATGAGCCAGTCACCACGAAATCACGGGGTTCAACTTCGCGATTATAGACCCTCATGAGGCCTCGTCCACTCCTTTGGAAATATGCTTATTGCTCATGATTAGGAAGGACGATCACAACTAACCACTATAGTCGGTTTCAAATCGGTTTTTAGTCAAAACACACTACTTGAATGAAAAAGCATCGTACTCGATGAACGTCGAAGTTATACTCATCACTTCACCAGCTGCTTACTAGAGGTGGTGATAGAAGAGATCGGTAACCGACATGTTGGGTATTTTAAGTATGAATTCCATAAACAAAAGATTGGAAAATCACATCGGAAAGAAATTTCATGTAGTTGGGGAACTTTTTTATCAAAATTAAAAAAATAGAAAAAAACTCGTCAGCGAGTGGATCCGAACCCTGGACCTCCCGCTTTGAAATCAGGAACTCAACCCACTCTACCACGCCGCTATTGATTTTTTCTGTTAGATCTAATTGTGTAGTGCGTGGGGCTGAAATGAGCCTACGTGGCATTTCAAAGAGTCATTTTTTAAATTAAAATATCTCGCTTGAAACAAAAAACGCGCAAAAATTTTCTACATGAAAAGTTCATTATTTGACCTGCTCAACACATCTGGATAGGTCCCAACTCTGGATGTGAATTACGCTGAAGGTCAACTCCTGTTGAGTGGAGTCCGTACAAAGAAGTAAGCAGGGAGATTTTAATTACTGGAAGTAGAATGTCATTCCAGTGATGAGAATTTTTAACTTATTCAGGGAGGTGAGAGGTTGATTCCGATCAACTTTCATTAACCTGACCAGGGAATGCCACCAGGGGGCCACGAAATTGTACATTCTGACTGGTCTCCTAGGTTTTCGAATAGGCTGAAGATGATAGAACTGCTTTCAAAAGTTGCGGAACCGACCTGGTTTTTGAGTTACGGTCGATACCAGTTTTGCATGTAAAATTGGATGAAACCACGTACTCCCCTATTTCGTTGCATCAACGGAAGATTGATTCAAAATTTTCGTGTTGCGTCGCCTAGTGGTCAAGAGCTAGCGCTCACGCTTTTGCTCTCGCGGGTTCGATTCCCACCGAACGCCATTTTATTTGCTTTTTTGTTACAATTGTTTTTCCGTATTTCGTGAAACTCACTTTAGTAAGGGTGATATCATATCGTGTGACGATTTCAGAATTGATCTGATTGAGTTGAATACTAGTTATAACTTATCGAGAAATGTTTAATGTAATTCTTACGATACTTACTGCGAACTGTAAAGACAAAACCAAGAGAATTGATGATGACAAATTCAAAGTTTCTTTTTTTTGAAAAACAGGTACGCGATTTGCAAAATCCTTCTAGACCAATTGGTCTAGAAGGACGGTTCTGTGAAGATATCATGCATTAGCAAGCTAGAGAATACTTTGCACCATAACGAAGTAGAAATTGAGATTAGAAGTACTTGCACAATACTTATTTTTAAAAAATGAAAATTAGAAACAACTATAACAAAAAAGCAAATAAAATGGCGTTCGGTGGGAATCGAACCCGCGAGAGCAAAAGCGTGAGCGCTAGCTCTTGACCACTAGGCGACGCAACACGAAAATTTTGAATCAATCTTCCGTTGATGCAACGAAATAGGGGAGTACGCGGTTTCAACCAATTTTACATGCAAAACTGGTATCGACCGTAACTCAAAAACCAGGTCGGTTCCGCAACTTTTGAAAGCAGTTCTATCATCTTCAGCCTATTCGAAAACCTAGGAGACCAGTCAGAATGTACAATTTCGTGGCCCCCTGGTGGCATTCCCTGGTGAGTGAGTTTTCGTATTTTCCCCATGAATACAATTTTGAAAATCAACAAAATACTGGAAATGTGCTTACGAAGTGACAATTCAAACAAAATATTAAAAACAAGTACTATTTGTGGCCTGAAAATATTTTTTCCGCGAAAAACGAGTTGTTGCATTAGAAATGAAACAAGTAAATATGTTTAACTTTACCTGACACAAGCACTCTTCAGGGGCGCTTCGCGCCCCACCTACTATTTTTTCCCGCCAGTTTTGATACTCGAAACAAAGAACAAACAAACGTCATTCAGTAAAAACGTGAACTCACAGACAACTTGGAACTTGTAGATAGCTCCATTTTTAAAAATTAAAATGCTAGGCGATAAATGGATCACGTTGAGGACACGTTTGAATTTCAAAACTAAGGAAATCCGTGCCGCGCAGCAGCGCGCGGTCTGATCGAATTAAAAAGTTGATGCGCATCTCCGCTTCAACCGAACCTATCCGATGGCGTTTACACTGTTCTGATCCGACTCCTATGAGCTGAGAAAAGGCCGCGGAAAGACAGTGTGACCAAATAGCCTTTTTTCATAAGAATAGATAAACTCAGATGTAGAAATGTTTAGCTGGCTTTCAAGTGCTGGAGGCCAAGAGGAAGTTTCCGTGAGGAGCTGATGCAACGTTTTCTGGGTGGTGGTTTGCAAGTGTCGAATCTTTCCGTCCTCGATGATCCCGTGGAGCGATCGAAAATCGCCAGCGTCTCGACCGGTGACATCTATATGCAATTGAACATCGTTTTCCGGAATTTCGAACGTTTTGGCATTCTGAGTTGAAGATTCATGAAATGCAATGAAGATATTTCACTAGTTTGGAGATTTTTAATTTAAAAAAATAACTTCGTCTTCGTTACGTTACGGGTTACTTTTTTCGTACCTCGAGTCCGCCCGTTACCCGGTGCCTTTGAACCTGCTAACTAATTCCTCATGGGCCCTTTTTCACTTCAAAAAATCGATATATATTTTTTTTTAACAGTCGGCTGGTGAGAGGTAGTCATTTATAAAACGTTTATTGAGGAGTTCGGCTGATTCAAGGTGATATCTTATCTTTCTTCTTTCTTTTCGCTGCCATTTCTTTCTGCGTCCGCATCAATACCGTTTTGGATCGCGAACGGCAGGCGACAAAGGATATCAAAAAGAAGATGCCAAAGAGACAGAAGCAGACGATGCCGGTAATCAACATTTTTTTCCAAAAAGAGTCAACTTCCATTTCGGGCACTATTTTGATCTGAAATTTGTCTTTTTGATTCTAATGCAAGCGAGCCTAACAAATGGATCGAGGTGGCAATAAAACGTTCCTGTTCCTGTGTTGACGCATCGTTGTTTGGCTGGGCATGGTTTTCTGAAAGAAATCTTTCCATTTTTTTTTGTTATTCAGATTCGACATTGAGACCTCACATATCTAGCAAAAAGTCTGACCGATTTCAAACTTGCGGCTGTCGCATTTTTGTAAAATGAGTACGGTAGGGTCGGGACTCTCACAACGAACAGTTAGATCTTTGTGGATTTAAATTATTATTCTTACTTTCAGTCCATTGAAATTGAAGGCGCATTACTTAATCGTTCATGTATTTCAAAGCGAAACTTATCTTGAATTTTTTTCAAGTTTTCTATTTAAAAAAGAAGATCATTTTATTCTTCAATCATCATATTTTGTTCTACACTCTAGCGGACTTTTCTTTGCGAAATAATGAAAATTGACCACATCTTAATGAGTTTACCATCTACTAATAGTATTAACGAGAAAGCGATCTCTCTCCCTCTTATTCTCTCTCTCTCTCTCTCTCTCTCTCTCTCTCTCTCTCTCTCTCTCTCTCTCTCTCTCTCCTCATCTCTCCTGGGAACCATAATAGCGAATAACAACACTTTAGTTGTGCCAAAACTATTTTAAACCTTCATGACGTATGAAGTGTAAGTGGTGAAGGATGTTTTTGTGTATCGTGTTGATTATTGTGGTTTTTGACGGATTGTCTTTTTAATTAAACACTAGTTGTAGTTTGAGGTATATATCCCTGAAGATGGCTTGACTGCCGAAACGTTGGAAAATAAATATATCTTGTGCAATTCTTTTGGTCCCAACAAGACGATCCGTAAAAAAATACAACTTGATGACGTAATAGAGACTCTGCGTCTAGCGATCGTACACACTCTTCAACTCACATAGAAAAGAAAATGGGAATATAGTTCCTGTGAATTCACAAAAAATCCGAATAGTTTCTCTTCACTACACACCGGCAAAGGCATGAGACAATAAAACCGCATCGCAACCGCATTGCCGACTTCCGCTTTCATTTCGAAAGTTTTTGTACTTTAATAAATGCATCACTTGACATAATGAACATTGCGGACTGTTCCCAACGATAGTTCTACACACATATCTAGCAAAAAGTCTAACCGATTTCAAACTCGCGGCAGTCGCATTTTTGTAAACTGAGTACGGTAGGGTCGGGACTCTCACAACGAACAGTTAGATCTTTGTGGATTTAAATTGTTATTCCTACTTTCAGTCCATTGAAATTAAAGGCGCATTACTTAATCGTTCATGTTTTTCGAAGCGAAACTGCTACGGTAACTAAGAAACCGATTTACGGATGTCAGACTTTTTTACAGGTAGAGGAAGATATGTGCTACATACTTCAAACATTTCTACGTTACAATTTGTGAATCTGGGATGAAAAAAGCTAAGAATGGTAAGATTTTTGAACTACAGTAACTGAAGTTTGATCTAGTCTATCGATTTTCTTCGATCACACTTCTCAACTGCGTTTGCCGCAGTGTGCTCTACGATTAGAAATCACACCCGAACAATTTGGCGGTGTTCGACGAATTCTTAGTTTCTGCCACAATCAAGAGCAAAGGCACCATAGAGGCAGCGTACTGACGGTTGTTTCTTACCGTGCGGTACTAAAACGTCGCACGTGACGAAATCGAGCGACGTAATTCCCAATTCTACTATCCCTCTCATCCCTCTCACCTGGTAGCGTGAACAGTTGGGGGGGGGGCGGGTCTAAAACTCACTTTGGGGAGCACTGTTTTCCAGCGACATACTGTTGCCCATATGAGTTCTTGCTTCCGAGAAAACACAACGTATCATTGTCACCACGATAATGAGGTATTTTCAATGTTTTTCGAAGTTCGGAGTATTTCTTTTGTGTGCAATATGGTCCCAGGAGTGGAGCTGAAATCAAGTTTTTCACTTGCGAGTGTGTATGAATTCATTCATACTTTGTTTCGACTCGTGCATACAATGTAAATCATACAGATACCAAACGTTTTCTCAAGTAAGTAAGTTTAAAAATTCTACTTCTGACTTTTGTGAAAAAATTTCTGATCCATCTTCTGACTTCCGGTTTGAAAAATTTTACTTCCGTATAACTCTTGTAGCAAGTAATAAGTAATAATTTGAGAATCTCTGTCTCTACAGTCTATAACATAATAAGCTTTGACGGGAGGCCAAGCTAGCTGTTTTCACACAAGAGGTCGTAGTCATGATAGGGTGTGATACGCAGGGTGATCAGATGTTATATGTCACACTCTGTACTAGGAGGCTATCCAAAGACAGTTTGTGGCTTGAAGCAATGAACAGTCGAAAGAGCAACATGAAATGTAGAGTTTGAAGTCAAAGAACAATCAAGCAAGCGCAAAATAATAAAATGGAAAAATTACCGTGGGAAGGTAGGAAAACGTTTTAAACGCTTTTGGGTTACTGTAGCTACTTCAAACATATTTTGCGCGAAAATATATATTGTGAACATAATACAGTGTGTCCAGAAATAATAGTTGGTTGTCTAAAAACATTCATAACTTTTTAATTTTACTTTTTATGATATTCATTTCCAGATATGTTAGACTACTAATTATAAAGATTGTTATCACAAAAAATCGTACAGTTTCATCGACGAAACTCCGGGTTATGTCAGTTGGAATCGAAAATACTGGAAGTGTAATGATTTCATTTTTGTTGACTTTTCTTATCGGGAATGCGTAAAAAATGTGAAACGACTTAAATAGCGATATGATTTCACCTACTCACTCCAATACTCAAATTTCAACTTTCACTTAAATGAAACGCATAAAAAACCTCAGAAAGTTTACAATATGACTTCCAGCACTATATGATTGCTTCTCTTCTTTTTTTTCGAGGTTATCAAACCTAATTGTACTGTTTACAACAATTTGAGATAAAAAACAATTTGAGATAGAAAAACAAAATATAACTATTATTTTTGGACGCTTGCAAAGGGGTATTTTTGATTCCAACTGACATAACTCGGAGTTCCGTTAATGAAACTGTACCATTTTTGTGGAAACAATCTCTATGATTGATAGTCTAACATAGCTAAATAAATATCATGAAAAATAAAATAAAAAAAGTTATGAATGTTTTAGACGACTAACTATTATTTCTGGACACACTGTATCTATCATTTCTGGACACACTGTAGTTGGAACTCACAAGCGGGACAGCAATTGTACCCGTTGCATTGACCATTGTCGCCACATTCTTCATCCTTCTTGCATTCCTTCTCACCGAGAGTGTCTATTTCACCTCCCGGACAGTGAGCATAAGAGTGATCAAAGCAACAATTACTTTGCGGGCTACACCGAACAAATTCTTTATCCACTGCATAGCCTAAACAGAAAGAGTCTTCCGGCGTAATTCCGAATGCAGACCTGGTCAGAAGTTTTCAGTACTCTTCTATCAAATTATCATCGTTTTCGATGCACTCTTCATTTCTAGCTAGTTTTTATTGTTTTTGAAATAATTTGAAAAAAGATACTATGGAATCATTTTTAAAAATTGTTAATATCCAGCAAAACGATAGAAAAAAGTGGAAAGTGTAGTTTTCGACGACGCGAGACATTGGTGTCGACTCTTCACAGTTTTTCGCCGTGTTCGTCGGTTTTGAGCTTAATTGACTGGTTTTAAAAGCATTCCTTGAAATCAACTTCTGGTTTCAATCGAGAAATTTGAATATGTGATTTTGCAGAAAAATAGGTGAAAGGAGCCCGAGCGTAGCGAGGCCAACGTGCTTGTATAACTAACTGGAATTTGAACAGAACGTGTTTCACCTCATCGTGCTGCTACGACTTGCACGTACTTTGTGTCATCAAGTTATCTCTTTAAACAAAAGCTTCAACACGAAATCAGACTACTGGGCACAACTGACCAGGTTCCATTTAAAATTTAAATTAACCGAATTCTGACTCGACTTTTGTACAATCGTCTCTACCGCCTGTAGAACATTTTATAGCGGGTCCACCGTTTTCTGCAGATAGTGTTTTGCCTTTACCAGGGCAGGAATCGGCTGAAATTAACGATTTTTTTAAAATGAAAAGTGTCAACTGTTTTTTTTTCGAAATCTGCTGGAGATCCCAGAAGGGAAGCATTGATTGCCACCCAGGCGGAACCATGAAACGTTTTTTCTAGATTACTGTCGATTAATTTTCATATATCATCATTTCCCACTGATCTTCAACCATTTTCCAGTAGACTTGTTGGATACTTTGAGTATCATTCACATGTATAACACGGTGGAAAATCTCTGCGAAAAGTAATTTCACATAGTTTGGGCACGTTTTTGCAATCATTCAATAGAACTCTGAAAAAACAATTTTTTTTAAATCTAGTAATAAAAAGATATATTATATGGCGCAAATAGAACGAGAAATAAACCTTTTGATATTTGTAGTTTTTCGAAACTTGACTCCTAAGGTTGTTTCACGGTTCTAAATTCGTATATGAGACGTTTCACAAGAGAAACGACCGAAAACAGCTAAAAAGTGCGCTAGGCTGTGTGTAGACCGTTTTGTCGTGGACTCAGGACAGGAACACCATCAGAGAAGAGGTCAAGAACTACTACACGGCAGTGTACAGCAAACAGCAGCGCTTTCCCCCACCGATCAAGCATGAGTCACTGCTACAATATAAATTGAAGAACCACTACCGACAATCCTGGAGGCAGAAGATGAACAAGTCATCAAAACCCTGAGAAGGAAGACAGTTGGCGGTACCAACAACACGTCACTGGAGATGCTCAAGAAGGCCCCTAAACTACCTAAACTAAAGGCCCCATCAGGAAGTTGACGGATCTATACAATCCAGTCCTGAGAACCGGCGCCACACCATCACAAATTGCTCATCACCAACCCTCTACTCACTCGCACTACAACACGTACTGGACAAAGTACAATGGGAAAACAGAGGAATCGAAATAAACGGAGAACGAAAAACTCACTTGGAATTCGCTGATGATCTTCTTATCTTTGCTAACTCATGCGAAGAGCTGGAGGAGCAACTCAATGACATCAGCCGCGAAGCCAAGAAGTCGGGTCTTCTGTTCAACTACAACAAGACAGTGACAATGATGAATGACCACGCTCAGCAAGAAGCGATCACCTGCGACGGACACACCATAGCTGTAGTCAAGGAAACACGCTATCTCGGCAAGATTCTGAAGCACAAGATCCCATTGAAAAAGGCAACAACAAGGAAGGACGAGATCCAACTTTTTTCCGGAAACATCAGGAAGAGTACGTGCAGGATGGGCCGCTTACAGCAACATCAAAGAGGAAATCAAGCTTACCCGGGACACAGCCAAAATAAGAGAACTCTTGAGTCAGTGCGTGATAAAAGCTTTACTCTACGCAACAGAAACATGGCAACTGCTTCAATCGGAGATTGGACGACTGCAACGTACGATGAATAAAATCTGTGAAGATGCCGACGTTCGAGCGGAAGATTTTGACATCTCGAAGCTGATCAAAATAAGGAAGCTTGCATGGGCTGGCTATGTTGCTCGACAACCACCCCGACGATGGTCAAAGAAGGTCTGGTCCCCCTTGGGCGGAAGAAGGAAATTTGGCAGACCGCCTCTGAGATGGAGTGAAGACCTCAACAAAGCGAGAGACGATTTCCTCCACTTCCGATCCATGACTGGGAAAAGAAGGCGTGTTGGTTCCCTGGTTTTTTTTTCAGAGAAAATTGCAGAAAAGTCGTCAGAGTTTGACCCCCGCCCTGTCGGATTTTCACGTAAATGAAAGTAAATTAGACCTTAGAAAAAGTTAGCCGGATTAGGTCGGAAAGTAAATTAAATCTAGAATGTGACGTAAAAAAATCTAACTACAATTACAAGAAACCGCATTTTTCGGAATTCAAAAGTTTTTTTAATCCTAATTTTTTTGACATTTGAAATTTGAAGTTACAAAAGTTAACTAGATCTAATTTACTTCTACCAAAAAATAAGGTGAAAGCAGATTGGATCTGAGTGGAAGTGAGTTAGGTCTAGGAAAAAGGAATTAGATAGTGCCACAACCATACTCACTTTTTCGTAGATCTAATTTACATTAATGAATTCATTTATCTGAGTTCGTTTTAACAAATTTCGTTGTCACAAATTCAATTGGCGGCGTGGTGAAGTGGTTGCAACTAGGGGTGGGCAAATCGCCAATCAATTACCCACCCCTAGTTGCAACAAATGATTTCGTTATTGGATCCATTTGTGTAGTGCTTGAGGTCAAAATGACCATGTGGCGCTAACTTGTAACGTTTTAAAAAATGATTAAAAAAAAAGAAATATCTCGTTTGTAACGAAAAACGCGCAAAAATTTTTCGCAGATACTTTTTACATGAAAACTTCATTATTCCACCTGCTAAAAAAACACATCTGGCTAGGTCTCAACTCTGGATCCCAATAACATTCAAGGTCAACTACTGTTTAGGAAGATACACTGTGTTCAAAAATAATGTGAAGTTTTGTTTTTTTGTTTTTTGTCTTCATTTTGAGTATTTATAAACACGTTCTGAACAAAAGTTTTTTCTTACCTCCGGATACACATTCTCTGAAAAAATCAGTCCGATTGGACGACAGCTTCTGAAGTTATGCTTCTCGCATGAAAAATATCATGTTCAAAATTAACGTTAAGTTTTCACTTTTTGTAATAAAATCAACAAAATCGGGACGGAATCAAAACTTCTTTAATGTTTCATAAATAATGATCGAATTGACTCTAGAAAAAATGAATAAAGTTCAGGAGTGGATATTAATAGAATTAGCTAACTCAAAAGCAGAATATTCGATTCTTCCTCAAGTAATCAGCGGCTTCACTGATCACCCACATTTGGAGCTTTTTTCTGGAGCCATATACGAGCACGAAAATGAAATTTATTCACGCACAATATTGCTGAAAGAAGATAAAATTCTAAATTTTACGAAAATCGAAAACAATTTGTCAGATAACTGGTTGGAATTGATCTGAATACCCTGGTCGAACAACTAACACCAATGTTCTATCACGACTCACACTCATATTCAGTTCTTTTCCTTCTGGTAATTTGACAATGTTATCCAACGTTTTTTTTGCAATAAATCACACAACTGTCCTGACCGGAGCAGAATTTTTAAAAGGTTCTCCTACGGTTCCCAATCCCATTATTCTGTGCTCGTGGCGGCTATTGCTGGTCGTCATGAAGCTTATGAACTTATTCTTAATGAATAAAGTTATTATTTAAAAAAAACAAATTTTCATCAAGTCGCAATGACCGGACATGGAGAAATCTGGAATTAAAGAAAAACAGACTGAATAATAAGTTTTTTTTTTCAATTTTGAAGGTATAACATAAGATTCATTTTTAAAGATGCCTTGAGAATTCGTAAAGCGTAAAACTTGAAGGTTATTATTCTCGGAACTTGTTGTAATCCCTCCAGTAAAGTGCTTGGAGAAATTTCATTTTTGAGCTGGTATATGGCTCCAGAAACAAGCACGAAATGTGGATGATCAGGGAAGCAGCTGAGAATAATGCTGTTTTGGGTCGAATACCACAGTCTCAATACCACAGGTTGTTAAAACTGCTGAAAAATGTGAAATAAACATTTTACGACAATAATAATTGTTTTTCAGCGCAAAAACAGGGTTTTTTCGGATTACTTGAGGAAGAATCGAATATTCTGCATTTGAGTTAGCTAATTCTATTAATATCCACTCCTGAACTTTATTCATTTTTTCTAGAGTCAATTTGATCATTATTTATGAAACAAACATCGATCATTATTTATGAAACATTAAAGAAGTTTGATTTCGTCCCAATTTTGTTAAATTTAATACAAAAAGTTAAAAAAAAACACGTTATTTTTGAGCAGGCTATTTTTTATCCCACAAGCATAACTTCAGAAGACGTCGTCCGATCGGGCTGATTTTTTCAGAAAATGTTTATTCGGAGATGAGAAGGAACTTTTGTTCTGGACGACTTATTGAACACTCAAAATGAAAACGAAAAAGGGAAAAAACAGAACTTCACATTATTTTAGAACAGAGTGTATTTCTACGCGTGATATGGCTGCACATTTGACGCAAAGTTCTGGATCAATACTTAGTGGTCACAATGTGTAGTTAGATAATTCATTTTATAGAACACCAAAATTTACACATCCTTGTTACTCACTCACCTGTACAACAAAATCCTCCCCGATTGGACCCTTTTTTCTTGATACACCATGTTCTGAAAAATTTCTATCATTTTGTCAGATAGAGATAACTAACGGGATAAACTCGCGAGCCGTATTAAAGGTTTCCATAAAGAACTTTTGGTCAACATTGTCCAAACAGTCCATGTCGTTATCACAATACATTTTGCTGTTTCTTCCAGGCGTACTTAGACGTTCGCAGCCATAGCTTTCAACGCATATTCCATAATCGTAGTTACTCCGGAGACAGTCCCCGTTCCTACATCGATCTGTGAATAAGTACTATATTTTAATATATTAACGATCAAAACTTTTGATGGATCATATACAGTGGCGAACATAAAGATTTCCACTTTTGCTTTTTTGATAATATCTCAGCAAATAGTTGTGCAATTGCTTACAAATTTTCACAGATACTTATCCAAACATTTTTAAACGTATTCAACTTACTAAAAAGTTAGTAGATGGAAAAATGAATTAATAGAAATCATTTTTCCTAAACATATCGAAACTCAGTAACCGAGTTTACCTGACTTCACTCGAATTCACAGCTTGTGAGTGGCTAAACGATCAGAAATAATTGAAAACTTTTTGAAATCATGAAAACATTCCATATTCCAAACATGGGCTCCAGAATCCAAGTTTGTAGACTTAACCAGTGAGGGTTTCACTTCGCAGGAGTTTTTGCTATTTTTTCTCGGATTTCTGAATTTTGTTTTTATTTTTCATTTTGTAAAGTTTGACATAACCTATACGCCTGGTTTGAGTTGAGTACTGAAGACAGTCGTCTCACAATTAACATGTCCTTATGCTTCTACAAGTCAGTCGGAGTGTTTGGACTCGTCGTTTTTAAAAGAGAATGAAGCTTATTCTAATTCTGATTCTTATTCTGACGCAGTTGTTCTATCGAAACCAACATCGCGGAAGTCGGTTTGAGTGTTTGGAGTTGTCATCTTGATTGAAAATGAAGCTTTATCTAAAACTCCAGAAACAAAAAAGGAGCGTTTTATGTCAATGAATAATTTTTCAAATTATCTTTTTCAAAAATTAAAAACTCGTGACTCTACCTTCGATTTGATGAGCACTGGAGAAGCCCTACAACAACATCATGCATGGATATCATCTTCTAACGCCAGTACACGCTAGACGATCTGCATGTAGAGTCATCATAAATGTCACGAATGGGTATTTAATGAGTGAATGATTTACACTGTTTTTTAGAAGGCATTCGGCTGCCATACTCTCATTAGACTTTCAGAATAAGCTTCGTTCTCTATGAAAAATGACGAGTCCAAACGCTCCGACTGACTTGTAGAAAGTTGGTTCCGGCAGAATGACATGTTGGTTGTGAGACGACTGTCTTCAATTCTCAACTTAAATCATGCGTATAGGTTATGTTAAGCTTTACAGACTGAAAAATAAAAACGAAATTCAGAAATCCGAGAAAAAGTAGCAAAAACTCCTGCGAAATAAAATCCTCACTGGTTAAGTCTATGAATTTGGATTCACGAAAAGTAGGAGGCGCAAAGGGGGCGGTCCCCTTGTTCTATTATTAATATGATGATTACACTCACATCTAAAAGAGCATACTTCGATCTCTGATGTTTTAGAGAACAGTACTTCATCCAGTATACTAGTTCCTGAAAGTTCCAGCTTCGCCCGGAATTGTTGACTTCACACTCACGGGGGTAACAAAAAAAAGGCTTCTCTCCGGCTTTTCCAAAGTACGGGTTGTCGAGATCACAATATTCACTACCGGTCTCGCACTCACCTCTATACCATGTGCATTCTTTATACTCCCCTTTATCCTTTACAGGTTTTATTTTTTCAGAGTATTTGAAACGTGCGTATGGAATGGCTGAATATAACGTCACGGTGTTCAGTGTTCAGTATTCACCAGAGATGCACGAAAGTAAACTCTTTCAAAAGGGAAGTCGAAAGAAGAATTTTTCAACCGTAGTCGGGAGTGCAAAAAAAGTCGGAAAAACTCAGAGATATTGTTTATCCGCTCATTCTTAACAGGAATTGACCTTCAGCGTAATTCACATCCAGAGTTGGGACCTATCCAGATATGTTAAGCAGGTCAAATAATAGACTTTTCATGTAAAAAATGTTTGCGTGTTTTTTGTTTCAAGCGAGATATTTTAATTAAAAAAATGACTCTTTGAAATTTCACGTAGGCCCATTTTAGCCTCACGCACTACACAATTAGCTCGAGCATAACTTAAGTTCGAATTCTGAGTCAGGAAAATGAAATTAAATTAGATCTACTAAAAGTTAAATTAGATCTAGAGTGATTCTGTCGGTGAGTGACGAAAAGTACTTTTTATGATAGATAAATAAAATATAAGAACACGTTTTTCTCAAGTTTCGAAAATTCCCACCCCTTCAGAAGTTACGCTCCAACAAAGATGGAAATTGGTAAATTAGATCTAATTTACCAAAAAAAGATAAATTAGATCTAGAGTGGTGTCACCGGGACGTCACAAGAATTATTTTTTGGGATAGAATACTCAATTATAAGAATACGTTTTTCTCAGATTTCGAGAATTCCTAGTTATTATAAAGTTATACAAAAATAAAAAATTAAATTAGTAAATTAGATCTAATTTAACTTTTCCGGTAAATTAGATCTAATTAGATTCATTGAGTACGACGTTTTTCTCATTCAAATTGTGTGTTTTGACTGAAAACCGATTTGAAACCGACCGTATCGGTTAGTTGTTGTCGTCATCCATAATTATGAGCAGTAAGCATATATCCAAAGGTATGGTTGAGGCCTCATGAGGGTCTATAACCGTGAAGTTGAACTCCACGATTTCGTGGTGACTGACTCATGACCATACGCATCAATTCATCACTTTTCAGATGCCACCATATCATTTCATCAAGTAATCAGATCCACGAATTAGAAAATTGCAACGATTATTTTGAATTTTGTTTCCAGGTTATAACCATGGGCTATTTCATGCATCCAAACTTCAAAAGTTGAATTTCTCTTGATTAGGGAGGACGACAAAAACTAACCGATATGGTCGGTTTCAAATCGGTTTTCAGTCAAAACACAATTTGAATGAAAAATGTCGTACTCAATGAATGTCAAAGTTATACTTATCACTTCATCAGCTTCCTAGAGGGGGTGATAGAAGAGATCGGCAATAGACTTGTTGTGTATTTTAAGTATGAATTTCATGAACAAAACGTTGGAAAATCACTCCGGGAAGAAATTTCATGTAGTTGGGGTACTTTTTTGTCAAAATGAAAAAAATAGAAAAAAAGTCGTCAGCGAGTGGATTCGAACCATGGACCTCCAGCTTTGAAATCAGGAACACAACCTACTCCACCACGCCGCTATTGATTTTCACGGTTAGATCTAATTGTGTAGTGCGTGAGGCAAAAATGGGCCTACGTGGCATTTCAAAGAGTCATCATCATATAATTAATTAACAAATCCTCCGCCCACTTTTGCCCCGCCCCCTTTTTCGTGAGGCAAATTTTTGGGTGAAGCTTTTTGGTTTCGGTTGTGGGGGGAGGGGTTGTGCAAAAGTGGCCGGTAGTTGACGGGATTCGAACGCGCACTGAGCGAGTAGAAATCCAACGCTCTAACCACTCGGTCACCGCTGCACATTTTTTGCGAGCGCTGGACACGGGACCACTTGGGGCCCACAAGTTGTTGCATTGGTTCTAGCCCGACTTGCATTAGTTTTCGCCGTACTTGAATTGTACAGGGAGTGTGAAAGCGAACAGGGAGTGAAAACTACTTATTTTTTCAATAAAAAGGTCTGAGTATGTGTTTTTGTAATGAAAAACGGCTCTGAGCGTAGCGAGGACTACCTGCTTGTTTTTTAAATTAATATATCTCGCTTGAAACAAAAAACTCGCAAAAATTTTTTCTACATGAAAAGTTCATTATTTGACCTGCTTAACACATCTGGATAGGTCCCAACTCTGGATGTGAATTACGCTGAAGGTCAATTCCTGTTGAGACCTCTGCACGAAATTTTGTGGCGAAAGTTCGCGTAAGTAGTCATGCCTGCGGAGGTCGAAGTCTGCTCTTGCATTGGTTCTAGCAACACTAGCATTGGTTTTGGTCGCATTCGGATTGGAGAGAGAGAGAGTGTGTGTGGGAAAAAAGGCCCCGATCGTAGCGAGGCCAAGCGTGCTTGTATGGAAACATACAAACATTTTTTGTTACACGTGCGTTTTATAAAAGTAATGAAAAAGAGGCAGTGCCACAAAATTTCGTGCAGAGGTCTCAACAGGAATTGACCTTCAGCGTAATTCACACCTCGAGTTGTGTTAAGCAGGTCACATAATGAACATATCATTTAGAAATTTTTTGCACTTTTTTGTGTCTAGCGAAATATTTTAATGTTGAAAGTTATTTTTCAAACTCAACACATTGGGCCGTTTTGACCTCACGCACTACACAAATGGATCTAACAGCGAAATCGTCAGCGGCTGCTGACCTCTGTTCGAAAGCAAGACCACAACCCACTTCTCCCTCTTTAACACATTATGCTTGGCACGGTGTAAAACATTCGGCCATTACAAAAGTGGGCGTAACGGGGGTGTGACAACCAAGGATGGTCGGTCAAAAATCGCTTAGTTGCAAAATTTTCAAATCGAGACCTCAACTACATTTTCGATATCAATACTGGTTAGTCTCTCCAAAATATCCTACAAAAACTTTAACAACAATTTTCTTATACCAAAAGACGGCTGCAAAGCGGTCATCCGGAGCGAAAATTTAAATCTATTGATTGGGATCGAATGATTCGCGCCTTTTTTGAAACGCCACCCCCACTCGATTTTTTTGATCTTGGCACTCCGTGCTCGGGTCTCAACTCTGGATGTGAATTATGGTGAAGGTCAATTCCTGACTGAGTAGGCACAATTTCATTGTCCTTTTTCGGCCATTTTTCACGAAAGCAATTTTTGATGAAAGTCGGAATTCAGTGCAACCGTGGTATTCACTCACGGCAACACCACGTGGTCTCTGGTTCGTTCCTTGGACTATAGTAGTTCTTAAGTTTGCTCGGCTCGAATCCGTCCTTACATTTTCCTCCTGATGCTTCCTGAACAGAATGTTAAAGCTGGTCGAGTATTATTCATTCACCTCCACAGTGTACACACTGTCATCGGGTTTCTCTTTTTTTCCAAGAGTTCTCTTTGTTTGAATGCAAGTAGCACGCCCTGAATAGTATTTTTGAATTGTTTAAACATAGGAAACCAACTACAGCAGTAAGAAACGGTGCCCAGTCGCACACAGTTTTCATTATCATTACAATCACTCGATTTCGAGCAATTCGAATACGGTATTTCACCACTAGGGCACCCTGAACTTTTTTTCAAAAAAAAAAAGAAGATAGAAGCGTCACTCACGAGGTTTCTTCTTCACGCAACATTGGCGATTTCTAAAACGTCCATTGTCTACGCAAATACCATCAGGAACTAGTTTCAAACAATCCGTTGGGTTAAAGCACTCAATTAGCAAGATCTGTGATTTGAAAATTACTAGCTGTTAAACCTTCGCTGCGCTCAGGCGTTTCGTGTGTTTTTTGGATGCTCGTTTTTTTTGCTGTCGATAAACTCAAGCGTAGGAAATAATTTTTCTCATATAAGCTACTTTCTTTTAAGTTCTTCTGTTTCAGGGGCTCCACCCCTGGGTTCCTCGGCGAACGAGAAACTTTTCTACTCCCGGGGCTATGCCCCCTGGGAGATCAAGTGCACAAAAGTATTTTTTTACTCCCGGGGGCTTCGCCCTCGAGAGACCAGGTTTACAAAAGTATTTCTCTACTCCCGGGGGCTTCGCCCCTGGGAGATCAAGTTCACAAAAGTATTTTTCAACTCCACGCCCACTTTACCCATCTTTGCGAATCGTAATAGTCATTATTAGAAGGGATGAATCGAATATGCCCGCACTGTCAACAATGTTTAAATGACAATAGATGGTAATTGAGGATAAATATGTGCGCCGATTGCATAGGGGCGTGGCTTGGAGTTTCAACGGTATCAACATAGTTTGAATGACATGAGCTGTGGATTGAGGCATAACTATGTGCGCCGATAGCATAGAGGGTGGAGCTTTGAGTTAAAATGATTTTTAATTCTCCACCATAACTTTTTATCTCCGATCTTTTCGAAGATGACACAGCAGAATGAAAATACACTTTGAAGACCTGTCACTCCAGAACGGAGGCTCGGAATTCTTTAAAAACAAGAATATGATGCATCTCAAATAGTTTTGAACCGATACCAAACAGAATCTCAGTAGTTTTCTCCAGCTCCAAAATCAAGAAAATCCATGACCCACGAATTTTTCGATTTTCGACCCAAAACTTTTAACTCCGATCTGTTCGAAACTTTTGTCGTTCATAGAAATAATTGTAATGATTCCATTTCTGTAAGCCATTCATTCAGAACTATTCGGAAACTCGAGTCATGAAGCGTTGAAGTTGAGCCACTTTTGACGTCGAATTTGGAGACCTTAAACTTCAGAAGGGAGGCACAGAATCCTCACCAAGCGCACGAAAATATTTTTCAACAGTTTTCATTTTTATCTCTTAACTTTTTATAGAGAAAATGGTTTCACTTGTAGGGTCAAGACAAAAAACAAAAGGAAAAATAACGTGACAGGGATATGATCGAGATTCGATTAGTTCTGTAATCGACCTCTCTGCCAAATGATAAACATAGACGATAAAGCCATGTTATCCCACTGATAAACTAACTAGTAGATAGCTATCATAAAAATGATTATCATCTGGAATGTAATGATTTTATCTCAGGAAAACCGTTCATAGCCACATCTGGAAAAAGAGGTATTACTGAAGTAACATTCCGGTATCACTCTGGTAACGCTCCGGTGTTACTCTGGTAATGGTCCGGTATTATGAGGGGTGGCGATACCACAATGTTACCGATGTGTTACCAAACCAGTACCCAAGTCATACCAAACTGGCCTTCTCGATACCGATGTCATACTGAATTGTGGATTTCAAGATTTGGAGTTATGGACAAAAAAGTACTGTGCAAAAAATCAATCGATAATTTTTGACAAATTTTATTTTGATCGATTGAGCGTGATAACATCACTATGATTGCAGAATATTTTGAGAAAATGAGCTGTTTGAACAGAGTTATGAACATCTAAACATTGAAAAGTGCCAAGTTTAGAACGGTACTGCGAGAAACTGGCAGGATCAATCGAAATGAAACTTACATTTTTGAATTCAGAGTACTAAAATGTACTAATACACAAAATTTGAGTCCAAACGGTTCACGGGGAGCCTAGCGCACTTTCTGGTTGATTCTCTCGCGAAACGTCTCGTATAAGAAAACATATAAACATTTTCTGTTACAGGGTACTAAAATCTACTAAAAGCGAAAGCGTTTCATAATAGTAATTTGAGTGTGTGTTTTGATGTGGTACAGTGTATCACTCTTGGCTATTTCGAAGGTGGCTCAGAGAGTTCGAAATCGACAAAATTCTGTGTTAATTCCGATCAGTTATAGTGAATATCGACAAAAATAACCCGTTTGAGTGGACAAAAACCCGGATTTGACATAATTTCACCCAATATGGCATTGATTTACCATACCTATCTGTTCAGGATTTTATCTGAAATTTGACGAGTTTCAATTCCCAGAGGACTCTTTTTGCCATTCATACAACAATGGGTATATTGCCAATCATTGGCAATGCAACTGGCAATTGACTTGGATTTTGATTTTTAGGCGTTCTTGACCTTGACGATGGTGATGTTCAGATGACAGAATTTCTGCTTATGGTATCGTCGTCTTCAGGTATTTATAATCTGATGTAAAATCCGAATCCGATGACGTCATCAGTGACATTGTTGGAAACATCCTCGGTGACGTCATCATTTTGTTCGATGACATCACTGACGACGTTGTCGGAATCGGATGTCAGATTCTAAAATGAAGCCGGAAAAATCATTTTCTTGATGACGTCGTTTTTTCATGAAGTCGATTGCCAGTCGATTGCCAATGATTGGCAATTTGCCTATGTCTACTCACTCTGCCATTTTTCGACGTGGGGAGTTCGTATTCACTCTCACATAATGTGTCCTCTTCCACACAGCAAGTAGCTCCTCTAGCTCTAGATCGTTCACATTTTCCACCATAAAGAATGCATGTGTCAAAGGTTGCACAATTAAATTTATGAACTAGACTTGAGCTGAAAATATTATTTTGATCTTTTACGCGGCTGTGTAAAAGGTGGGAGGGAGGAAAGTATTCGATTCCGGTGAATTGAAACTTATCACCAGAACTAACAGAAAATCTGACGAAACTACACACACACGCACACACACACACACACACACACACACGCACACACACACACACACACACACACACACACACACACACACACACGCACACATACACACACACACACACACACACACACACACACACACACACACACACACACACACACACACACACACACACACACACACACACACACACACACACACACACACACACACACACACACACACACACACACACACACACACACACACACACACACACACACACACACACACACACACACACACACACACACACACACACACACACACACACACACACACACACACACACACACACACACACACACACACACACACACACACACACACACACACACACACACACACACACACACACACACACACACACACACACACACACACACACACACACACACACACACACACACACACACACACACACACACACACACACACACACACACACACACACACACACACACACACACACACACACACACACACACACACACACACACACACACACACACACACACACACACACACACACACACACACACACACATACACTTACTATGCACGATGAACGTCAACTTCGACAGATTTTGCGCCTTGGCACCTACCAACAGCGTGACCTAACGGAGGAAGTAATAAGAGCAGGATATAGTTTTGAATCAACAGCATCTGCAAAGTTTCAGTCCGTAAGGAATCGAACTCCACCGATATTGAACATCAATTTTAACTCATCTTGTTTTATTCAGTAAAAAATTTTCATGTAGAAAAACGACTTAATTATGAAGTTCATAAAAAACATTCATTGTTTTTTTAAAGTGTGCCCAAAGTTGGTTATAAAATCTTTCCACGTGGTATGTATGAAGGTCGGGAGTGAACTTTTTTCAGAAGTCGAAAGTTGGTAGTGAAAAAAGTAGACGGAAGTTTTTCTCTAGTAAAAATTCCAACAGCAGTCGTAATTTTGTGAAACTATTCTCCGGAAAATAATGAATGTGATTTAAAGTTTATGTCTGAATTGAAGTACTTTTATGTGCTTTATAGCACATTTAAATGTGATTTGTTACTATTCTTTACTTTTGAAATTTCTAATCTTTAAATGACATCCAGTGTATACACTGGATGCGTTTTTGTGGCATCAAATTGTCGTTTTGAAAGCCACATATCTAGCAAAAAGTCTGACCGATTTCAAACGCGCGCCAGTCGCATTTTTGTAAAATGAGTACGGTAGGAGTCGCGACTGGTCAGAACTCTCACAACGAACAGTTAGATCTTTGTGGATTTAAATTATTATTCTTACTTTCAGTCCATTGAAATTAAAGGCGCATCACTTAATCGTTCTTGTGTTTCAAGGCGAAACTGCTACAGTAATAAGTAACCGATTTACGGAGGTCAGACTTTTTTACAGGTAGAGGAAGATATGTGCAAGCTGCATAAATAAATTTTCATTTTATTTTTTTCATTATTTTTTTCCGAAAGCAAGCTTTATTGACGTTCTGTGATCATTTGTTACGTTCAAAGCTATTATTTGTTGTTTATAAGTAGTTCTCATAACTGACTCACTATTTTCTGTGAGAGAAAGGTTTATTTGAATTAGAAAATTTTTGGGAAAATCATATATTTTCTCATAACTATGTATCTGCAAAAAAACTCGTAAGATGTGTTTAAGTATCGATTTCAAACGAGTTGAGTGACTTGATTCATCTTCCTTTTCTTGAATAAGCATTGATACAGTCGAATTAGGAAAACTAACAGCTAAATGTCTTGATTTTAACCATCGTCAAAAATTCAGAACCTTTTCCAAATCCTCACTCTTTATAGTAATTATCAAAACATCTTTTTCTTACAGATGAACTCGATTAACTGCCGTCATCGTTGCTACATCATCAAGGTAATTTTTTTTGCAGAATTAGAAATTCGAAACTGATTATACATATGAACCATTCAACACATTAGAAAAATTATTTTATCTGATTATTTTAAGATAAAATAATTTTTCTAATGGTGTTTATCCGCTAGAGTTTTCTGAGAGTGAGCTGCTGTTTTAAAGTTACTTTTCAGAAATTAATACGAAAAAGTAGACTGAATAAATTTAATCAAGAATCATTCCCTTATAAGGTGCAAAAATTGTTTTGTGGTAATCAAGTTTAAACTTTGATCAAATTTCAGCGTCGTACCTAACTAGTGCTTTAAATCTTATCTAAGCCTAGGCATGGGCATATTGCCAATCATTGGCAGTCGGTTGGCAATGCATCTTTTCCATTGCCAATAACATTGACAGTCGGTTGGCAATGCAATTGACTTGGATTTTGATTTCTAGGCCTTCTTGATGTTAAATATGGTGTTATAATAAACTGCATTGCCAATCGACTGCCAATGATTGGCAATATGCCCATGCCTACCTAAGCTTAAAATTTGATTGAGGTGTCGACAAAGATAAATGAAAAAGATTCATGACGCGATTCTTGATCCATATTATTCAGTCTACTGTTTCGTATAAAATCTTTTCAGATATGTCTATACGATCACAGGCTGATTTGAAGTTGGAAAACGAGTGGAGAAGCACATCATACGAAACCCAGGCTGAAAGAAATCGTCTGAGGTCATTCAGGTTTGTTAGATTTCAAAGTTTCTCAGGGTAACAGTTCGGTGTCTGTATGGTTTCTGGAATTCATTTTGGTTTAGGAAGTATCTGTATGAATCTGTACGAATACCGTTTTTAGAATTTTTGTGCCGGCATGGTTTGAAATAGTGTCCGTAGTGCTTCAAACGGCCTCCGAATATGTGATTTTCTGAATTCCGTTTGGATAAATACAGACACCGAAAGTTTTCCCTCAGTTCTGACCTCGTTAATTCCAGAAAATAAATAGATTAAAGATTCTTAGGTTCTGTACGGAGCTCAAGAAAAGTTTGCTGCCAATTCAAGGTTCTGGGTCTGTGGTTATCTCAAAATTACCGGATTTCTTTTTGACAGCGAAGTATACCAGTATGGGAAGAGTATCAAGGTAAATTCGAAGTTTCAAACAGTGTTAACTTAAATATGTCAGAACGCTGATCTGCCTCAAGAGCTGACATTCGCTCTCAAGGAATAAGAAGAAGGAGAAGACTGCCAGTGCCCCAGCCGCTGGGACTAATGCCCAAACCTCGTTTCTCTCACTCTTGGGGAAGTTGTTTTCATTTGGATGTTTTTTGTGAAGAATAAATTTGTTTACCGTTTTCGTTTCGTACATCTGTACTATACAGTCATTTTTAGGCCAGGCACAAGCCTTCTCTGGGGCAAGCACACGATTTTGTCCGTGCGAACACAGGGTTAGCACAAGTGAGGCGCCCTGTGTTCACCCCAGAAAAATTTTGGAGATCGAACTAAACTCACTTCACAGCAAACCTAAGAGTAGGAACGAAATCAAAAAATGCTTCTAAGAGTAAAATACGTGGTAAAATAAAATACATACACGCAGAATGAATACGTTTTCACAATAAAAACTTTATTCATCAGAAATAGGGTTCATATGTAGATGCGATGATTTCGTTTAATATTCAGTCGGACTTTTTTTTTCTTCTCAGTTCTTATGCGTCCTCAATCCTCAATACAATAACAAATCTAGCAAAATCGCACCCCTAAACAAGTCTCAGAACATGTACTTTCCTTAAGGGAAGGGTCGAGAATGCCTGGGTATGGAGGTCGTCCCCCCAACTCAGGTAAAACGTTCGGTGTCCGGATACAGTAAAAACGGTGTCTGGACTGAGTCCAGCAGGTTTAGCGAATTTTACCCATATAGGCACGGTTTATATTCTATCCAGACACGGTTTTTTTCTCTATCCGGACACCGTTTCCTATCCAGACACGGTTTTTGCTCTGTCCAGACACGGTTTCTACTCTATCCAGACACGGTTTTTACTCTATCCGGACACCGTTTTCTATCCAGACACGGTTTTTACTCTATCCAGACACGGTTTCTACTTTATCCAGACACGGTTCATATTTTATCCAGACACCGTTTTTCAAGCAAAAATAATACAATATGCATTAAAATATTTATTGACATACTAAAAAAATTTTAAAATCTGCTTCTTCTTCCATTGATTGGAGGTCTTCTATTCTTTCCAACGCGTAGCGTGCCCAAAATCTTATTGTCCTATCAGTGTTGTCCACATGTTACGATGTTCACCGAGGTCTTCTTATTCTGAAATATTCAAATGTAAGATATGTAGATTTTTATGCTCGTATTATGACCAAACATAGGAACAATACAGTCTTGTTTAACTCGACGCAATGAATTTAATACAATATCAGTCAGATATCACACAATCAGTATTCATGACATGAAAACTTGAAGGTTTTGAATTACGAAAAAAGGACACTGGCCTTAAATCTCAGTGTTCTTGAAGCTACAGGAAAAACTACTAGTACTTACCATTTCAAAAATAGAAGAACTTTTTGCGTCCAAAGCATATGCTCTCCTGGCAGACGGAGATTGCAGTCTTCTCTAGTATTGAAGTTGAAGGAAACCTGTAAACTTTATACTTATTATACGTGCAAGGTTACTTTGCAGAGAGAATATGAAAACAGGGCATAATCAACCTTTTTGATAGACAATGAGCATATTTTCGTTCTTAATATAGTCTTTTTGAAAAATTGAGTCGCGTCAATTTGTTGAAACGGGATGAGAAGAAATTCTTTTTATTTTAAATAATCTCAGTCTGGGAAAAAATCGGGAAAATTCGTGAAAAATTAGAAAACAGAACGAAAATTTAGGATACAAAAAAGAAAATTTAAACACGTTACGTAGAATTGTAAGTGGAGCGCGTTCCCACAAAAAAAATCGGTGTCTGGATAGACTCATAACAGACACGGTTTCTACTCCTGGAGGAATCGTAAATCATATGGACACCGAATTTGTAATCCGTGTCTGGATAGACCGATATGGACATGGTTTTCACTTGTTTCAACCACCGTAAACTGTACAGACACGAAACGTTTTACCTGAGCAAATCAAGCCATTTTGGTAAACCCTAAGCCTAAATGCACCAATGCCAAACGATAACAATAGAGTGCGCCTGCAACATAACAAGTTAACAAGCACTCTTCAGGGGCGCTTCGCGCCCCACCTATTACCTTTTTCACGCCAATTTCAAGAATGAATGAAAAAGTGAACGAACTTCTTTCAATAAAAACGTGAACTTTCAGACAACTTGAAACTTCTTAAAAGCTCCATTTTTTAAAATTAAAATGCTAGGCGATAAATGGATCACGTTGAGGACACGTTTGAATTTCAAAACTAAGGAATTCCGTGCCGCGCAGCAGCGCGCGGTCTGATCAAATTAAAAAGTTGATGCGCATCTCCGCTTCAACAGAACCTATCCGATGGCGTTTTCACCGTTCTGATCCGACTCCTATGAGCTGAGAACAGGCCGCGGAAAGACAGTGTGACCAAATAGCCTTTTTTCATAAGAATAGATAGCAACACAAATACTAATTTGGGACAGGAAAGAAGTTAGGAAAAATACAACAAAACGAATGACTGACGGGCAATACTTATCGATCGATGCATGCATGTGAACACCGTACGCGCATATGCGTCCCATGGACGTTAGCGCGAGAGTACTCATGTCTGCGGGGGTCAACGTGTGTTCTTGCAATAGTTTTAGTCATACTTGCATGAGCTATGTTCATTTTTGGATTGGAAAGAGATAGAGATAGAGCGAGAGAGAGAGAGAGAGAGTGCGAGGACTACCTGCTTGGTATGTTACAATATAAGCTCACAAGCAGGTAGTCCTCGTTACGCTCAAGCCCCTTTTTCCTTTCATTCATTACAAAATCATATATTCAGACTTTTTAATTGAAAAAAACTACTCCAAGAAACAGGGTCCTAGAAAAACGGGAGTGAGGAATTTGGCACAGTGTAAAATCGAAGGTCAAAGGCCACGCTTTCTCTTTTTTCACGGCGAAGTTCGAGTCTCACGTAATACACGTTTTTCGCCCAAAAAATACTTCAACAATCCTTGTTATCGAGGCTAGAACAGCACATATTACGTACCACTGACTTGTACTGCCACATGAAGTTGAGGTCCAGGAACTGCATGGTTTGAGTGGCGTCTGCAGGAAAAATTAGGGTCGAAAACTGTTGAGATTTTGCAGTTTATAGATTCTTATAGGTTCAGGATTCACGGAAAACATAGTCTGTCCGGATTCCGAGGCTCGGAAATTTGATCTTCTGTAACTCGACTTCTAGGAAATTTCCAGAGGCGAGACCTATTCCAAACGATTCAGAATGATTAAATCTGTCAGTTTCTTTATTTTCAGTCGATTGGAAAAACCGAAAATTAAATTCTCAAAAAATCAAAAAATTGTGAAAAAAAGGATGAGAGTTTTCAATAGTTTATTGAATCATGACGATGTTTCACTCTTGCTCTTCTTTCCCTTCTTCCCCTTCTTCTTGTTCTTCTTCTCCTTCTTGTGATCCATCATTGAGCGCGAACGGTAGGCGACGAAGAAGATTAAGGAAATGGCCCCAAAGACAAAAAAGCAAACGACTCCAGCAATCAGTGTGTACTTCCACAGCGAGCTCAATTCGTGGGTTGTTTTGACCTAGAAAATCATTTTTAGGCACTTTCTCAAATGATACTAACATTCGGGTCAAGGTAGCAGTTAAAAACTCCCGATCCTTCGCTGACGCATACTTGATTGGCTGGACAGGTGCTTCTGAATAAGGAATTAAGGTTGTGTTTCGTCTATAGACGATATTTCGACGTTTTCTGTCTACAACTCACGTTGCTGAGCATGCTTGTCCCACTGCGTTTGATTCTCCATAAGCATTTTTGGCTCCAAATAGACACAGTTCATCGTTAGGGCCACGGTAGTTAGGCAGATTTTTGATATCGTGATACTTTTGCTTCATGCAGAATGGTCCCAAAGGGGGAACTGCAACAAAATTCAGTTGAAAACTACAGATAGAATCCTTTTTTGCCAAATTTAGCATAATTTCCTGGTTCAATATTCTACTACTCATTAAAACAACGTACTGGCTGGACAGCAATTTCCACTGTAACATTGTCCAAACTTGCCACAGTCGTCGTTTTTCTTGCACGTCTTCTCGCCTATAGTCGAAATAACAGTTCCTGGACATGCGGCATAGGAAGCATCCTTGCAGCACAGCTTGCTCGGCCCACATCGAAGTTCCTTCTCTTTGAGTCTAGTTCCTGCGACGCAATCTTGGACACCATTCGTAGAACAATCAATCTTTTGACCTGATGCGTCGAGTGCCAAATGTCCGGGACTCGGGCAATGGTCGGTCGTTTCAGATGAAATGTCTTAAATTATCAAACGTGATTTTCCTTCAACTTTAGTTTCTTACCAACGCAACATATGCCGATCGTAACACCTCCTTTATTCTGGACGCAATGTGATCTGAACATGACTGATGCTTTGTGAACGTGAACGAATAACAAACGGGAAATCGTCCTTGTTTTTGTCTGGGTATTGAACGAGCAGGTCTGTTTGCGTTTGAACGCCGTCACAATTTCTGTTGTTCGCACAGATACCCGCAGGGCTTTTACCCTCTTTGAATCCTTTGCCACACTGAAACTCGGCACAAAGTCCCGTCTTCGTTTTGGAGTCTCCATTGTAGTAGTCACCTCGTAGACAAAATTCATTTCTACCGTTGCAGTCAGCTAAAACGAAACGTATCTAATTTTAAACAACTGGTTTTTACAATTTTGCTCGCAGACAGCTACATTCTTGATTGTAATTCCGGCTGGTGCCGTGGGTACTAAAATATCAGTTTCAATCAGATTCTCTGACGCCTGGACTCACGAGGGTAGCATAGTAACAGCTGCAGCTCTGCGTCCTTATCATAGAGCGGGTTGTAGACAGAACCACAGTATTCACTTCCAGCAACGCATTCATTACCAGTTTGTGTGCATTTTTTATACTTTCCGTTATTATCAAGTACAGGCTTAGTTTTCGCAGTGTATGTGAGAAGCGAGTATGGAACAGCTGAATTCAACGTCATGGTCTTTAGTCTTCAGTCTCAACTCACGACAACACGTTGGAGTTTCTGGGACGCTAGAGGCACTAGTGTAGCCAGTGATTTTGCTCGACTCGAATCCCTGACTACATTGTCCTCCAGATTCTTTCTGAACAGAAAAGTAAAGTCGTTGAGTGAAAAGCACTGACCTCCACAATATACACATCTTCAGCATATTTATTACCAGGTTTCTCATGCCTTCCAGGAGTGGTAAGTGTGCCAACGCATGTCAGACGCGCTGAATAGTCTTTTCGAAATGTGTAATCTTGAAAAACCAACGACAACAGGAAGAAGTGGTGCCATGTTTCACGCAGTATTCTGTAGCAGAGCATTCGCCAGTGTTTTGGCAGTTTGAACCCACTATACTGCCGCCAGGGCACACTGAATAAAGTTGTTACTTCAAAATTCATAAAACTAAGGCTGTGGAGCATTTTTCGTCTATTTCTTTAACTTACACGGTGTTGAAGTAGAAAGGGCTTTTTTCGTGCAGCAATGATCCGTTTTTCTCCCGGAAACTGACAAACATTGAATAGAACCATCTGAAGAACAGTCACTGTCTGTAGAACATGACATAAGTTTGGGCTGGAAAGTTGGATTACTGAGACAGATTCATTTAATGCTCACCGAGTTACTCGACGATCTTGGAAGTTCGTATCCACTCGGACAGACTTCGGTCTCAATTACACAACAGATAGAAGATGTACCAGAACCTTCACACAATCCATCATAGTCATCACAGAATTTGTTAGTAACACAAATGTCTGTTTCCTTTGCGCTTTTTCTGAAGAGATTTTTCCTGGGCTTTTTCCGTAATGCACATATATCGCTAGAAGCATTACTTAAATCGTTCTTGTATTTCGAGGCGAATTTAAGTTCCCGATTCACGGAGGCCAGATTTTTTAACAGGTAGAGGAAGCTATGTGTAATGCCGAATCAAAACGGTCCTAACGAAATAACGATAAAACTTACCCAACTAGAAAAATTTCAACACTCTTAGCGTTAGGATCTTTACATTTTGCAGCAGCATGACTCAGTAGAGGAAGTAGTGAAAGCAAAACGAAGTTTCGAATTAACTTCATCTGAAAAGATCTGCTTCAGGAGAGGTACAACGGTCGAGAAACTCACATCGATGCGAACAGTAGGACAGCAGCAATCGATTATCCAATGATGATGAGCTCTCATTCTATGGTTTTTATAGGCAAAACGTGTAGAGGTCAGTTCACGTTTCGTTTTCATTGTTTTTATTTGAATTTCTTCCCATAACTTCATTTGAAACAATCTATGGTACAATCATGTCAAAAAATATTCTTTGTAATTCTATGTTCTTGTTGATTGGAAGGTATAGCGTAAACTGTGGTGAAAGCGGTCGAATAGTGTAACACATAGCTTCCTCTTCCTGTAAAAAAGTCTGCCCTTCGTAAAACGAATACAGCTTTTCCATTCAAGACTCACAAGCACTCTTCAGGGGCGCTTCACATATCTAGCAAAAAGTCTAACCGATTTCAAACTCGCGGCAGTCGCATTTTTGTAAACTGAGTACGGTAGGGTCGGGACCCTCACAACGAACAGTTAGATCTTTGTGGATTTAAATTATTATTCCTACTTTTAGTCCATTGAAATTAAAGGCGCATTACTTAATCGTTCATGTTTTTCGAAGCGAAACTGCTACGGTAACTAAGAAACCGATTTACGGAGGTCAGACTTTTTTACAGGTAGAGGAAGATATGTGCGCTTCGCGCCCCACATTTTATTTTTTCTCACGCCAATTTTGATACTCAAAACAAAGAATTAAAAAGTGAACGAACGTCTTTCAAAAAAAACGCGAACTTACAAACAACTTGGAAATTCTAGATAGCTCTATTTTAAAAAATTAAAATGCTAGGCGATAAATGGATCACGTTGAGGACACGTTTGAATTTTAAAACTAAGGAAATCCGTACCGCGCAGCAGCGCGCGGTTATGTAACATAATAAGCCTTGATGGTGCTTATATGTCATGAAGTCTCAACATGTCTTTGTAGAAACCTTTATTGTCGACAAGGTTGGGTCTGTGAGACACCTCGCGGCGGCATCACAGAGACATGGAATGAGGCTCATGCGGGGTCAGAAGGGGGCGTACATCTGTTACGCACACAAAAAGTCGTAAATCATGAGAGGGTCTTAGACACGTGATGCCAGGATGCTACAGTTAGAGCAAATCAAAAAAAAGTTGATGCGCATCTCCGCTTCAACAATACCTTTCTGATGGCGTTTTCACCGTTTTGATCCGACTCCTATGAGCTGAGAAAAGGCCGCGGAAAGACAGTGTGACCTAATAGCCTTTTTTTCATTAGAACAAGCACTCTTCAGGGGCGCTTCGCGCCCCACCTATCTTTTTTCCCGCCAATTTTGATACTCAAAACAAAGAACAAACGAACGTCATTCAATAAAAACGTGAACTTTCAGACAACTTGGAACTTATTAAAAGCTCCATTTTTAAAAATTAAAATGCTAGGCGATAAATGGATCACGTTGAGGACACGTTTGAATTTCAAAACTAAGGAAATCCGTGCCGCGCAGCAGCGCGCGGTCTGATCGAATTAAAAAGTTGATGCGCTTCTCCGCTTCAACAGTACCTTTCCGATGGAGTTTACACCGTTCTGATCCGACTCCTATGAGCTTCAATTCAAACTTTTTAATTCGAAAAAAGTGGTTTTTTTTCCTCTATCTCTCTACCTCTCTCCTTCTCCATCTCTCTTTCTCTCTCTCTCTCTCTCTCTCTCTCTCTCTCTCTCTCTCTCTCTCTCTCTCTCTCTCTCTTTCTCTCCCTCCTCGCCGCTCGCTTTCGCACTCCCCGAACAAGCCAAACTCAGCTAACACTAATGCAAGTCGGGCTAGAACCAATGCAACAACCTGCGAGGGTCCCCTACTGAACAATGTGTATTCTGTTTTAGCATCTCACTATCAAAAAATAATATGCCGTTTTGCAAATGAAGAGAGCTATGGACAAAAAAGTACTGCGCAAAAAATCAATCGATAATTTTTGACACATTATTATTTGATCGATTGAGAGTGATCACATCACTATGACTGCAAAATATTTTGGGAAAATAAGATGTTTGAACAGAGTTATGAACGTCTAAACGTTGAAAAATGCCAAGTTTGGGATGGTACTGCGAGAAACTGGCAGGACCAATCAAAGTGAAACTGACATTTTTGAATTTAGGGTAATAAAATCTACTATTTAGCACAATCAATTTGAGACCAAACGGTTCACGAGGAGCCTAGCGCACTTTTTGGCTATTTTGGTTGATTCTCTCGCGAGACGTCTCATATAATCATGCCATTGAAGACGATGTTGAGAGGTGAGAAGAGACATAGGCATGTCGACCGTCCAATTTCAATCAAAATCGGTGATACCATAGATTACCCATCTTTCAAGCGTCTTTTTCTTGTTGATAGACCTGAGTTTATCAACAATTGTGGGGTGGTTGAGCCAACTGTGTGCTCCAATTCACGAGTACTCACACACGGCTCAGCCTCCACGGCTTCAAGTAGCTAGTCCGTATCCATCTCAGACCGACGACCTGATCTTGGAACATGTTCGAGGTTGTAGCTCTTTTCATTTATTTAAGTGTACGATTTGTTAAATGTACCAGCAGAGCGGAGATTCTAGTCGTACGTTTAGTGAAGACCATCCCTGACTCCATTTTGGTTGGAGTCAGAAATGTGAAAAAATAGCAAATCATAACGAACGCAAAAGTTTCCGCGGAAAAACAGGGTTACCATTACCAATCAATGCGGCAGAAATAATAGGACACACTTAAAATGCTATAAACATTCGAGAACTTTTCGAAATTTTCACAAATTTTGCACGAAGATAGATGATTAATATGGCAACACTTTTTCATGAACACTCCGCGAATCAGTCACTGAATTTTCGTACCACAACTCCTAGAACTAGTTGCGTTACATCGACGGTGTAACGCAGGTCATCGCTGGCAAAATACGATCAGATTTTTTGAATAGCATTCTTCAGAGAGCTTTATTTTTGTCAATGTTTAGAAAAACTATCTGGGTTAAAAATATTTTTGAGTCGTAATCAGTCGAGTTCAAATCAAACTACGAAGCAGGTTTTTGTGTTACCAACTCAAACTCAGAAAATCGATTTTTACACCATCTCTGGGTGACGAACTGCTGTCACTTTATGTTGAACGATAGATGTATACTTTATTGAGTGGATTCAGGACAATTGTTCCTCTTCTTATCATGTGAAGGTAACTCCAATGAACTACATCTCATATTCAGCACGAAAGGTGAAGAAAACAAGAGAAATTTCGCTTATGTCACAGCATTCTTCTGATAATGTCTCAGAATCTTGATAAAAAGTTACAGGGTGAGCCATAAATATATTAACGAAACTTTGCGTCTTCGGTGCAGCTACTGTACGGTAGTAAACGCCGAATTTTTATTTATTAAGTCTTTCTTAATATTTATGCAAAATTTTATTGTCTCATCTCTAGTTTCCAGGTATTGGTGGCTCCTTCTCCACATTGAGCTGCGATTGGAAGAACGGATGGACCTATGGGGATATTGTAATATAGCTCTGTGTTTCTCGAGAAGTGGTCTATCTTACTGTCAAACGGTTTCAAAATACTGGTACGGTTTCTGATCGTCAACGAAGCGGTGGTAAGGTCACCTTAAACATTCCTTCAGTGGTGAAAGTTGTCCGAAAGCGGATTTGTCGCAACCCCGAGAGAAGCATGCGAAAGTTAGCTTCAGAACTCAGAGTCGGTCCGCAATCGATCAACAGAATTGTCGAAAGCAAGTTGAAACTGACTTCTCACCGTATGCAAACTTTCTCTCACTGAGCTAAACAAGAAGTTACGGGTGGAGAAGGCGAAGGCACTGCTTCGAGGCACGACGGCTGGTTCGCACCTGAGTATGCTGTTCACAGACGAAAAAATCTTCACTGTGGAAGCAAACAAAAACGGTCAGAATTACAGGATCATTGTGAAGGACTTCCAATCTACCTGTGAGAAAAGAAATATTGTCAAAAAAACATCACATCCATCATTAGTGATGGTTTTCGCCGGGATATGCGCTGATGGAAAATGTCCGTTGGTTTTCGTTAATCGTGGAGCGAAAAGCGACCAAGGTTACTACATGGAGAAATTTTTAGAAGCCGTCGTACTTCCCTGATCCAGAACGCACTATCAGAATCGGCCATGGGTTTTCCAGCAAGACGGAGCACCGGCACATCGTGCAAAGTTGATATAACAGTGGTGCCAACTGCATTTCCCCAAGTTTGTGGGATCTTCAGAATGGCCCGCTTCCTCGCCTGATCTCAACCCTATGGACTTGCCGTTTGGGGGTGCCTCACCGAGAAGGTCTCAACAAAGAATTACTCAAGTTTGGAAGCCCTAAAGAAAGCTATTCTGAAGGCATGGGATGATCAAGACGTCGACTACCTGCGTGCCGTGGTCAATGCGTTCCCCAGACGACTTCGAGCTTTTATCAAAGAGAAAGGAGGAAGATTTGACATACCGTAATATGATTCTATTTGTTAAATATCTGAATAAATGTTGTGAAGAAATTTTGAAATTCTGCTGTGATCTTCTTGAGTTATGACGGTTTTACCGTGTTAATATATTTATGGCTCACCCTGTACAATCAATTTCTTACTTCTTTTCGTGAAGCTGAAATTATTGAGAAGTTATTGACGCAGTTACATGGAAGTTGGATGATTTTCTCACGAAATATCGTCTTATAAGGGGGGAGCGCATGGGAACATTCCAAACAGTTAATTTGGGCCTGTTGGCTCTTCTTGAAACAGGAGAATTTTCAGTCAAAACCAAATCTATAAAAGTAATAACAAACTTTTCATATTTTTCTTCCAAATCTGTGAAGTGGACGAAGAACCAAGCCCAATCAACATTTGCAAATATCCTATTAACATTTTCATATTTACATTTCTTGATATTGACAAAATGTGTGTTAGAAGTCTTGCAAGTAGGTGACCATTCACTTTAGAGCTTTTAATATTTTTTGTATCACCAATCCTCATGTACTGTGTTGAACTATTTGCTCCTCCTCTGTCTTCGAAATCTGCGAAATCGCTTGAGCAGCCATTAAAATACTATTCTCGTATAGTATTCTGTCGTCTGAACATAAAATTCTCGTCATATAGTCATCGACCATCTATAGCAGGCTACTCTAGCATCTTTCGGGGAAGAACTTATCGTATTTTATTAACTCTCGCAAAAATCTTATGCCTGCAGAGATGAGTTTCTCCTTCTATTGCCTAGAGAGTCCTCATAATTACTATTCTGCCTTTAATTGCTAACCCTTGTTCTATTAACTGTTGGGAACCTTCCTGATTACGGTCAAATTCAATTTGTCAGACTACTGGTTGGGATTGGAGCAGCTTTTTTTTTCAAAAAGGTTCTCCTACGGTTCCCGCGCCCATTATCTCTGATCATGGCGGCTATTGCTGGTCGTCACGAAGCTTATGAACTTTATTTTTTTTTCTACATAAATAAAGTTATTAATTTACGTTTTAGGATAGTGAATTTGGTCATTATCTATTATTAGCCAGCAGCTTCCTTGCGCTCGTGCAGCTGGAGTTTTTTGCTAACGTTCCTAAACTTTTGTTAAAATAATCTCCCCACCCCTTTCAATCTCTCTCTCTCTCTCTCTCTCCCTCTTTCTCTCTCCCCCCTCTCTCTCTCTCTCTCTCTCTCTCCCCCTCTTCTCTCTCTCTCTCTCTCTCTCTCTCTCTCTCTCTCTCTCTCTCTCTCTCTCTCTCTCTCTCTCTCTCTCTCTTCCTCTCACTGTCTTTCAAAAGTTTATTGATGATAAAGTTTATTATTGACCTCTATACTTTCTTGCCTCCAGCTTTTTTCTACTTCTTTCGGTTTTGTTTCTTTGATTTAGCACGGTAGGTGACAAAGAATAACAAGGAAATGGCTCCAAAAGAAAAAAAGCAAAGGGTGCAAGTGATTAGACTGTACTTCCAGAAAGAGTTCTCTTCGGTTTCTTGAACGTTCGTTCTTGAGCTCGCTCTGTTGGTTGTTTTGACCTAGAAAATCATCTTTAGATACTTTCTCGTATGATACTAACACTTGGGTCAAAGTAGCATTTGTAAGTTCCCGATCCTTCGTTGACGCAGACTTGTTCGGCTGGACAGGAGCTTCTGAATGAGGAATTCAGGTTGTGTTTCGTCTATAGACGATATTTCAACATGTCTATAACTCACGTTGCTGAGCACGTTTCTCCCACTGAGTTTGGTTCTCCATGAGCATTTTTTGATCCAAGTAGACACAGTTCATCGTTAGGGCCACGGTAATGAGGCAGATTGTTGATACTGTGATACTTTTGCGTCATGCAGAATGGTCCCAAAAGTGGAACTGCAACAAAATTCAGTTGAAAACTCCAGATAGAATCCTTTTTTTTTGCCAAATTCATCATAATTTTTCTGTATCAAGACTTTACTCCTCATTAAAAAACGCACTGTGTAACACTTTCGGCCATTCCAAAAATGGGCGTAACGGGGGCGGGATAACCAAAGATGGTCGGTCAAAAATAGCCTGCTTGCAAAATTTTCAAATCGAGACCTTGACTACATTTTCAATATCAATACTGGTTAGTCTCCTCGAAATATTTTACAATAACTTTCAAAACAATTTTCTTGTTCAATAAGGACTAAAATTGAGCGGAATACATGGAATAAATGATTAAAAATACCAATAGACGGCTGCAAAGCGGTCATCCGGAGCGTAAAATTAAATCTATTGATTGGGGTCGAGTGATACGCGCCTTTTTTGAAACTCTACCCCCACTCTTTTTTTTTGATCTTGGCACTCTGTGAAACGTACTGGCTGGACAGCAATATTCATTGTAACATTGTCCGAACTTGCCACAGTCGTCGTTTTTCTTGCACGTCTTCTCGCCGATAGTCGAAATTAGAGTTACTGGACATGCGGCATAGGAAGCATCCTTGCAGCACAGCTTGCTCGGCCCACATCGAAGTTTGTACTGTTTGAGTTTAGTTCCTGTGACGCAATCTTGGACACCATTCGTAGAACAATGAATCTTTTGACCTGATGCGTCGAGTGCCAAATGCCCGGGACTCGGGCAATGGTTGGTCGTTTCAGATGAAATGTCTTTAATTATCAAACGTGATTTTCCTTCAACTTTAGTTTCTTACCAACGCAACATATGCCGATCGTAACACCTCCTTTTTTCTTGACGCAATGTGATCTGAACATGACTGATGCTTTGTGAACGTGAACGAATAACAAACGGGAAATCGTCCTTGTTTTTGTCTGGGTATTGAACGAGCAGGTCTTTTTGTGTTTGAATGTCGTCACAATTTCTGTTGTTCGCACAGATACCCGAAAAGCTTCTACCCTCTTTGAATCCTTTGCCACACTGAAACTCGGCACAAAGTCCCGTCTTCGTTTTGGAGTCTCCTTTGTAGTAGTCACCTTGTAGACAAAATTCATTTCTACCGTTGCAGTCAACTAAAACGGAAAGTATCTAATTGATAAAATCGATTTTTACTATTATGCTTGCAGACAGCTACATTCTTGATTTTAATTCCGGCTGGTGCCGTGGGTACTAAAATATCAGTTTCAATCAGATTCTCTGACGCCTGCACTCACGAGGGTAGCATAGTAACAGCTGCAGCTCTGCGTCGTTATTAAAGATTGGGTTGTAGACAGCACCACAGTATTCACTTCCAGCCACGCATTCATTACCAGTTTGTGTGCATTTTTTATACTTTCCGTTATTATCAAGTACAGGCTTAGTTTTTGCAGTGTATGTGAGAAGCGAGTATGGAACAGCTGAATTCAACGTCACGGTCTTTAGTCTTCAGTCTCAACTCACGACAACACGTTGGAGTTTCTGGGACGCTAGAGGCACTAGTGTAGCCAGTGATTTTGCTCGACTCGAATCCCTGACTACATTGTCCTCCAGATTCTTTCTGAACAGAAGAGTAAAGTCGTTTGAGTGAAAAGCACTGACCTCCACAATATACACATCTTCAACATAATTTTTACCA
>OZ022253.1:636706-669206 GCA_963978915.1 Caenorhabditis parvicauda
GTACTGTACTTCTGAGCCGTATGATACTGTATCTCTGAGCTCTAGGAAACTGTAATTCTCAGCCCTAGGGTACTGTATTTCTGAGTTCTAGAGTGCTGTAATTCTGAGTCGTATGATACTGTATTTCTCAGCCCTAGGGTACTGTACATCTCAGCCCTAGGGTACTGTACTTCTCAGTCAAAGGGTACTGCACTTCTAAGTCAAAGGGTACTGTACTTCTCAGCCATTTTCTACAGTAACTTTTGATACTGTAAGTAAAAATAGCCTGTCCAGCAGCGTGATACAAACGTTTATTTGTAAGCTGTCTCCCCCAACATTGAATTGCTGATAATCACTTGATAAGAATTTGTGAGCGGAAGACATACTTTCCTACTGGAGAAATTTCCGGCTCGTTCGTCGGCTTCTCATCCCTCCGTCAAAGCTGTGCGCCAATGTGTGGCACCAAATTTTGCCACCACAAAAGGTGTGAATGCCGACTTCCGGTCTCACCAACCATCCCAGCCCTTTTTTTCAAGTCACTTGTCCCTAGTTTTGACGGGTATTTTTTAAAGATTAAATTAGAAAACAACTCTAACACATATCATGTCACTTTTTTCGATTTTATGAAATTTAATTACTCTTTTAATTTCGAAAACTTCTTTTCCAATTTTTGGTTATAGTTTTTGAGAGCTTCAAAAATAGTTTTGAAGGATTTTAATTTAATTTATTTTTTTTATCTTTTTTCAAAACTGAATAAGCATTAGTTTTTTAGAGAAGATCAACTAGAAAAAGAATTTTTCTAACAATGTTCGAAGATGTAGAACCTTTTTTCCCAACCGCCAAAGCCACGCGCCAACGTGTGGTGAGAAATTTGGCCACTACAAAGGGCGAAAAGACCGTCTTCCGGTTACTAACGCCTTTTGTCAGCTCTTTTTGGTTATTGTTGTTGAGGTCGGTTGGCATGTGTCGTGCTTGATTCTTCCGGTTCGATTCTGACCAAGAAGGTTTCACTCGCTACGCTGAAACGTTAGGTTCCGCTCTTTCGAATAATCCATATAGGATCTTTCATAAGGCCAGGAGTTATAATCAGAACAAAAAAGTGCCTTCTTCTTAGTAGTTCTTGTATCATATTCTTTCAAAAAGATTTTTTTTAATTTCAAGCTTTTTTTTGGAATTTCGCCGAGTACAGTAGTATTTTTTCAATTTTTTTCTCCCTTTTTCAGAGTCTTGCCAAATACAGTAGTTTTTAAAATGTTTTTTTCATGTTTCAAGAGCCTTATTCGAATATTGCCAAAAACAGTAGTATTTTTTTATTTATTTCTCAAAAAGAGTTTTTTACAGTCTTGCCAAATACAGTAGTATTTTTTAATGTTTCAAGAGCCTTATTTGAATATTGCCAAAAACAGTGAAATATTTCCAGAAAAAAAGCTTTTTTCAGAGTCTCGGTGAATACAGTATAATTTTTATATCACAAAATTTTCAACTCTTTAATATCAACTGATTACCAAGAACTTTAACCATGATGATGGGAAACAGGTTCCACCCAGCCTCCCCCTTCTCCCCCTCCTTCGTTCATCGCATGTCTTCACATCGGAAGATGTCAATACTCATTATCGATTAATTCCCACTTCCGCTAATTAATTAAAATAGTTTTTCAGTCAAAGCAGAAGAGCCCGACGACATGTCGTTTTGCCCTGAGATCCCATCGATGTCATCAGATGACAAACTAGCGACCGACTCCAACATAACCCTTTGGCAATTCCTTCTGGAACTTCTGGTCAACGACAAGCATGGGAATATCATTTCCTGGACTAAGACCAACGACGGAGAATTCAAGGTAAGAAATTCTGAACCTGAAGAGCATTTTTTTTTACTATATGAAGCGAAGTCGACTGAAGGCCTGTAACTTCAGAATGGAGGCTTAGAATATCATGAATTTTGTTTGTTTTGAAAACGATAATTGAATCGGAAAAATTCATGGTCAACACCAATCAAAATCTCAACAAAACCCGAAAAAAATCCATAGGCCTACGGATTTTTCAATTTTTGACCCAAACATTTTTTGACTCCGATCTGTTTGAAACTCTCGTCATTTATAAAACCGACAACGCTGATTCCATTTCTGTTGGCCATTAATCCAGAACTATTCGGAAATTTGAGTTTGTGAAGTTGAGCCATTCTTGACGTCGACTCTGAAGGCCTGTAACTTCAGGAGGCTCAGAATCTTAAACCTATGATTTTTCTTTGTTTTGAAGATTTTTTTTTCAACTTTTGGCCCAAAAATTTTTTGTCTCAAAATCTTACATGAACAAAAGTGCTGAAATAATTTTGAATAGGATTAACATAGTCTTACATAGTGAACCTTCTGGAAGTCAAGTTACAAAATCAATCAATTTCAGTTGATCGATGCTGAAGCAGTCGCCAGACTATGGGGCCAACGCAAGTCGAAACCCAACATGAACTACGATAAGCTCTCCAGAGCGCTGAGATACTACTACGAGAAGAATATCATCAAGAAGGTAAGAACACCTACAGTAACCGCCCACTTACAGTATCCCTTTCAGGTCATCGGTCAAAAGTTCGTGTACAGATTCGTCCAACTTGAAGGCAGCCAAACTCCATTCCATCCGGTCAAAGTTGAAACTAACATTAAAGAGGAGAATGGTGAGTTCTCAGTGCAAACACACCCACGACAATATGCACAATTCCAGATTCATTCTCGCCATCTGCATTCACGAAAGCAGCCAACTTCTCGGCGATGAGCCTAATAAACAACAACCAACAGAGTACTTCAACACCTTCCCCTTCTGAAAGGTGAGTTCTCGCTGCGTCTTCAATTGTCGATTTACGATCGTATTAATGAACAACAATTGGTTTTTGCGAACAGAAATGTAGACCACATTGAGTAGATCAAATTTGAGTTACTGTAGTGTTCAGAAAATTTTGAATTGGGACAAACTAAAGTCATAAGATTCTGAGGTTTAGTTCCAAAGATACAGGCCTTCAAACTGATTTAAAGCGAGTTTTTTCAGCACTTGTTCACCTGCATCATCATCGAGCTCATGCCAAGCGGCAGCCCATAGTCCACCCGGACCAAGCCGACCAGCCAGCACGGAGTCGAGCAACAAAAGACAACTAAGCGAATCGACGCCATCAACTGGCGCGAAACGATCCAAGCCGAATCCACTGAATCTAACGGCAACAACGAATCTCCCTGCGACCATGCCACAGATGCCGGCGTTCAGCCCACTGCTTCTTCTACAGAACAGTCCGAATCACATCACACCGGCTCAACTATACGCGACAATCATGTCAGCGAGCCTGTACGGGCCACAAATGAGCCCTATCTTTGCACACAGCCCGTTTAGGTCACCAATAGCGACGCCAAAAGGAACACCAGGACAGCCTCATGTTAGTTTTTTCAATTTTCTCGAAAAACCACGTCAAATTTTACGTTTCTGAAAATGCCACGTGTAAATGCAACGTTTCTGAAAATGCCACGTGTAAATGCAACGTTTCTGGAAATTCAACGTTTCTGAAAATTCCACGTTTCTGAAAATGCCACGTGTAAATGCTACGTTTCTGAAAATGCCACATATTCCCAAAAGTTACTTCAATCATCACGTTTTTTGTATTTCACAAAAATTTCTTGTTTGAAAAATTCCGAGAAAAAATATTGATTGATATTCACGTTTTCAATCAAAAATTCAGGTGTTTCAATTCCCACCGACATCAGTCGCAGCGGCAGCTTCTGCGTTCGCCACGTCATCACTTCTGAATCCGTTCTCGACGATCATGTCCCCGATGAACTTCATGATGGCTGGAAACCATAATTCAACCCCATCATTCAAGTTTCCATCAACCGAAGCATTGAAAACGCCGACTATTAAAACCCCCAGTAACTGATCTCATCTTGTAACATAGCATATTTACTAGAACGACCACCCACCAAGAATAAGCCAAAAATGAGCACCCCAGGAATAAAAAAAGAGTCTAGAGCATGCGGGAAGACTACATAACCATGTCCAGTTTGTATTTGATTTATTTTGTTCATCCGATAAATTGTAACAATTTGTTTGAGCGGAAACATATATACAAATAGAATCGATCAATTTGAATACGATGAGCATAGTCTGGCATGGTGAACGCCCTGGAAGTCGAGTTACAAGGACTACATAGCTCACGGATTTTTCAATTTTTGACCCGAGAATTTTTTTTGAAACTCTTGTCATTTATAGAACCGACAACGCTGATTCCATTTCTGTTGGCCATTCATCCAGAACTATTGGAGAAGTCGAGTTATGGGATGTTAAAGTTGAGCCATTTTCGACGTCGACTTTGAAGAACTGTAATTTCAGAACGAAAGCTTAGAATCTTCTAAAAACAAGAATATTGTGCTTTTAAAACACGTTAGAACCGATACAAGTCAAAATCTCAACAATTTTTACCGACCTCAAAATCGAAAAAATCCATGGGCTATAGCCCACGGATTTTTCAATTTTTGACCCGAAAATTTTTTGACTCCAATCTGTTTGAAACTTTCGTCATTTATAGAACCGACAACGCTGATTCCATTTCTGTTAACCATTCATCCAGAACTATTCGAAAAGTCGAGTTATGGGATGTTAAAGTTGAGCCATTTTCGACGTCGACTTTGAAGACCTGTAACTTAAGAACGAAGGCTCAGAGTCTTCTAAAAACAAGAATATTGTGCAATTTAAACACGTTAGAACCGATACAAGTCAAAATCTCAACAATTTTTACCGACCTCGAAATCGAAAAAATCCATGGGCTATAGCCCACGGATTTTTCAATTTTTGACCCGAAAATTTTTTGACTCCAATCTGTTTGAAACTCTTGTCATTTATAGAACCGACAACGCTGATTCCATTTCTGTTGGCCAATCATCCAGAACTATTCGGAAAGTCGAGTTATGGGATGTCAAAGTTGAGCCATTCTCGACGTCGACTTTGAAGACCTGTAACTTCAGAACGAAGGCTCAGAATCTTCTAAAAACAAAAATATTGTGCAATTTAAACACGTTAGAACCAATACAAGTCAAAATCTCAACAATTTTTACCGACCTCAAAATCGAAAAAATCCATGGGCTATAGCCCACGGATTTTTCAATTTTTGACCCGAAAATTTTTTGACTCCAATCTGTTTGAAACTCTTGTCATTTATAGAACCGACAACGCTGATTCCATTTCTGTTGGCCAATCATCCAGAACTATTCGGAAAGTCGAGTTATGGGATGTCAAAGTTGAGCCATTTTCGACGTCGACTTTGAAGACCTGTAACTTCAGAACGAAGGCTCAGAATCTTCTAAAAACAAGAATATTGTGCAATTTAAACACGTTAGAACCGATACAAGTCAAAATCTCAACAATTTTTTCCGACCTCAAAATCGAAAAAATCCATGGGCTATAGCCCACGGATTTTTCAATTTTTGACCCGAAAATTTTTTGACTCCAATCTGTTTGAAACTCTCGTCATTTATAGAACCGACAACGCTGATTCCATTTCTGTTGACCATTCATCCAGAACTATTCGAGAAGTCGAGTTATGGGATGTTAAAGTTGAGCCATTTTCGACGTCGACTTTGAAGACCTGTAACTTCAGAACGAAGGCTCAGAATCTTCTAAAAACAAAAATATTGTGCAATTTAAACACGTTAGAACCGATACATATCGAAATCTCAACAATTTTTACCGACTTCAAAATCGAAAAAATCCATGGGCTATAGCCCACGGATTTTTCAATTTTTGACCCGAAAATTTTTTGACTCCAATCTGTTTGAAACTCTTGTCATTTATAGAACCGACAACGCTGATTCCATTTCTGTTGACCATTCATCCAGAACTATTCGAGAAGTCAAGTTATGGGATGTTAAAGTTGAGCCATTTTCGACGTCGACTTTGAAGACCTGTAACTTCAGAACGAAGGCTCAGAATCTTCTAAAAACAAGAATATTGTGCAATTTAAACACGTTAGAACCGATACAAGTCAAAATCTCAACAATTTTTACCGACCTCAAAATCGAAAAAATCCATGGGCTATAGCCCACGGATTTTTCAATTTTTGACCCGAAAATTTTTTGACTCCAATCTGTTTGAAACTCTCGTCATTTATAGAACCGACAACGCTGATTCCATTTCTGTTGGCCAATCATCCAGACCTATTCGGAAAGTCGAGTTATGGGATGTTAAAGTTGAGCCATTTTCGACGTCGACTTTGAAGACCTGTAACTTAAGAACGAAGGCTCAGAATCTTCTGAAAACGAGAATATTGTACAATTTAAACACATTAGAACCGATACAAGTCAAAATCTCAACAATTTTTACCGACCTCAAAATCGAAAAAATCCATGGGCTATAGCCCACGGATTTTTCAATTTTTGACCCGAAAATTTTTTGACTCCAATCTGTTTGAAACTCTCGTCATTCATAGAACCGACAACGCTGATTCCATTTCTGTTGACCATTCATCCAGAACTATTCGAGAAGTCGAGTTATGGGATGTTAAAGTTGAGCCATTTTCGACGTCGACTTTGAAGACCTGTAACTTAAGAACGAAGGCTCAGAGTCTTCTAAAAACAAAAATATTGTGCAATTTAAACACGTTAGAACCGATACAAGTCAAAATCTCAACAATTTTTACCGACCTCAAAATCGAAAAAATCCATGGGCTATAGCCCACGGATTTTTCAATTTTTGACTCGAAAATTTTTTGACTCCAATCTGTTTGAAACTCTCGTCATTTATAGAACCGACAACGCTGATTTCATTTCTGTTGGCCATTCATCCAGAACTATTGGAGAAGTCGAGTTATGGGATGTTAAAGTTGAGCCATTTTCGACGTCGACTTTGAAGAACTGTAATTTCAGAACGAAAGCTTAGAATCTTCTAAAAACAAGAATATTGTGCAATTTAAACACGTTAGAACCGATACATATCAAAATCTCAACAATTTTTACCGACCTCAAAATCGAAAAAATCCATGGGCTATAGCCCACGGATTTTTCAATTTTTGACCCGAAAATTTTTTGACTCCAATCTGTTTGAAACTCTTGTCATTTATAGAACCGACAACGCTGATTCCATTTCTGTTGGCCAATCATCCAGAACTATTCGGAAAGTCAAGTTATGGGATGTTAAAGTTGAGCCATTTCCGACGTCGACTTTGAAGACCTGTAACTTAAGAACGAAGGCTCAGAGTCTTCTAAAAACAAGAATATTGTGCAATTTAAACACGTTAGAACCGATACAAGTCAAAATCTCAACAACTTTTACCGACCTCAAAATCGAAAAAATCCATGGGCTATAGCCCACGGATTTTTCAATTTTTGACCCGAAAATTTTTTGACTCCAATCTGTTTGAAACTCTCGTCATTTATAGAACCGACAACGCTGATTCCATTTCTGTTGACCATTCATCCAGAACTATTCGGAAAGTCAAGTTATGGGATGTTAAAGTAGACCCATTTTCGACGTCGACTTTGAAGACCTGTAACTTAAGAACGAAGGCTCAGAATCTTCTAAAAACAAAAATATTGTGCAATTTTAACACGTTAGAACCGATACATATCAAAATCTCAACAATTTTTACCGACCTCAAAATCGAAAAAATCCATGGGCTATAGCCCACGGATTTTTCAATTTTTGACCCGAAAATTTTTTGACTCCAATCTGTTTGAAACTCTTGTCATTTATAGAACCGACAACGCTGATTCCATTTCTGTTGACCATTCATCCAGAACTATTCGAGAAGTCGAGTTATGGGATGTTAAAGTTGAGCCATTTTCGACGTCAACTTTGAAGAACTGTAATTTCAGAACGAAAGCTTAGAATCTTCTAAAAACAAGAATATTGTGCTTTTAAAACACGTTAGAACCAATACAAGTCAAAATCTCAACAATTTTTACCGACCTCAAAATCGAAAAAATCCATGGGCTATAGCCCACGGATTTTTCAATTTTTGACTCGAAAATTTTTTGACTCCAATCTGTTTGAAACTCTCGTCATTTATAGAGCCGACAACGCTGATTTCATTTCTGTTGGCCATTCATCCAGAACTATTGGAGAAGTCGAGTTATGGGATGTTAAAGTTGAGCCATTTTCGACGTCGACTTTGAAGAACTGTAATTTCAGAACGAAAGCTTAGAATCTTCTAAAAACAAGAATATTGTGCAATTTAAACACGTTAGAACCGATACATATCAAAATCTCAACAATTTTTACCGACCTCAAAATCGAAAAAATCCATGGGCTATAGCCCACGGATTTTTCAATTTTTGACCCGAAAATTTTTTGACTCCAATCTGTTTGAAACTCTTGTCATTTATAGAACCGACAACGCTGATTCCATTTCTGTTGGCCAATCATCCAGAACTATTCGGAAAGTCAAGTTATGGGATGTTAAAGTTGAGCCATTTCCGACGTCGACTTTGAAGACCTGTAACTTAAGAACGAAGGCTCAGAGTCTTCTAAAAACAAGAATATTGTGCAATTTAAACACGTTAGAACCGATACAAGTCAAAATCTCAACAACTTTTACCGACCTCAAAATCGAAAAAATCCATGGGCTATAGCCCACGGATTTTTCAATTTTTGACCCGAAAATTTTTTGACTCCAATCTGTTTGAAACTCTTGTCATTTATAGAACCGACAACGCTGATTCCATTTCTGTTGGCCAATCATCCAGAACTATTCGGAAAGTCGAGTTATGGGATGTCAAAGTTGAGCCATTTTCGACGTCGACTTTGAAGACCTGTAACTTAAGAACGAAGGCTCAGAGTCTTCTAAAAACAAGAATATTGTGCAATTTAAACACGTTAGAACCGATACAAGTCAAAATCTCAACAATTTTTACCGACCTCGAAATCGAAAAAATCCATGGGCTATAGCCCACGGATTTTTCAATTTTTGACCCCAAAATTTTTTGACTCCAATCTGTTTGAAACTCTTGTCATTTATAGAACCGACAACGCTGATTCCATTTCTGTTAGCCGATCATCCAGAACTATTCGGAAAGTCGAGTTATGGGATGTCAAAGTTGAGCCATTTTCGACGTCGACTTTGAAGACCTGTAACTTCAGAACGAAGGCTCAGAATCTTCTAAAAACAAAAATATTGTGCAATTTAAACACGTTAGAACCGATACAAGTCAAAATCTCAACAATTTTTACCGACCTCAAAATCGAAAAAATCCATGGGCTATAGCCCACGGATTTTTCAATTTTTGACCCGAAAATTTTTTGACTCCAATCTGTTTGAAACTCTTGTCATTTATAGAACCGACAACGCTGATTCCATTTCTGTTGGCCAATCATCCAGAACTATTCGGAAAGTCGAGTTATGGGATGTCAAAGTTGAGCCATTTTCGACGTCGACTTTGAAGACCTGTAACTTCAGAACGAAGGCTCAGAATCTTCTAAAAACAAAAATATTGTGCAATTTAAACACGTTAGAACCGATACAAGTCAAAATCTCAACAATTTTTTACCGACCTCAAAATCGAAAAAATCCATGGGCTATAGCCCACGGATTTTTCAATTTTTGACCCGAAAATTTTTTGACTCCAATCTGTTTGAAACTCTCGTCATTTATAGAACCGACAACGCTGATTCCATTTCTGTTGACCATTCATCCAGAACTACTCGAGAAGTCGAGTTATGGGATGTCAAAGTTGAGCCATTTTCGACGTCGACTTTGAAGACCTGTAACTTCAGAACGAAGGCTCAGAATCTTCTAAAAACAAAAATATTGTGCAATTTAAACACGTTAGAACCGATACATATCAAAATCTCAACAATTTTTACCGACCTCAAAATCGAAAAAATCCATGGGCTATAGCCCACGGATTTTTCAATTTTTGACCCGAAAATTTTTTGATTCCAATCTGTTTGAAACTCTTGTCATTTATAGAACCGACAACGCTGACTCCATTTCTGTTGGCCAATCATCCAGAACTATTCGGAAAGTCGAGTTATGGGATGTCAAAGTTGAGCCATTTTCGACGTCGACTTTGAAGACCTGTAACTTCAGAACGAAGGCTCAGAATCTTCTAAAAACAAGAATATTGTGCAATTTAAACACGTTAGAACCGATACAAGTCAAAATCTCAACAATTTTTTCCGACCTCAAAATCGAAAAAATCCATGGGCTATAGCCCACGGATTTTTCAATTTTTGACCCGAAAATTTTTTGACTCCAATCTGTTTGAAACTCTCGTCATTTATAGAACCGACAACGCTGATTCCATTTCTGTTGACCATTCATCCAGAACTATTCGAGAAGTCGAGTTATGGGATGTTAAAGTTGAGCCATTTTCGACGTCGACTTTGAAGACCTGTAACTTCAGAACGAAGGCTCAGAATCTTCTAAAAACAAAAATATTGTGCAATTTAAACACGTTAGAACCGATACAAGTCAAAATCTCAACAATTTTTACCGACCTCAAAATCGAAAAAATCCATGGGCTATAGCCCACGGATTTTTCAATTTTTGACCCGAAAATTTTTTGACTCCAATCTGTTTGAAACTCTTGTCATTTATAGAACCGACAACGCTGATTCCATTTCTGTTGACCATTCATCCAGAACTACTCGAGAAGTCGAGTTATGGGATGTTAAAGTAGACCCATTTTCGACGTCGACTTTGAAGACCTGTAACTTAAGAACGAAGGCTCAGAATCTTCTAAAAACAAAAATATTGTGCAATTTTAACACGTTAGAACCGATACATATCAAAATCTCAACAATTTTTACCGACCTCAAAATCGAAAAAATCCATGGGCTATAGCCCACGGATTTTTCAATTTTTGACCCGAAAATTTTTTGACTCCAATCTGTTTGAAACTCTTGTCATTTATAGAACCGACAACGCTGATTCCATTTCTGTTGACCATTCATCCAGAACTATTCGAGAAGTCGAGTTATGGGATGTTAAAGTTGAGCCATTTTCGACGTCAACTTTGAAGAACTGTAATTTCAGAACGAAAGCTTAGAATCTTCTAAAAACAAGAATATTGTGCTTTTAAAACACGTTAGAACCAATACAAGTCAAAATCTCAACAATTTTTACCGACCTCAAAATCGAAAAAATCCATGGGCTATAGCCCACGGATTTTTCAATTTTTGACTCGAAAATTTTTTGACTCCAATCTGTTTGAAACTCTCGTCATTTATAGAGCCGACAACGCTGATTTCATTTCTGTTGGCCATTCATCCAGAACTATTGGAGAAGTCGAGTTATGGGATGTTAAAGTTGAGCCATTTTCGACGTCGACTTTGAAGAACTGTAATTTCAGAACGAAAGCTTAGAATCTTCTAAAAACAAGAATATTGTGCAATTTAAACACGTTAGAACCGATACATATCAAAATCTCAACAATTTTTACCGACCTCAAAATCGAAAAAATCCATGGGCTATAGCCCACGGATTTTTCAATTTTTGACCCGAAAATTTTTTGACTCCAATCTGTTTGAAACTTGGTCAACAGAAATGGAATCAGCGTTGTCGGTTCTATAAATGACAAGAGTTTCAAACAGATTGGAGTCAAAAAATTTTCGGGTCAAAAATTGAAAAATCCGTGGGCTATAGCCCATGGATTTTTTCGATTTTGAGGTCGGTAAAAATTGTTGAGATTTCGACTTGTATCGGTTCTTACGTGTTTAAATTGCACAATATTCTTGTTTTTAGAAGATTCTGAGCCTTCGTTCTGAAGTTACAGGTCTTCAAAGTCGACGTCGAAAATGGCTCAACTTTAACATCCCATAACTCGACTTCTCGAATAGTTCTGGATGAATGGTCAACAGAAATGGAATCAGCGTTGTCGGTTCTATAAATGACGAGAGTTTCAAACAGATTGGAGTCAAAAAATTTTCGGGTCAAAAATTGAAAAATCCGTGGGCTATAGCCCATGGATTTTTTCGATTTTGAGGTCGGTAAAAATTGTTGAGATTTTGACTTGTATCGGTTCTAACGTGTTTAAATTGCACAATATTCTTGTTTTTAGAAGACTCTGAGCCTTCGTTCTTAAGTTACAGGTCTTCAAAGTCGACGTCGGAAATGGCTCAAATTTAACATCCCATAACTTGACTTTCCGAATAGTTCTGAATGATTGGCCAACAGAAATGGAATCAGCGTTGTCGGTTCTATAAATGACAAGAGTTTCAAACAGATTGGAGTCAAAAAATTTTCGGGTCAAAAATTGAAAAATCCGTGGGCTATAGCCCATGGATTTTTTCGATTTTGAGGTCGGAAAAAATTGTTGAGATTTTGACTTGTATCGGTTCTAACGTGTTTAAATTGCACAATATTCTTGTTTTTAGAAGATTCTGAGCCTTCGTTCTTAAGTTACAGGTCTTCAAAGTCGACGTCGAAAATGGCTCAACTTTAACATCCCATAACTTGACTTTCCGAATAGTTCTGGATGATTGGCCAACAGAAATGGAATCAGCGTTGTCGGTTCTATAAATGACAAGAGTTTCAAACAGATTGGAGTCAAAAAATTTTCGGGTCAAAAATTGAAAAATCCGTGGGCTATAGCCCATGGATTTTTTCGATTTTGAGGTCGGTAAAAATTGTTGAGATTTTGACTTGTATCGGTTCTAACGTGTTTAAATTGCACATTATTCTTGTTTTTAGAAGATTCTGAGCCTTCGTTCTTAAGTTACAGGTCTTCAAAGTCGACGTCGAAAATGGGTCTACTTTAACATCCCATAACTTGACTTTCCGAATAGTTCTGGATGAATGGTCAACAGAAATGAAATCAGCGTTGTCGGTTCTCTGAATGACGAGAGTTTCAAACAGATTGGAGTCAAAAAATTTTCGGGTCAAAAATTGAAAAATCCGTGGGCTATAGCCCATGGATTTTTTCGATTTTGAGGTCGGTAAAAATTGTTGAGATTTTGACTTGTATCGATTCTAACGTGTTTAAATTGCACAATATTTTTGTTTTTAGAAGATTCTGAGCCTTCGTTCTGAAGTTACAGGTCTTCAAAGTCGACGTCGAAAATGGCTCAACTTTGACATCCCATAACTCGACTTTCCGAATAGTTCTGGATGATTGGCCAACAGAAATGGAATCAGCGTTGTCGGTTCTATAAATGACAAGAGTTTCAAACAGATTGGAGTCAAAAAATTTTCGGGTCAAAAATTGAAAAATCCGTGGGCTATAGCCCATGGATTTTTTCGATTTTGAGGTCGGTAAAAATTGTTGAGATTTTGATATGTATCGGTTCTAACGTGTTTAAATTGCACAATATTTTTGTTTTTAGAAGATTCTGAGCCTTCGTTCTGAAGTTACAGGTCTTCAAAGTCGACGTCGAAAATGGCTCAACTTTAACATCCCATAACTCGACTTCTCGAATAGTTCAGGATGAATGGTCAACAGAAATGGAATCAGCGTTGTCGGTTCTATAAATGACAAGAGTTTCAAACAGATTGGAGTCAAAAAATTTTCGGGTCAAAAATTGAAAAATCCGTGGGCTATAGCCCATGGATTTTTTCGATTTTGAGGTCGGTAAAAATTGTTGAGATTTTGATATGTATCGGTTCTAACGTGTTTAAATTGCACAATATTTTTGTTTTTAGAAGATTCTGAGCCTTCGTTCTGAAGTTACAGGTCTTCAAAGTCGACGTCGAAAATGGCTCAACTTTAACATCCCATAACTCGACTTCTCGAATAGTTCTGGATGAATGGTCAACAGAAATGGAATCAGCGTTGTCGGTTCTATAAATGACGAGAGTTTCAAACAGATTGGAGTCAAAAAATTTTCGGGTCAAAAATTGAAAAATCCGTGGGCTATAGCCCATGGATTTTTTCGATTTTGAGGTCGGAAAAAATTGTTGAGATTTTGACTTGTATCGGTTCTAACGTGTTTAAATTGCACAATATTCTTGTTTTTAGAAGATTTTGAGCCTTCGTTCTGAAGTTACAGGTCTTCAAAGTCGACGTCGAAAATGGCTCAACTTTGACATCCCATAACTCGACTTTCCGAATAGTTCTGGATGATTGGCCAACAGAAATGGAGTCAGCGTTGTCGGTTCTATAAATGACAAGAGTTTCAAACAGATTGGAATCAAAAAATTTTCGGGTCAAAAATTGAAAAATCCGTGGGCTATAGCCCATGGATTTTTTCGATTTTGAGGTCGGTAAAAATTGTTGAGATTTTGATATGTATCGGTTCTAACGTGTTTAAATTGCACAATATTTTTGTTTTTAGAAGATTCTGAGCCTTCGTTCTGAAGTTACAGGTCTTCAAAGTCGACGTCGAAAATGGCTCAACTTTGACATCCCATAACTCGACTTCTCGAGTAGTTCTGGATGAATGGTCAACAGAAATGGAATCAGCGTTGTCGGTTCTATAAATGACGAGAGTTTCAAACAGATTGGAGTCAAAAAATTTTCGGGTCAAAAATTGAAAAATCCGTGGGCTATAGCCCATGGATTTTTTCGATTTTGAGGTCGGAGAAAATTGTTGAGATTTTGACTTGTATCGGTTCTAACGTGTTTAAATTGCACAATATTCTTGTTTTTAGAAGATTCTGAGCCTTCGTTCTGAAGTTACAGGTCTTCAAAGTCGACGTCGAAAATGGCTCAACTTTAACATCCCATAACTTGACTTTCCGAATAGTTCTGGATGAATGGTCAACAGAAATGAAATCAGCGTTGTCGGTTCTATGAATGACGAGAGTTTCAAACAGATTGGAGTCAAAAAATTTTCGGGTCAAAAATTGAAAAATCCGTGGGCTATAGCCCATGGATTTTTTCGATTTTGAGGTCGGTAAAAATTGTTGAGATTTTGACTTGTATCGGTTCTAACGTGTTTAAATTGCACATTATTCTTGTTTTTAGAAGATTCTGAGCCTTCGTTCTGAAGTTACAGGTCTTCAAAGTCGACGTCGAAAATGGCTCAACTTTGACATCCCATAACTCGACTTCCCGAATAGTTCTGGATGAATGGCCAACAGAAATGGAATCAGCGTTGTCGGTTCTATAAATGACAAGAGTTTCAAACAGATCGGAGTCAAAAAATTTTCGGGTCAAAAATTGAAAAATCCGTGGGCTATAGCCCATGGATTTTTTCGATTTTGAGGTCGGTAAAAATTGTTGAGATTTTGACTTGTATCGGTTCTAACGTGTTTAAATTGCACAATATTTTTGTTTTTAGAAGATTCTGAGCCTTCGTTCTGAAGTTACAGGTCTTCAAAGTCGACGTCGAAAATGGCTCAACTTTGACATCCCATAACTCGACTTTCCGAATAGTTCTGGATGATTGGCCAACAGAAATGGAATCAGCGTTGTCGGTTCTATAAATGACAAGAGTTTCAAACAGATTGGAGTCAAAAAATTTTCGGGTCAAAAATTGAAAAATCCGTGGGCTATAGCCCATGGATTTTTTCGATTTCGAGGTCGGTAAAAATTGTTGAGATTTTGACTTGTATCGGTTCTAACGTGTTTAAATTGCACAATATTCTTGTTTTTAGAAGATTCTGAGCCTTCGTTCTTAAGTTACAGGTCTTCAAAGTCGACGTCGAAAATGGGTCTACTTTAACATCCCATAACTTGACTTTCCGACTAGTTCAGGATGAATGGTCAACAGAAATGGAATCAGCGTTGTCGGTTCTATAAATGACAAGAGTTTCAAACAGATTGGAGTCAAAAAATTTTCGGGTCAAAAATTGAAAAATCCGTGGGCTATAGCCCATGGATTTTTTCGATTTTGAGGTCGGTAAAAATTGTTGAGATTTTGATATGTATCGGTTCTAACGTGTTTAAATTGCACAATATTTTTGTTTTTAGAAGATTCTGAGCCTTCGTTCTGAAGTTACAGGTCTTCAAAGTCGACGTCGAAAATGGCTCAACTTTAACATCCCATAACTCGACTTCTCGAATAGTTCTGGATGAATGGTCAACAGAAATGGAATCAGCGTTGTCGGTTCTATAAATGACGAGAGTTTCAAACAGATTGGAGTCAAAAAATTTTCGGGTCAAAAATTGAAAAATCCGTGGGCTATAGCCCATGGATTTTTTCGATTTTGAGGTCGGAAAAAATTGTTGAGATTTTGACTTGTATCGGTTCTAACGTGTTTAAATTGCACAATATTCTTGTTTTTAGAAGATTCTGAGCCTTCGTTCTGAAGTTACAGGTCTTCAAAGTCGACGTCGAAAATGGCTCAACTTTGACATCCCATAACTCGACTTTCCGAATAGTTCTGGATGATTGGCCAACAGAAATGGAGTCAGCGTTGTCGGTTCTATAAATGACAAGAGTTTCAAACAGATTGGAATCAAAAAATTTTCGGGTCAAAAATTGAAAAATCCGTGGGCTATAGCCCATGGATTTTTTCGATTTTGAGGTCGGTAAAAATTGTTGAGATTTTGACTTGTATCGGTTCTAACGTGTTTAAATTGCACAATATTCTTGTTTTTAGAAGATTCTGAGCCTTCGTTCTGAAGTTACAGGTCTTCAAAGTCGACGTCGAAAATGGCTCAACTTTGACATCCCATAACTCGACTTTCCGAATAGTTCTGGATGAATGGTCAACAGAAATGGAATCAGCGTTGTCGGTTCTATAAATGACGAGAGTTTCAAACAGATTGGAGTCAAAAAATTTTCGGGTCAAAAATTGAAAAATCCGTGGGCTATAGCCCATGGATTTTTTCGATTTTGAGGTCGGAAAAAATTGTTGAGATTTTGACTTGTATCGGTTCTAACGTGTTTAAATTGCACAATATTCTTGTTTTTAGAAGATTCTGAGCCTTCGTTCTGAAGTTACAGGTCTTCAAAGTCGACGTCGAAAATGGCTCAACTTTGACATCCCATAACTCGACTTTCCGAATAGTTCTGGATGATTGGCCAACAGAAATGGAGTCAGCGTTGTCGGTTCTATAAATGACAAGAGTTTCAAACAGATTGGAATCAAAAAATTTTCGGGTCAAAAATTGAAAAATCCGTGGGCTATAGCCCATGGATTTTTTCGATTTTGAGGTCGGTAAAAATTGTTGAGATTTTGATATGTATCGGTTCTAACGTGTTTAAATTGCACAATATTTTTGTTTTTAGAAGATTCTGAGCCTTCGTTCTGAAGTTACAGGTCTTCAAAGTCGACGTCGAAAATGGCTCAACTTTGACATCCCATAACTCGACTTCTCGAGTAGTTCTGGATGAATGGTCAACAGAAATGGAATCAGCGTTGTCGGTTCTATAAATGACAAGAGTTTCAAACAGATTGGAGTCAAAAAATTTTCGGGTCAAAATTGAAAAATCCGTGGGCTATAGCCCATGGATTTTTTCGATTTTGAGGTCGGTAAAAATTGTTGAGATTTTGACTTGTATCGGTTCTAACGTGTTTAAATTGCACAATATTTTTGTTTTTAGAAGATTCTGAGCCTTCGTTCTGAAGTTACAGGTCTTCAAAGTCGACGTCGAAAATGGCTCAACTTTAACATCCCATAACTCGACTTCTCGAATAGTTCTGGATGAATGGTCAACAGAAATGGAATCAGCGTTGTCGGTTCTATAAATGACGAGAGTTTCAAACAGATTGGAGTCAAAAAATTTTCGGGTCAAAAATTGAAAAATCCGTGGGCTATAGCCCATGGATTTTTTCGATTTTGAGGTCGGAAAAAATTGTTGAGATTTTGACTTGTATCGGTTCTAACGTGTTTGAATTGCACAATATTCTTGTTTTTAGAAGATTCTGAGCCTTCGTTCTGAAGTTACAGGTCTTCAAAGTCGACGTCGAAAATGGCTCAACTTTGACATCCCATAACTCGACTTTCCGAATAGTTCTGGATGATTGGCCAACAGAAATGGAGTCAGCGTTGTCGGTTCTATAAATGACAAGAGTTTCAAACAGATTGGAATCAAAAAATTTTCGGGTCAAAATTGAAAAATCCGTGGGCTATAGCCCATGGATTTTTTCGATTTTGAGGTCGGTAAAAATTGTTGAGATTTTGATATGTATCGGTTCTAACGTGTTTAAATTGCACAATATTTTTGTTTTTAGAAGATTCTGAGCCTTCGTTCCGAAGTTACAGGTCTTCAAAGTCGACGTCGAAAATGGCTCAACTTTGACATCCCATAACTCGACTTCTCGAGTAGTTCTGGATGAATGGTCAACAGAAATGGAGTCAGCGTTGTCGGTTCTATAAATGACAAGAGTTTCAAACAGATTGGAATCAAAAAATTTTCGGGTCAAAAATTGAAAAATCCGTGGGCTATAGCCCATGGATTTTTTCGATTTTGAGGTCGGTAAAAATTGTTGAGATTTTGATATGTATCGGTTCTAACGTGTTTAAATTGCACAATATTTTTGTTTTTAGAAGATTCTGAGCCTTCGTTCTGAAGTTACAGGTCTTCAAAGTCGACGTCGAAAATGGCTCAACTTTGACATCCCATAACTCGACTTCTCGAGTAGTTCTGGATGAATGGTCAACAGAAATGGAATCAGCGTTGTCGGTTCTATAAATGACAAGAGTTTCAAACAGATTGGAGTCAAAAAATTTTCGGGTCAAAAATTGAAAAATCCGTGGGCTATAGCCCATGGATTTTTTCGATTTTGAGGTCGGTAAAAATTGTTGAGATTTTGACTTGTATCGGTTCTAACGTGTTTAAATTGCACAATATTTTTGTTTTTAGAAGATTCTGAGCCTTCGTTCTGAAGTTACAGGTCTTCAAAGTCGACGTCGAAAATGGCTCAACTTTAACATCCCATAACTCGACTTCTCGAATAGTTCTGGATGAATGGTCAACAGAAATGGAATCAGCGTTGTCGGTTCTATAAATGACGAGAGTTTCAAACAGATTGGAGTCAAAAAATTTTCGGGTCAAAAATTGAAAAATCCGTGGGCTATAGCCCATGGATTTTTTCGATTTTGAGGTCGGAAAAAATTGTTGAGATTTTGACTTGTATCGGTTCTAACGTGTTTAAATTGCACAATATTCTTGTTTTTAGAAGATTCTGAGCCTTCGTTCTGAAGTTACAGGTCTTCAAAGTCGACGTCGAAAATGGCTCAACTTTGACATCCCATAACTCGACTTTCCGAATAGTTCTGGATGATTGGCCAACAGAAATGGAGTCAGCGTTGTCGGTTCTATAAATGACAAGAGTTTCAAACAGATTGGAATCAAAAAATTTTCGGGTCAAAAATTGAAAAATCCGTGGGCTATAGCCCATGGATTTTTTCGATTTTGAGGTCGGTAAAAATTGTTGAGATTTTGATATGTATCGGTTCTAACGTGTTTAAATTGCACAATATTTTTGTTTTTAGAAGATTCTGAGCCTTCGTTCTGAAGTTACAGGTCTTCAAAGTCGACGTCGAAAATGGCTCAACTTTGACATCCCATAACTCGACTTCTCGAGTAGTTCTGGATGAATGGTCAACAGAAATGGAGTCAGCGTTGTCGGTTCTATAAATGACAAGAGTTTCAAACAGATTGGAATCAAAAAATTTTCGGGTCAAAAATTGAAAAATCCGTGGGCTATAGCCCATGGATTTTTTCGATTTTGAGGTCGGTAAAAATTGTTGAGATTTTGATATGTATCGGTTCTAACGTGTTTAAATTGCACAATATTTTTGTTTTTAGAAGATTCTGAGCCTTCGTTCTGAAGTTACAGGTCTTCAAAGTCGACGTCGAAAATGGCTCAACTTTGACATCCCATAACTCGACTTCTCGAGTAGTTCTGGATGAATGGTCAACAGAAATGGAATCAGCGTTGTCGGTTCTATAAATGACAAGAGTTTCAAACAGATTGGAGTCAAAAAATTTTCGGGTCAAAAATTGAAAAATCCGTGGGCTATAGCCCATGGATTTTTTCGATTTTGAGGTCGGTAAAAATTGTTGAGATTTTGACTTGTATCGGTTCTAACGTGTTTAAATTGCACAATATTTTTGTTTTTAGAAGATTCTGAGCCTTCGTTCTGAAGTTACAGGTCTTCAAAGTCGACGTCGAAAATGGCTCAACTTTAACATCCCATAACTCGACTTCTCGAATAGTTCTGGATGAATGGTCAACAGAAATGGAATCAGCGTTGTCGGTTCTATAAATGACGAGAGTTTCAAACAGATTGGAGTCAAAAAATTTTCGGGTCAAAAATTGAAAAATCCGTGGGCTATAGCCCATGGATTTTTTCGATTTTGAGGTCGGAAAAAATTGTTGAGATTTTGACTTGTATCGGTTCTAACGTGTTTAAATTGCACAATATTCTTGTTTTTAGAAGATTCTGAGCCTTCGTTCTGAAGTTACAGGTCTTCAAAGTCGACGTCGAAAATGGCTCAACTTTGACATCCCATAACTCGACTTTCCGAATAGTTCTGGATGATTGGCCAACAGAAATGGAGTCAGCGTTGTCGGTTCTATAAATGACAAGAGTTTCAAACAGATTGGAATCAAAAAATTTTCGGGTCAAAAATTGAAAAATCCGTGGGCTATAGCCCATGGATTTTTTCGATTTTGAGGTCGGTAAAAATTGTTGAGATTTTGATATGTATCGGTTCTAACGTGTTTAAATTGCACAATATTTTTGTTTTTAGAAGATTCTGAGCCTTCGTTCTGAAGTTACAGGTCTTCAAAGTCGACGTCGAAAATGGCTCAACTTTGACATCCCATAACTCGACTTCTCGAGTAGTTCTGGATGAATGGTCAACAGAAATGGAATCAGCGTTGTCGGTTCTATAAATGACGAGAGTTTCAAACAGATTGGAGTCAAAAAATTTTCGGGTCAAAAATTGAAAAATCCGTGGGCTATAGCCCATGGATTTTTTCGATTTTGAGGTCGGTAAAAAATTGTTGAGATTTTGACTTGTATCGGTTCTAACGTGTTTAAATTGCACAATATTTTTGTTTTTAGAAGATTCTGAGCCTTCGTTCTGAAGTTACAGGTCTTCAAAGTCGACGTCGAAAATGGCTCAACTTTGACATCCCATAACTCGACTTTCCGAATAGTTCTGGATGATTGGCCAACAGAAATGGAATCAGCGTTGTCGGTTCTATAAATGACAAGAGTTTCAAACAGATTGGAGTCAAAAAATTTTCGGGTCAAAAATTGAAAAATCCGTGGGCTATAGCCCATGGATTTTTTCGATTTTGAGGTCGGTAAAAATTGTTGAGATTTTGACTTGTATCGGTTCTAACGTGTTTAAATTGCACAATATTTTTGTTTTTAGAAGATTCTGAGCCTTCGTTCTGAAGTTACAGGTCTTCAAAGTCGACGTCGAAAATGGCTCAACTTTGACATCCCATAACTCGACTTTCCGAATAGTTCTGGATGATCGGCTAACAGAAATGGAATCAGCGTTGTCGGTTCTATAAATGACAAGAGTTTCAAACAGATTGGAGTCAAAAAATTTTGGGGTCAAAAATTGAAAAATCCGTGGGCTATAGCCCATGGATTTTTTCGATTTCGAGGTCGGTAAAAATTGTTGAGATTTTGACTTGTATCGGTTCTAACGTGTTTAAATTGCACAATATTCTTGTTTTTAGAAGACTCTGAGCCTTCGTTCTTAAGTTACAGGTCTTCAAAGTCGACGTCGAAAATGGCTCAACTTTGACATCCCATAACTCGACTTTCCGAATAGTTCTGGATGATTGGCCAACAGAAATGGAATCAGCGTTGTCGGTTCTATAAATGACAAGAGTTTCAAACAGATTGGAGTCAAAAAATTTTCGGGTCAAAAATTGAAAAATCCGTGGGCTATAGCCCATGGATTTTTTCGATTTTGAGGTCGGTAAAAGTTGTTGAGATTTTGACTTGTATCGGTTCTAACGTGTTTAAATTGCACAATATTCTTGTTTTTAGAAGACTCTGAGCCTTCGTTCTTAAGTTACAGGTCTTCAAAGTCGACGTCGGAAATGGCTCAACTTTAACATCCCATAACTTGACTTTCCGAATAGTTCTGGATGATTGGCCAACAGAAATGGAATCAGCGTTGTCGGTTCTATAAATGACAAGAGTTTCAAACAGATTGGAGTCAAAAAATTTTCGGGTCAAAAATTGAAAAATCCGTGGGCTATAGCCCATGGATTTTTTCGATTTTGAGGTCGGTAAAAATTGTTGAGATTTTGATATGTATCGGTTCTAACGTGTTTAAATTGCACAATATTCTTGTTTTTAGAAGATTCTAAGCTTTCGTTCTGAAATTACAGTTCTTCAAAGTCGACGTCGAAAATGGCTCAACTTTAACATCCCATAACTCGACTTCTCCAATAGTTCTGGATGAATGGCCAACAGAAATGAAATCAGCGTTGTCGGCTCTATAAATGACGAGAGTTTCAAACAGATTGGAGTCAAAAAATTTTCGAGTCAAAAATTGAAAAATCCGTGGGCTATAGCCCATGGATTTTTTCGATTTTGAGGTCGGTAAAAATTGTTGAGATTTTGACTTGTATTGGTTCTAACGTGTTTTAAAAGCACAATATTCTTGTTTTTAGAAGATTCTAAGCTTTCGTTCTGAAATTACAGTTCTTCAAAGTTGACGTCGAAAATGGCTCAACTTTAACATCCCATAACTCGACTTCTCGAATAGTTCTGGATGAATGGTCAACAGAAATGGAATCAGCGTTGTCGGTTCTATAAATGACAAGAGTTTCAAACAGATTGGAGTCAAAAAATTTTCGGGTCAAAAATTGAAAAATCCGTGGGCTATAGCCCATGGATTTTTTCGATTTTGAGGTCGGTAAAAATTGTTGAGATTTTGATATGTATCGGTTCTAACGTGTTAAAATTGCACAATATTTTTGTTTTTAGAAGATTCTGAGCCTTCGTTCTTAAGTTACAGGTCTTCAAAGTCGACGTCGAAAATGGGTCTACTTTAACATCCCATAACTCGACTTCTCGAGTAGTTCTGGATGAATGGTCAACAGAAATGGAATCAGCGTTGTCGGTTCTATAAATGACAAGAGTTTCAAACAGATTGGAGTCAAAAAATTTTCGGGTCAAAAATTGAAAAATCCGTGGGCTATAGCCCATGGATTTTTTCGATTTTGAGGTCGGTAAAAATTGTTGAGATTTTGACTTGTATCGGTTCTAACGTGTTTAAATTGCACAATATTTTTGTTTTTAGAAGATTCTGAGCCTTCGTTCTGAAGTTACAGGTCTTCAAAGTCGACGTCGAAAATGGCTCAACTTTAACATCCCATAACTCGACTTCTCGAATAGTTCTGGATGAATGGTCAACAGAAATGGAATCAGCGTTGTCGGTTCTATAAATGACGAGAGTTTCAAACAGATTGGAGTCAAAAAATTTTCGGGTCAAAAATTGAAAAATCCGTGGGCTATAGCCCATGGATTTTTTCGATTTTGAGGTCGGAAAAAATTGTTGAGATTTTGACTTGTATCGGTTCTAACGTGTTTAAATTGCACAATATTCTTGTTTTTAGAAGATTCTGAGCCTTCGTTCTGAAGTTACAGGTCTTCAAAGTCGACGTCGAAAATGGCTCAACTTTGACATCCCATAACTCGACTTTCCGAATAGTTCTGGATGATTGGCCAACAGAAATGGAGTCAGCGTTGTCGGTTCTATAAATGACAAGAGTTTCAAACAGATTGGAATCAAAAAATTTTCGGGTCAAAAATTGAAAAATCCGTGGGCTATAGCCCATGGATTTTTTCGATTTTGAGGTCGGTAAAAATTGTTGAGATTTTGATATGTATCGGTTCTAACGTGTTTAAATTGCACAATATTTTTGTTTTTAGAAGATTCTGAGCCTTCGTTCTGAAGTTACAGGTCTTCAAAGTCGACGTCGAAAATGGCTCAACTTTGACATCCCATAACTCGACTTCTCGAGTAGTTCTGGATGAATGGTCAACAGAAATGGAATCAGCGTTGTCGGTTCTATAAATGACGAGAGTTTCAAACAGATTGGAGTCAAAAAATTTTCGGGTCAAAAATTGAAAAATCCGTGGGCTATAGCCCATGGATTTTTTCGATTTTGAGGTCGGTAAAAAATTGTTGAGATTTTGACTTGTATCGGTTCTAACGTGTTTAAATTGCACAATATTTTTGTTTTTAGAAGATTCTGAGCCTTCGTTCTGAAGTTACAGGTCTTCAAAGTCGACGTCGAAAATGGCTCAACTTTGACATCCCATAACTCGACTTTCCGAATAGTTCTGGATGATTGGCCAACAGAAATGGAATCAGCGTTGTCGGTTCTATAAATGACAAGAGTTTCAAACAGATTGGAGTCAAAAAATTTTCGGGTCAAAAATTGAAAAATCCGTGGGCTATAGCCCATGGATTTTTTCGATTTTGAGGTCGGTAAAAATTGTTGAGATTTTGACTTGTATCGGTTCTAACGTGTTTAAATTGCACAATATTTTTGTTTTTAGAAGATTCTGAGCCTTCGTTCTGAAGTTACAGGTCTTCAAAGTCGACGTCGAAAATGGCTCAACTTTGACATCCCATAACTCGACTTTCCGAATAGTTCTGGATGATCGGCTAACAGAAATGGAATCAGCGTTGTCGGTTCTATAAATGACAAGAGTTTCAAACAGATTGGAGTCAAAAAATTTTGGGGTCAAAAATTGAAAAATCCGTGGGCTATAGCCCATGGATTTTTTCGATTTCGAGGTCGGTAAAAATTGTTGAGATTTTGACTTGTATCGGTTCTAACGTGTTTAAATTGCACAATATTCTTGTTTTTAGAAGACTCTGAGCCTTCGTTCTTAAGTTACAGGTCTTCAAAGTCGACGTCGAAAATGGCTCAACTTTGACATCCCATAACTCGACTTTCCGAATAGTTCTGGATGATTGGCCAACAGAAATGGAATCAGCGTTGTCGGTTCTATAAATGACAAGAGTTTCAAACAGATTGGAGTCAAAAAATTTTCGGGTCAAAAATTGAAAAATCCGTGGGCTATAGCCCATGGATTTTTTCGATTTTGAGGTCGGTAAAAGTTGTTGAGATTTTGACTTGTATCGGTTCTAACGTGTTTAAATTGCACAATATTCTTGTTTTTAGAAGACTCTGAGCCTTCGTTCTTAAGTTACAGGTCTTCAAAGTCGACGTCGGAAATGGCTCAACTTTAACATCCCATAACTTGACTTTCCGAATAGTTCTGGATGATTGGCCAACAGAAATGGAATCAGCGTTGTCGGTTCTATAAATGACAAGAGTTTCAAACAGATTGGAGTCAAAAAATTTTCGGGTCAAAAATTGAAAAATCCGTGGGCTATAGCCCATGGATTTTTTCGATTTTGAGGTCGGTAAAAATTGTTGAGATTTTGATATGTATCGGTTCTAACGTGTTTAAATTGCACAATATTCTTGTTTTTAGAAGATTCTAAGCTTTCGTTCTGAAATTACAGTTCTTCAAAGTCGACGTCGAAAATGGCTCAACTTTAACATCCCATAACTCGACTTCTCCAATAGTTCTGGATGAATGGCCAACAGAAATGAAATCAGCGTTGTCGGCTCTATAAATGACGAGAGTTTCAAACAGATTGGAGTCAAAAAATTTTCGAGTCAAAAATTGAAAAATCCGTGGGCTATAGCCCATGGATTTTTTCGATTTTGAGGTCGGTAAAAATTGTTGAGATTTTGACTTGTATTGGTTCTAACGTGTTTTAAAAGCACAATATTCTTGTTTTTAGAAGATTCTAAGCTTTCGTTCTGAAATTACAGTTCTTCAAAGTTGACGTCGAAAATGGCTCAACTTTAACATCCCATAACTCGACTTCTCGAATAGTTCTGGATGAATGGTCAACAGAAATGGAATCAGCGTTGTCGGTTCTATAAATGACAAGAGTTTCAAACAGATTGGAGTCAAAAAATTTTCGGGTCAAAAATTGAAAAATCCGTGGGCTATAGCCCATGGATTTTTTCGATTTTGAGGTCGGTAAAAATTGTTGAGATTTTGATATGTATCGGTTCTAACGTGTTAAAATTGCACAATATTTTTGTTTTTAGAAGATTCTGAGCCTTCGTTCTTAAGTTACAGGTCTTCAAAGTCGACGTCGAAAATGGGTCTACTTTAACATCCCATAACTTGACTTTCCGAATAGTTCTGGATGAATGGTCAACAGAAATGGAATCAGCGTTGTCGGTTCTATAAATGACGAGAGTTTCAAACAGATTGGAGTCAAAAAATTTTCGGGTCAAAAATTGAAAAATCCGTGGGCTATAGCCCATGGATTTTTTCGATTTTGAGGTCGGTAAAAGTTGTTGAGATTTTGACTTGTATCGGTTCTAACGTGTTTAAATTGCACAATATTCTTGTTTTTAGAAGACTCTGAGCCTTCGTTCTTAAGTTACAGGTCTTCAAAGTCGACGTCGGAAATGGCTCAACTTTAACATCCCATAACTTGACTTTCCGAATAGTTCTGGATGATTGGCCAACAGAAATGGAATCAGCGTTGTCGGTTCTATAAATGACAAGAGTTTCAAACAGATTGGAGTCAAAAAATTTTCGGGTCAAAAATTGAAAAATCCGTGGGCTATAGCCCATGGATTTTTTCGATTTTGAGGTCGGTAAAAATTGTTGAGATTTTGATATGTATCGGTTCTAACGTGTTTAAATTGCACAATATTCTTGTTTTTAGAAGATTCTAAGCTTTCGTTCTGAAATTACAGTTCTTCAAAGTCGACGTCGAAAATGGCTCAACTTTAACATCCCATAACTCGACTTCTCCAATAGTTCTGGATGAATGGCCAACAGAAATGAAATCAGCGTTGTCGGTTCTATAAATGACGAGAGTTTCAAACAGATTGGAGTCAAAAAATTTTCGAGTCAAAAATTGAAAAATCCGTGGGCTATAGCCCATGGATTTTTTCGATTTTGAGGTCGGTAAAAATTGTTGAGATTTTGACTTGTATCGGTTCTAACGTGTTTAAATTGCACAATATTTTTGTTTTTAGAAGACTCTGAGCCTTCGTTCTTAAGTTACAGGTCTTCAAAGTCGACGTCGAAAATGGCTCAACTTTAACATCCCATAACTCGACTTCTCGAATAGTTCTGGATGAATGGTCAACAGAAATGGAATCAGCGTTGTCGGTTCTATGAATGACGAGAGTTTCAAACAGATTGGAGTCAAAAAATTTTCGGGTCAAAAATTGAAAAATCCGTGGGCTATAGCCCATGGATTTTTTCGATTTTGAGGTCGGTAAAAATTGTTGAGATTTTGACTTGTATCGGTTCTAATGTGTTTAAATTGTACAATATTCTCGTTTTCAGAAGATTCTGAGCCTTCGTTCTTAAGTTACAGGTCTTCAAAGTCGACGTCGAAAATGGCTCAACTTTAACATCCCATAACTCGACTTTCCGAATAGGTCTGGATGATTGGCCAACAGAAATGGAATCAGCGTTGTCGGTTCTATAAATGACGAGAGTTTCAAACAGATTGGAGTCAAAAAATTTTCGGGTCAAAAATTGAAAAATCCGTGGGCTATAGCCCATGGATTTTTTCGATTTTGAGGTCGGTAAAAATTGTTGAGATTTTGACTTGTATCGGTTCTAACGTGTTTAAATTGCACAATATTCTTGTTTTTAGAAGATTCTGAGCCTTCGTTCTGAAGTTACAGGTCTTCAAAGTCGACGTCGAAAATGGCTCAACTTTAACATCCCATAACTTGACTTCTCGAATAGTTCTGGATGAATGGTCAACAGAAATGGAATCAGCGTTGTCGGTTCTATAAATGACAAGAGTTTCAAACAGATTGGAGTCAAAAAATTTTCGGGTCAAAAATTGAAAAATCCGTGGGCTATAGCCCATGGATTTTTTCGATTTTGAAGTCGGTAAAAATTGTTGAGATTTCGATATGTATCGGTTCTAACGTGTTTAAATTGCACAATATTTTTGTTTTTAGAAGATTCTGAGCCTTCGTTCTGAAGTTACAGGTCTTCAAAGTCGACGTCGAAAATGGCTCAACTTTAACATCCCATAACTCGACTTCTCGAATAGTTCTGGATGAATGGTCAACAGAAATGGAATCAGCGTTGTCGGTTCTATAAATGACGAGAGTTTCAAACAGATTGGAGTCAAAAAATTTTCGGGTCAAAAATTGAAAAATCCGTGGGCTATAGCCCATGGATTTTTTCGATTTTGAGGTCGGAAAAAATTGTTGAGATTTTGACTTGTATCGGTTCTAACGTGTTTAAATTGCACAATATTCTTGTTTTTAGAAGATTCTGAGCCTTCGTTCTGAAGTTACAGGTCTTCAAAGTCGACGTCGAAAATGGCTCAACTTTGACATCCCATAACTCGACTTTCCGAATAGTTCTGGATGATTGGCCAACAGAAATGGAATCAGCGTTGTCGGTTCTATAAATGACAAGAGTTTCAAACAGATTGGAGTCAAAAAATTTTCGGGTCAAAAATTGAAAAATCCGTGGGCTATAGCCCATGGATTTTTTCGATTTTGAGGTCGGTAAAAATTGTTGAGATTTTGACTTGTATTGGTTCTAACGTGTTTAAATTGCACAATATTTTTGTTTTTAGAAGATTCTGAGCCTTCGTTCTGAAGTTACAGGTCTTCAAAGTCGACGTCGAGAATGGCTCAACTTTGACATCCCATAACTCGACTTTCCGAATAGTTCTGGATGATTGGCCAACAGAAATGGAATCAGCGTTGTCGGTTCTATAAATGACAAGAGTTTCAAACAGATTGGAGTCAAAAAATTTTCGGGTCAAAAATTGAAAAATCCGTGGGCTATAGCCCATGGATTTTTTCGATTTCGAGGTCGGTAAAAATTGTTGAGATTTTGACTTGTATCGGTTCTAACGTGTTTAAATTGCACAATATTCTTGTTTTTAGAAGACTCTGAGCCTTCGTTCTTAAGTTACAGGTCTTCAAAGTCGACGTCGAAAATGGCTCAACTTTAACATCCCATAACTCGACTTTTCGAATAGTTCTGGATGAATGGTTAACAGAAATGGAATCAGCGTTGTCGGTTCTATAAATGACGAAAGTTTCAAACAGATTGGAGTCAAAAAATTTTCGGGTCAAAAATTGAAAAATCCGTGGGCTATAGCCCATGGATTTTTTCGATTTTGAGGTCGGTAAAAATTGTTGAGATTTTGACTTGTATCGGTTCTAACGTGTTTTAAAAGCACAATATTCTTGTTTTTAGAAGATTCTAAGCTTTCGTTCTGAAATTACAGTTCTTCAAAGTCGACGTCGAAAATGGCTCAACTTTAACATCCCATAACTCGACTTCTCCAATAGTTCTGGATGAATGGCCAACAGAAATGGAATCAGCGTTGTCGGTTCTATAAATGACAAGAGTTTCAAAAAAAATTCTCGGGTCAAAAATTGAAAAATCCGTGAGCTATGTAGTCCTTGTAACTCGACTTCCAGGGCGTTCACCATGCCAGACTATGCTCATCGTATTCAAATTGATCGATTCTATTTGTATATATGTTTCCGCTCAAACAAATTGTTACAATTTATCGGATGAACAAAATAAATCAAATACAAACTGGACATGGTTATGTAGTCTTCCCGCATGCTCTAGACTCTTTTTTTATTCCTGGGGTGCTCATTTTTGGCTTATTCTTGGTGGGTGGTCGTTCTAGTAAATATGCTATGTTACAAGATGAGATCAGTTACTGGGGGTTTTAATAGTCGGCGTTTTCAATGCTTCGGTTGATGGAAACTTGAATGATGGGGTTGAATTATGGTTTCCAGCCATCATGAAGTTCATCGGGGACATGATCGTCGAGAACGGATTCAGAAGTGATGACGTGGCGAACGCAGAAGCTGCCGCTGCGACTGATGTCGGTGGGAATTGAAACACCTGAATTTTTGATTGAAAACGTGAATATCAATCAATATTTTTTCTCGGAATTTTTCAAACAAGAAATTTTTGTGAAATACAAAAAACGTGATGATTGAAGTAACTTTTGGGAATATGTGGCATTTTCAGAAACGTAGCATTTACACGTGGCATTTTCAGAAACGTGGAATTTTCAGAAACGTTGAATTTCCAGAAACGTTGCATTTACACGTGGCATTTTCAGAAACGTTGCATTTACACGTGGCATTTTCAGAAACGTAAAATTTGACGTGGTTTTTCGAGAAAATTGAAAAAACTAACATGAGGCTGTCCTGGTGTTCCTTTTGGCGTCGCTATTGGTGACCTAAACGGGCTGTGTGCAAAGATAGGGCTCATTTGTGGCCCGTACAGGCTCGCTGACATGATTGTCGCGTATAGTTGAGCCGGTGTGATGTGATTCGGACTGTTCTGTAGAAGAAGCAGTGGGCTGAACGCCGGCATCTGTGGCATGGTCGCAGGGAGATTCGTTGTTGCCGTTAGATTCAGTGGATTCGGCTTGGATCGTTTCGCGCCAGTTGATGGCGTCGATTCGCTTAGTTGTCTTTTGTTGCTCGACTCCGTGCTGGCTGGTCGGCTTGGTCCGGGTGGACTATGGGCTGCCGCTTGGCATGAGCTCGATGATGATGCAGGTGAACAAGTGCTGAAAAAACTCGCTTTAAATCAGTTTGAAGGCCTGTATCTTTGGAACTAAACCTCAGAATCTTATGACTTTAGTTTGTCCCAATTCAAAATTTTCTGAACACTACAGTAACTCAAATTTGATCTACTCAATGTGGTCTACATTTCTGTTCGCAAAAACCAATTGTTGTTCATTAATACGATCGTAAATCGACAATTGAAGACGCAGCGAGAACTCACCTTTCAGAAGGGGAAGGTGTTGAAGTACTCTGTTGGTTGTTGTTTATTAGGCTCATCGCCGAGAAGTTGGCTGCTTTCGTGAATGCAGATGGCGAGAATGAATCTGGAATTGTGCATATTGTCGTGGGTGTGTTTGCACTGAGAACTCACCATTCTCCTCTTTAATGTTAGTTTCAACTTTGACCGGATGGAATGGAGTTTGGCTGCCTTCAAGTTGGACGAATCTGTACACGAACTTTTGACCGATGACCTGAAAGGGATACTGTAAGTGGGCGGTTACTGTAGGTGTTCTTACCTTCTTGATGATATTCTTCTCGTAGTAGTATCTCAGCGCTCTGGAGAGCTTATCGTAGTTCATGTTGGGTTTCGACTTGCGTTGGCCCCATAGTCTGGCGACTGCTTCAGCATCGATCAACTGAAATTGATTGATTTTGTAACTTGACTTCCAGAAGGTTCACTATGTAAGACTATGTTAATCCTATTCAAAATTATTTCAGCACTTTTGTTCATGTAAGATTTTGAGACAAAAAATTTTTGGGCCAAAAGTTGAAAAAAAAATCTTCAAAACAAAGAAAAATCATAGGTTTAAGATTCTGAGCCTCCTGAAGTTACAGGCCTTCAGAGTCGACGTCAAGAATGGCTCAACTTCACAAACTCAAATTTCCGAATAGTTCTGGATTAATGGCCAACAGAAATGGAATCAGCGTTGTCGGTTTTATAAATGACGAGAGTTTCAAACAGATCGGAGTCAAAAAATGTTTGGGTCAAAAATTGAAAAATCCGTAGGCCTATGGATTTTTTTCGGGTTTTGTTGAGATTTTGATTGGTGTTGACCATGAATTTTTCCGATTCAATTATCGTTTTCAAAACAAACAAAATTCATGATATTCTAAGCCTCCATTCTGAAGTTACAGGCCTTCAGTCGACTTCGCTTCATATAGTAAAAAAAAATGCTCTTCAGGTTCAGAATTTCTTACCTTGAATTCTCCGTCGTTGGTCTTAGTCCAGGAAATGATATTCCCATGCTTGTCGTTGACCAGAAGTTCCAGAAGGAATTGCCAAAGGGTTATGTTGGAGTCGGTCGCTAGTTTGTCATCTGATGACATCGATGGGATCTCAGGGCAAAACGACATGTCGTCGGGCTCTTCTGCTTTGACTGAAAAACTATTTTAATTAATTAGCGGAAGTGGGAATTAATCGATAATGAGTATTGACATCTTCCGATGTGAAGACATGCGATGAACGAAGGAGGGGGAGAAGGGGGAGGCTGGGTGGAACCTGTTTCCCATCATCATGGTTAAAGTTCTTGGTAATCAGTTGATATTAAAGAGTTGAAAATTTTGTGATATAAAAATTATACTGTATTCACCGAGACTCTGAAAAAAGCTTTTTTTCTGGAAATATTTCACTGTTTTTGGCAATATTCAAATAAGGCTCTTGAAACATTAAAAAATACTACTGTATTTGGCAAGACTGTAAAAAACTCTTTTTGAGAAATAAATAAAAAAATACTACTGTTTTTGGCAATATTCGAATAAGGCTCTTGAAACATGAAAAAAACATTTTAAAAACTACTGTATTTGGCAAGACTCTGAAAAAGGGAGAAAAAAATTGAAAAAATACTACTGTACTCGGCGAAATTCCAAAAAAAAGCTTGAAATTAAAAAAAATCTTTTTGAAAGAATATGATACAAGAACTACTAAGAAGAAGGCACTTTTTTGTTCTGATTATAACTCCTGGCCTTATGAAAGATCCTATATGGATTATTCGAAAGAGCGGAACCTAACGTTTCAGCGTAGCGAGTGAAACCTTCTTGGTCAGAATCGAACCGGAAGAATCAAGCACGACACATGCCAACCGACCTCAACAACAAT
>OZ022253.1:674206-684206 GCA_963978915.1 Caenorhabditis parvicauda
ATATCAGAACTTGCAGAACTTCTAGGTTGATATATACCAAAAAACGTCAGAGTTCGTATCTTTATGGACGGTAAAGTAGATGTTACTTATTCAGAAAAAATCGAATTCTAAAGAAATCTTCCCAACCCAATCAGTTAGGTTTGTACTAGTCTATATGCCAAAAGATGTCAGAGTTCGTATCTTCATGGACGGTAAAGTAGATGTTACTTATTCAGAAAAAATCGAATTCTAAAGTGTCTTCCCAACCCAATCAGTTAGGTTTGTACTAGTCTATGGATGTCAGAGTTCGTATCTTTATGGACGGTGAAGTAGATGTTACTTATTCAGAAAAAATCGAATTCTAAAGTTTCTTCCCAACCCAATCAGTTAGATTTGTACTAGTCTATGGATGTCAGAGTTCGTATCTTTATGGACGGTAAAGTAGATGTTACTTATTCATTAAAAAAATCAAATTCTCTAGTATTTTCCCAACCCAATCGGTTATATTTGTACTAGTCTATATGCCAAAAGGTGTCAGAGTTCGTATCTTTATGTACGGTAAAGTAGATGTTACTTATTCAGAAAAAATCGAATTCTAAAGTATCTTCGCGACCCAATCGGTTAGATTTGTACTAGTCTATATGCCAAAAGATGTCAGAGTTCGTATCTTTATGGACGGTAAAGTAGATGTTACTTATTCAGAAAAAATCGAATTCTAAAGTATCTTCGCGACCCAATCAGTTAGATTTGTACTAGTCTATGGATGTCAGAGTTCGTATCTTTATGGACGGTGAAGTAGATGTTACTTATTCAGAAAAAATCGAATTCTAAAGTATCTTCCCAACCCAATCAGTTAGATTTGTACTAGTCTATATGCCAAAAGATGTCAGAGTTCGTATCTTTATGGACGGTACTGCATTAATTTAAATCACAAAATTTTCGAGGGATCAAGAAAAGGACGTGTTTACAGAGGCCAAGAAAAGAAGGTAATTTTAGCGGTTCTCGAGGGGTGAGAATCAATCAACTCTATCTTATCATAACATCTGGAGTGTCGTGCGATAGGTGCGCGGACCTAGTGAGAGTATCACTTTCTTCTTTCCGCCTCGGGATCCGGCCGAGACGAGAGAGAGAGAGAGAGAGAGAGAGAGAGAGAGAGAGAGAGAGAGAGAGAGAGAGAGAGTTAGAGAGAAAGAGAAATGAGCGTGAAAATTGATGCTAAATGCGGGTGTTGCATACAGTATACTCGAGTAAGAAGACGTCTTTGATGTTCACCGACATTTGTCAGCTGGACAAAAAAGCAAAAAAAGATGGGCCGAACCGGGGATTGAACCCGGGACCTCTCGCACCCAAAGCGAAAATAATACCACTACACCATTCGGTCGCCAAAATTTCACATTAGATCTAGCGCTTGACGATGTTTTTTCTATTGATAGGAAAGAAGTTAATCAACACTGTTATCCGTAAACTGAACAAAACACAAAAAGATGGGCCGAACCGGGGATTGAACCCGGGACCTCTCGCACCCAAAGCGAGAATCATACCACTAGACCATTCGGCCGACGAAAACTTTGTTTAAGGCGGGTGCCCTGCGGCAGCTTCTCGCTTTCTTTTTCTATTAAAACCAGAGAAACGGCTTTTAGGGTACATTTCGAATGGGTGACATAGGGTCGGATATGATATGTCTATCGTTCACAGGCTCAGCTAATTGGATTATCTCTTGAGCAAACACCATCCACACCATAATTGGTGAAGGGGTCGAGTTGCGCGATTTTGGTGGTGGTGAACTCTTGGTGACACGCGCTACGAAAGTAAAACTTTAGTTTTTTGTATTTGATAGCTCTTCTCCTCCTGGATAAAAGTTAAGAAGAAACAAAACTTTAAAAAAAGTGAAAAACGGCTTTTTGACCTCCCATTTGTTGTTTTTCATAATTAGATCAAAAAATATGTACATGACGTCACGACACAAGGTCGATTCCTGCCCTCTTCCTTTCCATTTTTACTTTAAAAAAAGTTTTTTTCTGTAACACTAGAAGTTAATACGACAAGTGCGACTGGGAAGAGTTTTTTTGCAAAAATGAAACAGGATTTTTGATCAATCTACCCAAGTCATCATAAATATCACAATGGTCATAATAGAGATGCACCATGGTGTTTTATGGTCCACCATTGGTGCCACACACTTGGCCTAACAAAAATTCCATCACTCAGTTTTACAATCTCTCCCATACAATTGTTGATCTGGGCAATAAACGGTTGGTGGTGGTGGTGGTGGTGCACCCACTTTTGGTGTTCTTTGGAAGAAAAAAACTCATCTCAATGTTTCGGGGTGATTGATTGGTCTAATTAATGACTGAAAGAGGTGGAGAGGGAGAAAAAGACAAATCGGAACCGTTCACACATTTCAAAGTTGCAATGGAAAAGAATGGAGAGAAGACATTGTGGTTCTGTCTGATCTGACTGCTTGAGCTACGTTGACACGGGTAGTAATAAGACTTTTTTTCAATTTGAGCTATGTCCGATCTGTCATCTCAAGTTATGCTCGCGCGGATTAGTGCTAAACTTCATCAACTTGCTCTTTCTTACAGAAAATCTTACAGTTAGATTCTTACTGTCCGATCTGTCATTCTGAGCCATGCTGAGGAGGGATAGTGTTAAAACCTGATGACAACTTACTTTCGCAGTTATCTCACAGAAAAGTTCTAATAAATGCTCACTGTCCGATCTGTCCTCTCAAGCTGTGTTCGCGCGGGTTAGTACTAGAATTCAACTGATGAAACCTCTCTATTACAAAAAGCGGAAGCAGGAAAAGAGGAAAAGAAAGTCGAACTGAATCGTAACGGAATCTCTGATCTGTTTGCCAGAGAAAAGTTCTAACAAATGCTCACCGTCTGATCTGTCCTCTCAAGCTGTGTTCGCGCGGGTTAGTACTAGAATCCAACTGATGAAACCTTTCTATTACAAAAAGCGGAAGCAGGAAAAGAGGAAAAGAAAGTCGAACTGAATCGTAACGGAATCTCTGATCTGTTTGCCAGAGAAAAGTTCTAATAAATGCTCACCGTCTGATCTGTCCTCTCAAGCTGTGTTCGCGCGGGTTAGTACTAGAATCCAACTGATGAAACCTTTCTATTACAAAAAGCGGAAGCAGGAAAAGAGGAAAAGAAAGTCGAACTGAATCGTAACGGAATCTATGATCTGTTTGCCACAGAGAAGTTCTAATAAATGCTCACTGTCCGATCTGTCCTCTCAAGCTGTGTTCGCGCGGGTTAGTACTAGAATTCAACTGATGAAAACACTTCATTACAAAAAGCGGAAGCAAGAAAAGAGGAAAAGAAAGTCGAACTGAATCGTAACGGAATCACTAGTTCGTTCTAGGTCACTTGATGTCTGAGTCTCTTCAAATCGCGTTTAACCCTCCTCTCTCTGGTGATTATTCCTCTTGGTCGTTCCGTTGGCCTTGTCAGCTTAGGAACTTTGGGTTGAGTGGCTTATTGCCAGACACGTAAACCAGCAAGCAACAGAGAAGGGGGGAGGGGCAGAAGAGAAAACATCTGTCGTACACACTTGTTGCATGCTTGTGTAACTGTTATGGATCAGTGTCCTTTGGCGGCGAGATACACCAATGATGGATTATGGTGACTGGCGGTGACACTAATTTCTCGGTTCAAATGTTTTACTGGGGGGATTTTTTTCGGTGAAAATCACATGGTTTCCGTTCGGAAAACACTATTAACCCAAACCATTCAGCAAAAAAGTGATCAAAAGATAAAAACGTCGCATCGGTGGTTCAATGGTACTCAGGGAAACCGTTTTCAGCCAGATCTGGAGTGAAGCCACCAAAAACCTACTAGTTTTCAAATTCTTCTCTAACAGCTTCTGAAAGTACAGCGTGTGAATTTTTTGACATATAATGGTTTTTTAACAGAGTAATCACTTTTCTAAAAGTTTTTATGAACCAGATCTGACTCATTTCTCTTGGCTCGTGAATTATGTTCCCTAACTTTTTTTCATTCCAGAAAGTTTTTCAAATCGAGTTGTTGATTACAGTATCAGGCTGTGTTTCGAAAAAAATATTAGAATTCCGTATTTTTGAAAATAGTGAACCAGAAATTCCGAGAGAGCAACGTTTCAAAGAAATTTTTCCAATTGAAAATGATTTTTATACTTTTTTCATACTCTTCAAACTTCATTAGGTCTCCAATTCTCCTCTATTCTAGTGTTTTACAGGTAGAGGAAGCTATGTGTTTTCCTGATATTTTGTTCGATTTAAAATCGAGACAATATTTCATGTGAAAACCAGCTCGTCAGACAGTTCGGAAGACGACCCATGCGCAACCCATTACTCAAGTGCCCACTTCATGGTGTCGCCATCCTTTTGACGCGCGTGGTGAATTTACGGTTGATGGGAGGATTTAGATTTTGGCGGCTGGTGCAGTGCAGAGCAAAACAAAAGGCGGCCCACGGATTAGATAAGTCGAGTGGCTTGACCATCGGGCCTTCGGAATATGGTCATCAAGGGTGGGAAGGATTGGGGAAACTTGGTGGAGGGGATGTAGACTAAACACCATCCAAGTATCAAGGCCCTAACTAAGATCCTGGCCGAACAATCGGACCATTTATCCTAAGACTATCTGCGTTCGACGCCTATCCGAGAAGACTTTGTGCTCTCATCGGCAAGAAAGGCGAGCGTACGGTACAGGACTAACTTATAACCGTTGTTACAATCATGACAAAACTATTTGTTGAGTTACACGGAGTTCTTACTCTTACTTTTTGATATACACCAATTTGAACTATTCCGGGTGAATAGTGGTCACCCTGTACAGTAGCGGACAGAAGGTTAGCAACTTTTAATTTCGGCGATAACTCACTTCAAACTTGAGTTACTGTCCTCAATTTTACTCTGAAATCACTTCAAACTTTTTGAAAAACATTCGACTCTTGCCATTGGATACTGTAACTTTCTGCTCTACAAAAGTTACTGTAATAGTCAGGATCATTCCTATAGGTGTACTGTAACTTTCTTCTCTACAAAGGTTACTGTAAGATTCAAGATCCTCGCCATTAGATACTGCAAGTTTCACCTCTTCAAAGCATACTGTAAGAGTCAAGACCCTTGCCATTGGATACTGTAACTTTCTGCTCTACAAAAGTTACTGTAAGAGTCAAGACCATTGCCATTGGATAATGTAAGTTTCACGTCTACTACGATTACTGTAAGAGTCAAGACCCTTGCCATTGGGTACTGTACGTTTCACCTCTACAACGGTTACTGTAAGAGTCAAGACCCTTGCCATTGGATACTGTAAGTTTCACCTCTACTACGATTACTGTAAGAGTCAAGACCCTTGCCATTGGGTACTGTAAATGTACCATTTAGCACTTATCCACAGGGGAGCCGCTTACAAGTCAGCTGTAATTACCCTTCATAAAGGGGACCCGCCGGGATTAGCTGCCTTGTGCTAAAAGCTGTAGAGAAACTCGAGCTCTGTCTTTCAGGCTGACGACCGAATGGGGGAATAACAAAAATACGACGCCCGGACCGGATCGAACCCGTCCGAATTTAGGCTAATCCAATTGTTGTATAACGGTACGGTATAAGAGGATGATCGTCTCCTCGCCTTAATACTTGGTTCAGATTGGATAAAATTTTCAAGGGTGGATTTTCCGTAAGAATATACTTTAAAGATTGAAATAAAAACCTCGTTGGTTCGGTTCCCACTAAATTCCTTCCAATTTTTGCTAAATTAGTCTTCACACTCAAACTGATAGTTGATACGACAAGAGCAGATACTATAGTTTCTCTCTTGTCGTTGCCATGCCGCTGGATGCAAATTATTAGATGTATCAAGGTAGAGCCTGATGCGTACTCGATAAAACAAAACCCGTATGTGGAGAAAATTAAAAGATCATATTAATAATAGAACAAGGGGACCGCCCCTTTGCGCCGCCCACTTTTCGTGAGGCAAATTTTTTGGTGGTCCTTTTTTGTTTTGATGGGGGGGGGAGGGTTGGAGGGAGGGGTTGTGCAAAAGTGGCCAGGACGGGATTCGAACGCGCGTTTAGCAAGTAGAAAACAAGCGCTCTAACCACTCGGTTATCGCTGCACGTTTTTTTCTGATCGCTTTTTTGCGAGGCCAGTGGGGGCCCTCGCAGGTTGTTGCATTAGTTCTAGCGGCACTTGCATTCGTTTTCGACGCATTTTGGTTGTACGAGAAGAAGAAGAGAAGAGATCAGGGAGAGGAGGGAAGAAAAGAGAGAGCTAGAAAGAGCAAGTGGGAGAAAGAGAGAGTTAGAGAGAAAAAGAGAGAGAGAGAGAGAGAGAGAGAGAGAGAGAAATAGATAGATAGAGAGAGAAAGAGCGAGAGAGAGAGAGAGAGAAAGAGAGGAGAGAGAGAGATAGTGAGCTAGAGAAAGAAAGAAAGAAAGAAAAAGAGAGAGAGAGAGAGAGAGAGAGAGAGAGAGAGAGAGAGAGAGAGAGAGAGAGCTAAATCTGCATTTTTTAATAAAAAAGGAAAAAGGGGCTCTGAGCGTAGCGAGGACTTTCTGCTTGTTCGGTAAATTTGGAAAAAAATCGGTTATTAAAAGCTCAATAATTCCGTTAAAATTGACAGTTGGTAGTTCAGTTTTTTTCAACAAAAGTAGTATCAAAGATTTAACAGACATTCTCGTTAAATTCGGTTTAACGTTAAAATTTTGCAAAGTGGAAAAAATCTGTCATCTCGACGTTCGACGGTTTTTTAAAACAGAAATTTTGTGAATAGCCGTGATCGACTCACTTCTCGTTACTGTAAGTTAAATACAACCTGAATATGTCGCGGACCCGCCACTGTATGGACATGGAGAGATGTCTCAAGATAGAGCCTGATACGTTCTCGAACTAACTCAAAAAGTCCCATTCCTTTGCCCTACACACCTCGGCAAAGGCAGAAGACAATGAAACCGCTTTTCGAAATTATGAGTACGGTAGGGTCGGGACTCTCACAACGAACAGTTACATCTTTGTGGATTTAATTCTTACTTCCAGTCCATTGAAATTAAAGGCGCATTTCTTAATCCGTTCTTGTATCTCAAGGCGAAACTGCTACGGTTGTAAGTACCCGATTTACGGAGGGCAGACTTTTTCACAGGTAGAGGAAGCCATGTGTGCTCTATCTCTTTCATTTCTCTTTTTTGAAAACTAGCAAAGAAAACAGATCTTCTGGGTATTTCTGGCCGACTGATACTCACTCATCGTTCCTTTTCTCGTTACTGTAAGTGATATAAGGCAGATAACGTCCCTCTGCCGCTTCTATCTTTTTCGGATCTCCGGTACATAAAACACCAAACGTCAACACCTTGGCAACCGCCAATTATCGCACTTGTTATTGATCATCAGCTGCGTGACGCAACTGTTGGTTTTGTACTTATGCGCAACCACCCAACTTTCATACTGTAATCAGATTGGGGGGGGGGGGTCGATAATGATGGGGGAATGTGATGTCACTAGAAATTTGAAGGTTACTGTAACTTCAGCTCAGAAGGGTTACTGTCTCTAGAAAAAAATTAACTCTGAATGTACTCCGGAAATAACTTTTTTTTGCGAACATCTGAAAGTAGGATACCGAAATAGTAGAGACCCGGAGATAATTTTCAAAAGTTACTAGAATCAGTTTTAGTTGCTTTCCTCTTTTTATGACCTCTGTGATCGTTCAACTTTATATGAAGTTAATTCCGGAGTACATTCAGAGTTAATTGTTTTGGTGCCACTCAATTTACTCTATATTAATTTTTTTCTAGAGTGTAGTATCCTTATTATGTTCCTGCTACGATTGTAGATTGATAGGTTACTGTAGTATCCTTCAATGACTGTAGATCAAAAAGGTTACTGTAACTGAATTAAAACCATACTTTTACAAAAAGAATTCTCGGCGGAGTTACTGTTGATCAAAAAGATTACTGTAACTGCAGGTAGATCAAATCACTTCTCAAGCGGTGCGCCACAAATGAAAAATATAGCAAACTTTCAGGAGTACTATAGCTCGAACTACAGTAATCAACGTGGGAAGTGCTCAGAGGGCAACATTCCAGCTACCGTATGAAATCAGATAAAACTACACCACGAGTGTCAAACGCGTCACATAACTCATCGAATCATAATAAATCAGGGGTAGGACGCTAATCTTAAGGCGAACAGAGTCTTTTTGTGTCTAAAACTCACTTCTGACGATCACCGACTCCCGGGGCTGCATCTTGGTTGAAGGAAGGGGTCCTGATTGTTCTGAAAAATTAATTTGGAAGAGATCAAAATGAATCGGAGAGAGAGAGAGAGAGGGAGAGAGAGAGAGAGAGAGAGAGAGTGTGTGTGTGTGTGTGTGTGTGTGTGTGTGTGTGTGTGTGTGTGCGTGTGTGTGTGTGTGTGAGTGAGAGAGAGATAACTTTCTTGATATTCAAATTGCTTTCATCGATCGCACTCAACTTTGGAGTACCCAGGAGGAACTATAGTATCTGTTCTTATCGTATTAACTTCGTGACGGGGAAGACCATTTTTGAAAAACGGGAAGTAAGAGGGTAGGAACCGAACTTTGACGTCACAAAAGTTTTGTATAAATTCCGAGATCCAGGTATCAAAATATACCGATCAAAGTAATGCAAAAATTAAACAAAGATTTCTGCCACTCGATAGCGAAATTCCTCCCTATCTCGCTCTTAATTTTGCTATATTTTGATACATTTTTTTAGAGAAGATTCGAATCTCGTACGTATCTTGATGTACCAAGGTGCGTTTTTTTGATTATACCCAAGAACCATGAAAGGTAAAGTACTCAGGAAATTGAAACTTTATGAGACTTGCTAATACTCAAACAATATCTATGTAGCCTTGTGCTAAATTCCCCTAGGCTATCAGGCCTTACGATGAACTTACTAGGTCTTACATGGAACCTTTTTCTAGCCTAGCTTCAAGAATATCATATCTTACTGCCAGAACACCATGGTTCATCTCCAGAATACCATCGTTTAATCTCAGAAATTCCTCATTTCTGAGATTCAGTTAAAGTGAACTTATAAGGTCTTATGTTAAGATTACCAAGTCTTATTCTAAATCATGTCTTATACATGTAGGATAAATACTACAAGGTTACATGGATCTTATGTGGAGGTTAGCAAGTCTTAAATATAAATTTTCAATCTTCTGAAAAATCACAGAGTTTCTGTCCATGCTGTTCTTTGTACGTCTGATGTTCAAAACAGAGACAGTCAGTTTCAAAGGGGGGAGAATTCATTTTTAGAGTCAATATCATGGAATGTTTTTAGGTTCAAGTATTTAATCGATGACACTCAGACACTCATGATGATGTTTTCATTTAAAAAGGACCCGTTTTCGGGAAGTTCTATCAATTATAAAAAAGTTTAGACCCTGGAACGACATGTATCATATTTTCCGACATCGGAAATTTTGATTTTCGAGAGAAAAGTTCTTTTCATTTTTGACATTCATCAGTTTAACTCCTATAACTGGATGGTTTATAATTTGTAGATTATCATATCAAAATTCCAGGTTGTTTCATGAAATTTGAAGAGATATATGGCAAAAAACAAAAATCGGCATAAGATTCTGTCCGATACTGTATAAATTTTCAATCTCCTGAAAAATCACAGAGTTTCTGTCCATGCTGTTCTTTGTACGTCTGATGTTCAAAACAGAGACAGTCAGTTTCCAGACGACTCTTTTGGCGTTCTTCACTACGGCGGCAAGATCAAAGGGGGAAGACGGCGCCATCACAGGCATATTTCCATTACTCATTACTGAAAATGGTGACGTAGCACTTATGAGAAATGCAACATGCTGAATGGGAAAGTCGACTGGAGGGGTCGGTGAGGGTACTGTACTTCGTATTGTTGGTTACTGTAAGTCCGCAAAATCATAGATTACTACTGTAGAAGCAGAAACTCTGCAATTTTTCTAGTTTTAACGCTTAATCTTGATACAGGAAGTTATAGATTACAGTAACCATCGTGACTATTGTAGGAGCAGAGTAAAAGT
>OZ022253.1:691706-712048 GCA_963978915.1 Caenorhabditis parvicauda
TTTCCAAAAATTTCCATCGTTAGCGTTTTTATTTATCATATTTTGGACGCTTTTTTTTATATTTTCGTTCATTTTTGATCAATTAACGTGAAAATATTACCAGAAATTTCTTCCCATGATCCAAATGGTCCATTAGAGTCTCGACAATTTCCAAAAGGCTCAGGAAACCATCATCGTTCATTTCAGCGTAGCAGTGTGCCATAAAAGCGGGATCCTGGAAAAATGGAAATTTACCGTCCATTATCCCCAACTTCTTTATCGTGTGATTTTTATAATCGCGATGAAACACAAAATTGTTTATTATATAAAAATTATCCACTCCTTTCTTTCTCAACTATTTTTAGAATGATTATGATGTTTGAAGATTCAGAAGTCTTATTGAACGTTAAAAAAATCGTTAACTTTCAAATTTGAAAAAAAATCGTCAAATAAGCGCTCAATAATTCCGTCAAAATTGAAACATGAAAACCATAGTTTTTATGTTTTCATCTTTCTAAAAAATGAATACAATTTCTATTTGACAGCTTTAACAAGATTTTTTGATAAATTTGTATAATTAGAACTGAAAAAATAAACTTATTACAACAATTCCGTTTGAATTGAAAGTTAAAAACGATATTTTAATATTGCATTCTAAACATTATTGTTATGAAAATTTCTATTTTACACAATATTATTCAATCAGCAATTGTTTCACAGAGAAATCGAAAAAAATCACCGTTTCGAGCATTTTCGCGAAAAAAGCACTGATAAATGTATCGTGACTGAACGTTTCATATCCATCATTCTTCTTTTTTTCGACTTGAACGAACATAAGTGCACATTCTTCCAGAAGTTTTCCATAGTTCTGATCTACTCCAATAGCTGAATTTTCAATTTTCTTCATTCATCAACAAGTTTGATTACGAATATTAACAAAATTTTTCTCTATATTGGTTTTAACGAATAATCAATTTTATAAAAATGAAAGATTTTCAAAAAATTCAGATAACGACAATAATTCTACTTCCTGAGAGTCCAAAGAAAAATCCAGAGAAAAGAAATCTTTTTATGAAAATTTTCTCCCCATGCGAAAAAAAAACTCACTTCTGTTCAGTTCTTCAGCTACAGATGTTAGTATAGCGAAAACCTGAAAACATTGGTTGTATTAAATTTTACGAAGAATATCTTGTTAAGTATTTTGAAAACTCATAAAAACTGAAAAATTACATGTTCACATCATTCCTGCTGGTTTTCAATGCGCTTATTCGATTACATGACATTATTTTCATACTTTTCGTCCCATGATCTATTCTAGAGACCGCAGACCATTTTTTTAATTCTCGGAAGCGTTGAAGAAAGTTGTGTGGTGAAAAACTTCTGTTCCAAAATTTTCTTCCATTCTCAAAAAAGAACGAGAAACATCACTTTTTGTATACATTCTATGAAAAAACCTCTGCGAAGAACTTCAATCGTAGTAGGCTACGGAAGACATTTACAGAATCTTGAGGGACGGCCTTTGGGAATCGACTACATCGGTTGGCACAGTTTGAAATGAAACGAAGTGAAAGTCGGCACAGCCTTCGTTCTTCATTCGTCATCTGGAATATAATTTTTGGAAGATTCATAATAAAATTTGACAAAGTCCGTGTAAATCTACGCCAGACACGGCGATCCTTGTAAAATCAGGCAAACCTCTAGTTTTTCAGGTCCAAGCCAGGTTGTGTAAAAGTAAGACCATATCTGATAAATCCAAATCTGGTAAAACTAGGCCAGCTAAGGTGAAATTTTGGTAAATCCAGTTACAAATGTCAATGTTCTATTATCAATCAAATAATCTACAAGACCGCTGGCCTCTCTTATAATAAAAACTTGAAGCGCACCTCCACTCCAAGAGTATCGTTTAGATCCGCCACTTCGTAAACTGAGAAGTTTTTGAAACTCTTCCTTTTAGTTCTACTTCCATTCCGAAATGAATTAAAATGTAAAAAATCAATTTTTCACAAAAATCACTTTTTTTTTCAATAACTGAATCGAAATTTACCGTTCTTTCTTCTTCAATACCATCTGCGACGTTCAGAGGTGTTCGTAGAAGGTTGGCAAAAGACCGTTTGAATTTCTCCTGAAACGAATTATATTGATTTCATAAAAATGTTCACTTATTTTCATCATCAAATAGCGAAATTATTAAAACTTTTCTCGTCATTATCATCAAGAGGAGAAGAGACAATAGATAGTGTACACCATTCATGAAGATGTAACTCGCTACGCTCAAGCCGTTTGATTTTTGATGCTAACCCACCAAACCTTTTGGTCTTTTTTTTTCTCTCTCTTTCTTTTGAAAAAATGTTATAAAACCTACGGGTAAGCCGTTTTTTTAGAGCCTCGAATTATAAGTATAACAACTCTGACGTGAGATTCCTCATTTCTATCTTTCTTTCTACCGTGGTAGATGTGCGCATTAGAAATGATAATGACTTACAAAAAAGTGGGCGGGGCGAAGGGGGCGGGATTTATGAACCATTACACTCGAAATAAAATGTTCCACTACAAAACTGTCACGCCAAGAGCCTTTAGTTTTCGCGTGGTAGAAACGAGCTGAAACTTGGGAAGCACCTCTGTGTGAATGTAAGCTTTCGAATGGTACTTTTTAATTTTTGTTTAGAATGACAGTGAAAACATACGTCATCATACTTGTCGATCAGAAATTCGGAATCTGCATGCGTAGCCGTGAATCGCATCGCTTGCGCCAGCTTTTCCACATTTTCAGATGTCCATTCGTACTTTTCCGTGGCAAAGACGTAATCTATACATCCGGCTAAATCTTGAGATTCAGACATCTGAAAAAAGTTGCACGTAAGTTGCAAAATGATTCGCTTTCAGAACATTTTTCTCACTAAAAATGATGAATCAAAGATCTTCGATAATTATTCATGTTAAAAAACGCTAAAATAAAACACGAACAATTCTAAAAACTTCACCGATAAGTTTTCTGCTAACCAAGCATTAATCTAGCGCATTCAACGCACAAAGACACATTTCGAAAAAAAATAGAATATTTATTAACAATTTCTGTTAATCACATCTCTCGCACAAGAATGAAAAAGTATTTCTTTTCGAGACCCTTATTCGATTTTGAAATTCCGAGGCTGAAAGATAAACTTTATCATTTTTATATATAATGAAAAATACCTCGTTTCTTCGCACTCGGTCGTTCCTTTTTCTGTTGTCAGCAGTTAATCGCCTGAAACTGCGACTAATTATTTTCAAGAAAAAATCAAGTTTTTCATTTTCTATTCACTGATTGGATAACTAGTAAACTACTTCAGTTATTCTGGGTATAGCACTAGTAGGGAGTAACTGAGAAAGAGACATCTCAGAAACCATTTCTTTTCTTGATCATAAACGATTTCTTCCTTTTGAAGAAAAAAACTAACCTAAAACTTGACACGGCAACGAAGGGCTAGAAGCTTCTTCACATTCTATCTTTTCGAAACTGATGTAACACTAACGTGAACGGGAAGAGTGTGAAATTTAAAAAAAAACAAAAATTAAAACGACAACGGAATTTAGCATAGGGGCACTATTTCTGCGCTCGCATTACCGTAATCTCTTTAATTTTTTTCTGTTTTTTTCCGCGCTCTTTAAAGTTTTTCTCAATAGATAATTCAGTCCGTATGACACAACCCATAATCTTCAACAATTTCTTTAATGATAGAATTCAGCTCGAATTCTGATCGTTCATTTCTCACCCTTCGTATCATGTCAAGCAAACTCCGTGCAGTAGTTTACGAGTCAGTCGCGATCTCCATGATTGCTATCTCCACTATCGAATCGATTCTGAATCTTCTCATCATCGTGGCCGGTCTCAAAAGCAAGAATATCACGCAGAGATGCTATGAACTCATTGTTTCCCTCGCTGCGACAGATATCATTATAGCAATACACTTGGCATGTGTGAAAAATTCACATGTTCTGTAGTTCGTGCTTAGATCTATCAGAAAATCCTTCTTCTAGCAGATATCGAAAATCTACTACGTACTACTTACTTTTTCCATAAGTCCCACGGCATACAGTACCGGGCATAAAGATACGAACCTAAAAACTTAAAATCGACCTATGTGAGTGCGACGTGTCATTATGACGTGAGCAGATAATTTTCTCTTATTTTGATGACGTATGTATGTTCATTTAATGTTTATTCATATTATTATTCCGAATCGGAGATGTCTCTTCATCCGAAGACAGTATTATGTAGCTGATTCCGGAATCGTTCTCTCTCTTTGTTCCTGCAATATACATTATTTCTGGTAAGAGAGTAAGAGAGAGAGAGAGAGAGAGAGAGAGAGAGAGAGAGAGAGAGAGAGGGAGAGAGAGAAGAGTAAAAGAAAAATAACTGAACCAAATGTTCTGGCTCATCGGCGTTAAAACTCCAGCGGCACGATCGTAGCGAGGAATAGCTACTGGTACAGTATAAATACCTACTGTTATTTTCCGTCGACAAAATTTTATTCTTTTGGTTCGTGAGCGGAGTCAACTTTTCCTCACACCTCCCCGAGAAATGTTCTTTAGCGACTGAACGAAACTCGCCAAGTATATCTTCTTCGGCTCGTATTCTTTTCAGATTGTTTTTGGCTCTTATGAAAATCTAAAAAGTGAATTAATTTCGATTTGGAGACGACAATCCTACCTGATGAAATAATTCCCTGTTGTTGCAAGTTTTTGCCCAGGAGACATAGAATTCTAGAAGTTGTCTGAATCTCCCCTGAAATGTTGTTAGGCCCATGAAGATATTTCAGATGTCTTTAACATTTGGAAAAAATTTGGAAATAATTAGCTTTGAAATGATTGGGAGAAAGATGAGCGAAAGTCTTCCGCTCTTGCAAAACACAAAAATTCTATTATTCCAAAAATTATGTAATAAAACTGAAGTTCTCATCACCTCTTTATAAAGTGATTCATACACTCCATTGTTACCAAGGGTTTCACTGTGTCGACCCTGAAACTTTTCGTCAGAAATAAAAACTAAATTCCTACTTACTACTAGCTTATATAGTCGTAAAAGCGATGGGCTGTTAGAGAGTTCTTTTTTGGCAGAGCACTTTTTTATCATTCGAAAAATTTCACTCCTTATTTTGGAGTAGTTTCCATTCCCATCTAACGTTTCGCATTGCCTAGAGGAAGTTTAGTCTAGTTTCGAACTATCCTACTAACACTGAAAAAAAGTCGAGGGCCGAATCTGTGACCTCTCCTTTCAGTAGCTCTCCGATTGCTTGAACAGCTTGAATAGACATTATCTGAACGTTTAATTGTATGAGTTATTTATTGACAAGCACTCTTCAGGGGCGCTTTGCGCCCCACATTTATTTCATGCCAGTTTTGATACTCGAAACAAAGAATGAAAAAGTGAACGAACGTTATTCAGTAAAAACGTGAACTTACAGACAACTTGGAACTTCTAGATAGCTCAAATTCTAAAAATTAAAATGTTAGGCGATAAATGGATCACGTTGAGGACACGTTTGAATTTCAAAACTAAGGAAATTCGTGCCGCGCAGCAGCACGCGGTCTGATCGAATTAAAAAGTTGATGCGCATCTCCGCTTCAATAGTACCTTTCCAATAGCGTTTACATTGTTCTGATCCGACTCCTATGAGCTGAGAACAGGCCGCGGAAAGACAGTGTGACCAAATAGCCCTTTTAAAAAGCCTCCAAATAGCCCTTCTTATAAGAAAAGAAAAAGACACCGTTAGCACACTATAGCTCATGAAATTTTTCGATTCTGGGTCCGGAAAAAATTGTTGAGATTTCTACAGGAACCAATTCAGAAACGTTTGAGAATCAGAATAAAACCACTTTGACGCGAATCTGAGCCTCCGAACTGAAGTTACAGTACTCGAAACTCACGGCAACATCCCATTTTCTAACTTTTCATTGGCATAATCTTGGATTTATGATTTCGCAGTTTCAAACCACTTTAGAAATGACTTTGGATAGTTTCCGAGTGATTCGGAGACACAAAATTTCTGACCCCAAAAATTACATCAGGCCCATGAAATTTTTCGATTTTGGGTCCGGAAAAAATTGTTGAGGTTTTCGTAGACTGCCAATCATTGGCACTATGCCCATGCCTAGTCACACTCACTTGTTTTTGAAATAGTAGAAAATGATCTTTTCACGTCTATAACATCTGATCACCCTGCGTATCACACCCTCTCATGACTATGACCTTTTGGATGTAAACACCTGGTGCACGCCCCCTTGTGATCTTGGCCCTGATCATTCCATGTCTCTGTGCAGACGCCGCGAGGTGTCTCGCAGACCCTAACCTTGTCGACAATAAAGGTTACCACAGACATGTTGAGACTTCATGACATATAAGCACTGTCAAGGCTTATTATGTTATACGTCATAAAGTACACGTAGTGCAAACTACATCTTGTCTGCTGTTCTGTCTATGTTCCTTTCTCAGCATTCTTTCATCTGTACTGTTTTGTGAAATTGAAATGAGTTTTTTTTTCAATCAAAAGGAGCGGGACCTCAAAATCCTTTCTGACCTACCATTCGTACCGCCCGTCTTTGCAATGACCAAAAGTGAAAAATCGTAGCACCGCTCGGATGGGCTTTTCCGTCTCCAACGTTACAACAACTTTCAGAACTTCCAAAAATGAAGACGACCCATTGAAAATAAAACAGTTCACGAATTGGATACTTATAGTCAACAACTGTTGTAACTTCTTTGTAAACTTTCGGAATTATAAAGAAAACGCTGTCCCGAAAAGGGATCACTTCTCTTTTCGGAGTCAAAACTTCGAAGATTCGATTCAATTCTCAAGAAAAAAATAATTAAAAAAAAATTAACTATGAGTTAATTCAAAAATTTATTTTTTAATTTTTATTTTCTTGAGATGGGTGAACATTTATTCAAACAGACAACAGCTTGATGGGCAGTTCATAGGTCTCCGGTTCTGGTTCACTTTCTCGCTTCAGTTTTGCTGCAATGAATATTTATATATTCCTTGGAACAGGAAATAGTCTATGTTGATATGAAAACACAATTAGCTGTATTCAAAGAGCCCGATTTGAATTTTTCCTATGTCACGCTTTGGATCAGGATGAAGTGGATACAGCGCACTGAGCGCAGTAGAAAAGTGTCGGATCAAGCAGCGAGGGAAGGGCGACCAATAAGCATCGAGCACAAACTCCGCCCCTTCGTAAATCCTGCACCGCTGTAGATCAAACTACAGTTACTGTAGTTAAAAATCTCCTTTCTCTGACGTTTTTTCAACATTCATGTTGAAAAGCTAGTTACGATGGAAATTCAATAGCAACCGTCAAAACAAATTTGCTTGTGAACTTGAGAAAAATAGGAGAAAAGATGAAAAAAAAATTGATGTGCGAACGCGTCTAATCGATGACGGTCACCGTTAGCTCGGTGTGTATGAAAAATTTCATTCTTTCGCAGAACCAACCTTTCTCGTAATCAGGCTGTTCATGCGTACTATCAGAAGACTGAACAACCACCGATCTGCTTGGGCATGGGCAGTAAGCACCATCCGCACCAGGTATCCCATCCGATCCGGCTGCTCCAGGTTTACCCATTGGTCCAGGCATTCCAGGCTTTCCTGGGGCGCCTGCTGGTCCTGGCAGTCCGTCGGGCCCTTCTTCCGCGACTCCAGCCTGCCCTGCAAATCAAATGTCAGTTTTCATCGTGGGAGGTCCATACCCGGGGGTCCAGGTGGTCCTGGTGGTCCAGCATCTCCCGGGGATCCTGCAGGTCCGGGCAGGTACTTGATTCCATTCCTTCCTGCTTCTCCTCTGGCACCCTTGTTTCCTGGAGTTCCCGGGACACCTGCGTCTCCAGGCTCTCCCGGGGGTCCTGCTGGTCCTACGGACCCTTGGGAACCTGGCTTGCCATCCCTTCCGCTTGGGCCTGGCATTCCCGTTAGTCCTGGTGGTCCTGGTGGTCCGGGTGCTGAAAAAACTTAAAATTAGAGAAATCTGGTGCGCCTTATGGATTTCTCTGCGTTTAAAATGCTTTCTTTTGTCATTATTCTGAATCAAATTTCTTAGGCAAAACGGCGAAAATGAGAGCGATTTGAAGTGTTATCTTGTTTTTCTGCTTCTACGTACGAAAAATGGTACTTTCGAAAGGTTAAAAATGTTTCAAGTATACAAAACCAAGCAGTAAGCGAGGAAATGTGCCATGAGTTTTTTATATGACTTTTTCCGAAAAGAAAGTCAGGCAGAACGTTTTGACACGTCAGCAATTTTAAAAAAAAACGTAGCGAGGAATACTTACGTCCAGCAGGGCACTTTATACACTGCTCATCCGTTCTTTGAAGTTTTCCAATTTGAGCACTGCTCATGCCTGGAGGCCCGTTCTGTCCTGGTTCACCATTGTGACCATCGTCTCCATCCCGTCCAGGTGGTCCTGGTGGTCCTGCTGGACAAAGACTGGCAGCTATACAATCTGAATGGTGCTTGTTTACAGAGTCTCTTATAGTTAACGTACTGCATTGAGCTGGCAGGTCACGTCTCCTCTTCACGGATCGCTTGACGACGTCAGCGAAAGAAGGTCCAGCTTGACGATTTAAATGCAGAACATCGGTCCAGGCATCTTCGGATGAAGCCTGGAAGAATTATGTCAGATATCAAGCCTATCTATATACATATTGGCAAACTAAAACCTGTCAAGAGAGTCTTCAAATTGACGATTGAGAAAAAGAGAGAAAGGGAGAGTAAGATTGAGAGAGAGAGTGCAAGAGAGAGAAAAAAGAAAGAGAGAGAGAGAGAGAGATTAAAAATAAGTCAACGAACCTGAGCTTGTTTGAACTCGACCATTGCATCGTCCAAGAATTCATTGATGTCATTGACGACGCTTACAGCGAATCCAATGGAAGCAACGACAGCGAGAAAACTGACAGTAACGCTGACAGACGTGGCTATGGTGCCCTTGTCCATGGCTGCTGGTATAAACCTCTCTGCTAGGGGGGCTTCTGCCTCTCCGAAGCTAATGGGAAGGGGCGTCTCAGGACCGGTTTGGCCGCGCAACAAATAACATGGTTACGTCGTTTTGAACACTGTGTAACTATCATCGTCGAAACTGAGTTATAAGGTCTCTGTATCACCTTGGAAGTGAATTCCCCAGGCAATCAGAAGTACGCAGAGAATCTGTAAAACTTCTTGCCATTTTAACCAGCGGACGTATATCGCTAGAAGCATGGCCGTTTTCAATCGCGCTCTAATCTCAATTTTGCAGAATGAGTACGGTAGGCTCGGGACTCTCACAACGAACAGTTAGATCTTTGTGGGTTTAAATTATTATTCTTTCTTTCAGTCCATTGAAATTAAAGGCTCATTACTTAATCGTTCTTGTGTTTCAAGGCGAAACTGCTACAGTACTAAGTAACCGATTTACGGAGGCCAGACTTTTTTATAGGTAGAGGAGGCTATGTGCAGCGTCGGGTCAGTACTAAAAAGTTTGGAACCCGCCGCAGACGGCCGACCCTCACGGCGTCATATTTGCTTGATTGAATGCCTAATTTCGGTATCCAAGACTTGGTTCTTCACAAAAGTTTTTCTCCCAACCTAACCTAAGCTTATCTATTCTAATGAAAAAAAGGCTATTTGGTCACACTGTCTTTCCGCGGCCTGTTCTCAGCTCATACGAGTCGGATCAGAACGGTGTAAACGCCATCGGAAAGGTACTGTTGAAGCGGAGATGCGCATCAACTTTTCAATTTGATCAGACCGCGCGCTGCTGCGCGGAACGGATTTCCTTAGTTTTTAAATTCAAACGTGTCCTCAACGTGATCCATTTTAATTTTAAAAAATGGAGCTATCTAGAACTTCCAAGTTGTCTGTAAGTTCACGTTTTTATTGAATAACGTTCGTTCACTTTTTCATTCTTTGTTTCGAGTATCAAAATTGGCGTGAGAAAAAAAGAATGTGGGGCGCGAAGCCCCCCTGAAGAGTGCTTGTTATAAAACGAAATCACTTTTGGTTGCAGATTTTAAATTGAGAATAATTCATGATACAGGCATGAGGGTCGGCAGGTTATGGCGTCTCCCACGGAGTTGAAATTCTGTCCCGCTTTTCTTTTGAAAGTTCACAGAAAATTTTCAGCGAAAAAATATCTAGGGGGTCAGACTAGTCGTCCCAGGCCTTCAGGAAGCCTATGAAGGACGTTCAACGTTCAGAAGATATGAAAAGGTTCTGACAAAGATGTCCTGCATATTTTCGACAGCGCGACGATCAATATTTGAAAAGCTTTGGAAATTCTCTGTATGGTGCTTGGAAAAATATTTTCTGCTTTTGAGAAAAAAACCAACATTTCAACAAGTTATACTGCTTTCATTGGGAGGTCAATATCTCAGCCGCACATAATATTGTAGACAACATGGAATAATCAAAAGTTTATTAACGTTTCGAAACCTTGCTATCAGCTGGAGGTTTCTTTGAAGCGTTACTTGGGCCACTGCTTGGTCCGCTTTTGATCGGTCCACTTTTTTTCGACGCTTCACTAGCTTAACCATCTTCTTTTCTTTTTATTCATGAACCAACTCACGTGTCGGTTGATCATCCAGAAAATATTCATCATCTTGGTAAACTACTTCACGAGTCTTTTCCATTTCTTTGTACGTCGCCACATCGTCAGCACCTTGAAAAAATCAAATTTATTAACTTTCCTAATCAATTCTGTCATTTTTAAAAACATTTTCTGTCAAAAAAGAACAAATAATCATTGGGAATGAAAAGTTCCACGATACAAAAAAGTTCTAGCCCCGTAAATCTACCCAAAACTCTCTAACCACAAACTGTCTCTGTGCTCTCATTCTCGCCATTGTCTCTCACCTCCGTGCCTATTACCCTATGTAGTTCTAACATGAAATTTCAAAGTGTTTTGTCCATCAGAATAACTGTGCTTATTTTTCTGGGACACACGACGAAAAAAACTTACTACATTCCTTGCACACCTTTTTGCCTCCTATAATAAAGTGAAGAACGATGGCGACAATTGGTGCAATAAGCGCCAATGAAGTTGGGATGGCGAGGACCCATGGTGGAGTGTCTGGGATTAAAACATGCTTGAAGTAATACTCTCCGAGGGGCATTACGGGCACCTTCGCGCCACTTTTTGTTTTCTGAAAGATGAAGATATCATGATTGTAGGTTTCCAACTCACACTCGACATTATTGTAGACAGGCGGTAACAATGATGGATTGAATCACGTGACGAGCCTCGTGACCCAGATTATAAATCTTCTCTTTTTGTTACCAAATCACAACAAGTTATTCAGCGACTTCTCTACTCCCAGTCTCTACTCTGAATGTGGCCATTTTGGCCACCCCTTCTTTTCATTTCTCTTCAGAGAAACTTCACTCGACCTCTCGTCGATGGATCGTTACGTTCTGCCTTGACGACTTGCAACGCTCTCAGGAGCTTGGTGACCGCTGTTCCTCATTCGATCGACGCCAAGTCATAATAATAACATTTATTTTGGGGAAAGCCTGCAATAGAAACAAACACGAATGTTGATAAAACAATTTTGCATTTCATTTTGAATAATAATTAAAGGTGGAAGTAAACATAAATAAAGAGAAGTTGTCGAGCGGTGAACATGAGTCAGATGGAAAAGAACCCACACGAGGCAAATCCTGTAGAAAAAATGTTTATACTACTGACTTGGGTAAGCCAAAAGTGTAGGCTGAGATATGTGAGATCAGAAAAAAACCGCGAGTCATGACTGCCTTGAGGGATGTTAGTTGATATGATACCAGAGGTTGACCATTTTCTTCAGCTTGTGAGACTGTCCGGTACACAGTAGATTGAAGCTTTCTCAGGACATGTAGTGCTTGCTAGATTGAGAGGCATGTGAAGACTGGATCGTTGAGATGAGTTGGACGAATGGTGAGGTTGTTGAAAAAATAAATAGCAATTTATCCATAGCTTGGTACTATTAACCTTAGTCATATCAACTCATTGGAACCTTCCTAAATTACGGTCATATAAAATTTGACAGGTTGCTGGCCATGATCGTTCTAAATACCCCGATCGAACTACTAACACCATTGTTCAGTTCTTTCCTTTCTGATTATCTGGCAAAGGTTTTTTCTCTGAAATTTATTTTTGCAAGAATTAGTTCCGCACGATCACGGAGGCCACGTCCACTTACGTCCACCCACTTATTCTTACGGTTCTTATATTTTTGCTTCTGTAAACTTCTCCAAGAAACGTTAACAAATGCCTGGTTGATTTCCTGCGTCTGCTTGCCTGTAAGTACCATGATATTCTCAACAAGCAGAGAGTCCTCGCTACGCTCAGAGCCCCTCTCTCCCTTTTTCATTACAAAATCTCATATTCATACTTTTTAATTGAAAAAAAGTAGTTTTTAGAAGCAAGATCTTTACTATTTCTCTCTCTCACTCTCTTTTTCTCTTTTCCTTCTTCTCTCTCTATCTATCTCTCTCTTTATATCTATCTATCTCTCTCCCTCTATCCCTTCCTCCTCGCTGCTCGCTTTCACACTCCCTGTACAATCCAAACACGGCGAACACTAATGCAAGTGTGGCTAGAACTAATGCAACAACCTGCGAGGGTCCCCAGTGGTCACGCGAATAGCACAAACGAAAAACGTGCAGCGATGACCGAGTGGTTAACGCGTCCGATCCTTATTCGCTTAATGCGAGTTCGAATGCCGTCAACCACCCGGCCATTTTTGCACAACCCTTCCTCTTCCCTCCTCCCCCCCCCTCCCCACCGTAAATCGACACATAAATGGATCACCCAAAAATTTGCCTCACGAAAAAGGGGGCGGTCCCCTTGTTCTATTATTAATATGATGAGTAGACCAAGTCTGAACAATCAAAATCGGATTATCTAGAGAGAAAATCTGACACAATGCACAGTCATAACACTTCATGTCCCATTGGCCGATTCTCTTTTTATTCCTCCATGGCGTTAATTCAAAATCCATCACTACATCTGCGACAACTACGACTTCGACACTCCTAGGAGCCACTACTACCATCTACCAGGACCTACCAGCATTTCTGAGCGCCGCTACAGACAGTCAGAGGAGAGAGTACTTTGGTGAGCTACGGTAATCCTGAAACCTGTGAGTTACAGAACTCTTACAGAGCTAGAGAGCAATCTCAACCTCCCAATTGGAGTGAAAAACAATGCTGAAGTGCAATGGTCCAAAGCTTGTGGAGAGCCCGTTACGGTAATTTTTTCGAAGGTTACTGTAAAATTCGACTTTTTTTGAAGTGTAAAAAAATGCCGCGCAGCAGCGCGCGGATTAATTGAATTGCGCATCTCATATGAGCTTATGAGCCTATGAGCCTTTGTCTATTAGCCTGTGAGCATATGAGCTTATGAGCCTATAAGTCTATGAATCTATAAGCCTATGAGCCTATGAACCTATGAGCCTGTGAGCCTATGAGCTTATGAGCCTATAAGTCTATGAATCTATAAGCCTATGAGCCTATGAACCTATGAGCCTGTGAGCCTATGAGCTTATGAGCCTATAAGTCTATGAATCTATAAGCCTATGAGCCTATGAACCTATGAGCCTGTGAGCCTATGAGCTTATGAGCCTATAAGTCTATGAATCTAAAAGCCTACGAGCCTATGAGATTATGAGCCTATGAGCCTACGAGCCTATGAGATTATGAGCCTATGAGCCTATGAGCCTATGAGTCTATAAGCCTGTGACCAAAAAACCTTTTTGAGATAGGGAACAACTTTCAGACATTGTTTCAACAGTATCTCCAAACTAAATCAGAAACATCTGCACAGGAGACTGCAAGAATGAACGAAATAGTCAAGAATCTATCTCCAGAAGCACAACAAGCTAATCAACAGGTCCAAGGTTTGTTGTAAAATGATACCGGAACGGTACATTGAGCTCCGCTACTTGAACAAGGCTCTAGATTTCGGTCTCAAATTTTAGCCTGTCGTAGCCAACACTATTCTAAACAAGTGTACAAAATTCCATCCGAATTCATTAACTTCAACGAAAAAGTGGGGGAGAGTGACTACGACCACAGAGGATCAACGCAAAAGTGGGGGAAAGTGACTGCGATCACAGAGGATCAACGCAAAAGTGGGGGAGAGTGACTGCGACCACAGAGGATCAACGCAAAAAGGGGGAGAGTGGCCGCGACCACAGAGGATCAACGCAAAAAGGGGGAGAGTGGCCGCGACCACAGAGGATCAACGCAAAAAGGGGGAGAGTGGCCGCGACCACAGAGGATCAACGCAAAAAGGGGGAGAGTGGCCGCGACCACAGAGGATCAACGCAAAAAGGGGGAGAGTGGCCGCGACCACAGAGGATCAACGCAAAAAGGGGGAGAGTGGCCGCGACCACAGAGGATCAACGCAAAAAGGGGGAGAGTGGCCGCGACCACAGAGGATCAACGCAAAAAGGGGGAGAGTGGCCGCGACCACAGAGGATCAACGCAAAAAGGGGGAGAGTGGCCGCGACCACAGAGGATCAACGCAAAAAGGGGGAGAGTGGCCGCGACCACAGAGGATCAACGCAAAAAGGGGGAGAGTGGCCGCGACCACAGAGGATCAACGCAAAAAGGGGGAGAGTGGCCGCGACCACAGAGGATCAACGCAAAAGTGGGGGAGAGTGACTGCGACCACAGAGGATCAACGCAAAAGTGGGGGAGAGTGGCCGCGACCACAGAGGATCAACGCAAAAAGGGGGAGAGTGGCCGCGACCACAGAGGATCAACGCAAAAAGGGGGAGAGTGGCCGCGACCACAGAGGATCAACGCAAAAAGGGGGAGAGTGGCCGCGACCACAGAGGATCAACGCAAAAGTGGGGGAGAGTGACTGCGACCACAGAGGATCAACGCAAAAAGGGGGAGAGTGGCCGCGACCACAGAGGATCAACGCAAAAAGGGGGAGAGTGGCCGCGACCACAGAGGATCAACGCAAAAAGGGGGAGAGTGGCCGCGACCACAGAGGATCAACGCAAAAAGGGGGAGAGTGGCCGCGACCACAGAGGATCAACGCAAAAGTGGGGGAGAGTGACTGCGACCACAGAGGATCAACGCAAAAAGGGGGAGAGTGGCCGCGACCACAGAGGATCAACGCAAAAGTGGGGGAGAGTGACTGCGACCACAGAGGATCAACGCAAAAAGGGGGAGAGTGGCCGCGACCACAGAGGATCAACGCAAAAAGGGGGAGAGTGGCCGCGACCACAGAGGATCAACGCAAAAAGGGGGAGAGTGGCCGCGACCACAGAGGATCAACGCAAAAAGGGGGAGAGTGGCCGCGACCACAGAGGATCAACGCAAAAGTGGGGGAGAGTGACTGCGACCACAGAGGATCAACGCAAAAAGGGGGAGAGTGGCCGCGACCACAGAGGATCAACGCAAAAAGGGGGAGAGTGGCCGCGACCACAGAGGATCAACGCAAAAGTGGGGGAGAGTGACTGCGACCACAGAGGATCAACGCAAAAGTGGGCGAGAGTGACTGCGACCACAGAGGATCAACGCAAAAAGGGGGAGAGTGGCCGCGACCACAGAGGATCAACGCAAAAAGGGGGAGAGTGGCCGCGACCACAGAGGATCAACGCAAAAAGGGGGAGAGTGGCCGCGACCACAGAGGATCAACGCAAAAAGGGGGAGAGTGGCCGCGACCACAGAGGATCAACGCAAAAGTGGGGGAGAGTGACTGCGACCACAGAGGATCAACGCAAAAAGGGGGAGAGTGGCCGCGACCACAGAGGATCAACGCAAAAGTGGGGGAGAGTGACTGCGACCACAGAGGATCAACGCAAAAAGGGGGAGAGTGGCCGCGACCACAGAGGATCAACGCAAAAAGGGGGAGAGTGGCCGCGACCACAGAGGATCAACGCAAAAAGGGGGAGAGTGGCCGCGACCACAGAGGATCAACGCAAAAAGGGGGAGAGTGGCCGCGACCACAGAGGATCAACGCAAAAGTGGGGGAGAGTGACTGCGACCACAGAGGATCAACGCAAAAAGGGGGAGAGTGGCCGCGACCACAGAGGATCAACGCAAAAAGGGGGAGAGTGGCCGCGACCACAGAGGATCAACGCAAAAGTGGGGGAGAGTGACTGCGACCACAGAGGATCAACGCAAAAGTGGGGGAGAGTGACTGCGACCACAGAGGATCAACGCAAAAGTGGGGGAGAGTGACTGCGACCACAGAGGATCAACGCAAAAGTGGGGGAGAGTGACTGCGACCACAGAGGATCAACGCAAAAGTGGGGGAGAGTGACTGCGACCACAGAGGATCAACGCAAAAGTGGGGGAGAGTGACTGCGACCACAGAGGATCAACGCAAAAGTGGGGGAGAGTGACTGCGACCACAGAGGATCGACGCAAAAGTGGGGGAGAGTGACTGCGACCACAGAGGATCAACGCAAAAAGGGGGAGAGTGGCCGCGACCACAGAGGATCAACGCAAAAAGGGGGAGAGTGACTGCGACCACAGAGGATCAACGCAAAAGTGGGGGAGAGTGACTGCGACCACAGAGGATCAACGCAAAAGTGGGGGAGAGTGACTGCGACCACAGAGGATCAACGCAAAAAGGGGGAGAGTGGCCGCGACCACAGAGGATCAACGCAAAAAGTGGGAGAGTGGCCGCGACCACAGAGGATCAACGCAAAAGTGGGGGAGAGTGACTGCGACCACAGAGGATCAACGCAAAAGTGGGGGAGAGTGGTCGCGACCACAAAGGATCAACGCAAAAGTGGGGGAGAGTGACTGCGACCACAGAGGATCAACGCAAAAAGGGGGAGAGTGGCCGCGACCACAGAGGATCAACGCAAAAAGGGGGAGAGTGGCCGCGACCACAGAGGATCAACGCAAAAGTGGGGGAGAGTGACTGCGACCACAGAGGATCAACGCAAAAGTGGGGGAGAGTGGCCGCGACCACAGAGGATCAACGCAAAAGTGGGGGAGAGTGACTGCGACCACAGAAGATCAACGCAAAAGGGGGAGAGTGACTGCGACCACAGAGGATCAACGCAAAAGTGGGGGAGAGTGGCCGCGACCACAGAGGATCAACGCAAAAAGGGGGAGAGTGGCCGCGACCACAGAGGATCAACGCAAAAGTGGGGGAGAGTGGCCGCGACCACAGAGGATCAACGCAAAAAGGGGGAGAGTGGCCGCGACCACAGAGGATCAACGCAAAAGTGGGGGAGAGTGACTGCGACCACAGAGGATCAACGCAAAAGTGGGGGAGAGTGGCCGCGACCACAGAGGATCAACGCAAAAAGGGGGAGAGTGGCCGCGACCACAGAGGATCAACGCAAAAAGGGGGAGAGTGGCCGCGACCACAGAGGATCAACGCAAAAGTGGGGGAGAGTGACTGCGACCACAGAGGATCAACGCAAAAAGGGGGAGAGTGGCCGCGACCACAGAGGATCAACGCAAAAAGGGGGAGAGTGGCCGCGACCACAGAGGATCAACGCAAAAAGGGGGAGAGTGGCCGCGACCACAGAGGATCAACGCAAAAAGGGGGAGAGTGGCCGCGACCACAGAGGATCAACGCAAAAGTGGGGGAGAGTGACTGCGACCACAGAGGATCAACGCAAAAGTGGGGGAGAGTGGCCGCGACCACAGAGGATCAACGCAAAAAGGGGGAGAGTGGCCGCGACCACAGAGGATCAACGCAAAAAGGGGGAGAGTGGCCGCGACCACAGAGGATCAACGCAAAAGTGGGGGAGAGTGACTGCGACCACAGAGGATCAACGCAAAAAGGGGGAGAGTGGCCGCGACCACAGAGGATCAACGCAAAAAGGGGGAGAGTGGCCGCGACCACAGAGGATCAACGCAAAAAGGGGGAGAGTGGCCGCGACCACAGAGGATCAACGCAAAAAGGGGGAGAGTGGCCGCGACCACAGAGGATCAACGCAAAAAGGGGGAGAGTGGCCGCGACCACAGAGGATCAACGCAAAAAGGGGGAGAGTGGCCGCGACCACAGAGGATCAACGCAAAAAGGGGGAGAGTGGCCGCGACCACAGAGGATCAACGCAAAAGTGGGGGAGAGTGACTGCGACCACAGAGGATCAACGCAAAAAGGGGGAGAGTGGCCGCGACCACAGAGGATCAACGCAAAAAGGGGGAGAGTGGCCGCGACCACAGAGGATCAACGCAAAAAGGGGGAGAGTGGCCGCGACCACAGAGGATCAACGCAAAAAGGGGGAGAGTGGCCGCGACCACAGAGGATCAACGCAAAAGTGGGGGAGAGTGACTGCGACCACAGAGGATCAACGCAAAAAGGGGGAGAGTGGCCGCGACCACAGAGGATCAACGCAAAAAGGGGGAGAGTGGCCGCGACCACAGAGGATCAACGCAAAAAGGGGGAGAGTGGCCGCGACCACAGAGGATCAACGCAAAAGTGGGGGAGAGTGGCCGCGACCACAGAGGATCAACGCAAAAGTGGGGGAGAGTGGCCGCGACCACAGAGGATCAACGCAAAAAGGGGGAGAGTGGCCGCGACCACAGAGGATCAACGCAAAAGTGGGGGAGAGTGACTGCGACCACAGAGGATCAACGCAAAAAGGGGGAGAGTGGCCGCGACCACAGAGGATCAACGCATAAAGGGGGAGAGTGGCCGCGACCACAGAGGATCAACGCAAAAGTGGGGGAGAGTGGCCGCGACCACAGAGGATCAACGCAAAAAGGGGGAGAGTGGCCGCGACCACAGAGGATCAACGCAAAAAGGGGGAGAGTGGCCGCGACCACAGAGGATCAACGCAAAAAGGGGGAGAGTGGCCGCGACCACAGAGGATCAACGCAAAAAGGGGGAGAGTGGCCGCGACCACAGAGGATCAACGCAAAAAGGGGGAGAGTGGCCGCGACCACAGAGGATCAACGCAAAAAGGGGGAGAGTGGCCGCGACCACAGAGGATCAACGCAAAAAGGGGGAGAGTGGCCGCGACCACAGAGGATCAACGCAAAAAGGGGGAGAGTGGCCGCGACCACAGAGGATCAACGCAAAAAGGGGGAGAGTGGCCGCGACCACAGAGGATCAACGCAAAAGTGGGGGAGAGTGGGGGAGACTGCGACCACAGAGGATCAACGCAAAAAGGGGGAGAGTGGCCGCGACCACAGAGGATCAACGCAAAAAGGGGGAGAGTGGCCGCGACCACAGAGGATCAACGCAAAAAGGGGGAGAGTGGCCGCGACCACAGAGGATCAACGCAAAAAGGGGGAGAGTGGCCGCGACCACAGAGGATCAACGCAAAAGTGGGGGAGAGTGACTGCGACCACAGAGGATCAACGCAAAAAGGGGGAGAGTGGCCCCTCTGTGGTCGCAGTCACTCTCCCCCACTTTTGCGTTGATCCTCTGTGGTCGCGGCCACTCTCCCCCTTTTTGCGTTGATCCTCTGTGGTCGCAGGCCACTCTCCCCCTTTTTGCGTTGATCCTCTGTGGTCGCGGCCACTCTCCCCCTTTTTGCGTTGATCCTCTGTGGTCGCGGCCACTCTCCCCCCTTTTTGCGTTGATCCTCTGTGGTCGCAGTCACTCTCCCCCACTTTGCGTTGATCCTCTGTGGTCGCGGCCACTCTCCCCCTTTTTGCGTTGATCCTCTGTGGTCGCAGTCACCTCTCCCCCACTTTTGCGTTGATCCTCTGTGGTCGCGGCCACTCTCCCCCTTTTTGCGTTGATCCTCTGTGGTCGCAGTCCACTCTCCCCCACTTTTGCGTTGATCCTCTGTGGTCGCAGTCCACTCTCCCCCTTTTGCGTTGATCCTCTGTGGTCGCGGCCACTCTCCCCACTTTTTGCGTTGATCCTCTGTGGTCGCAGCCACTCTCCCCCACTTTTGCGTTGATCCTCTGTGGTCGCGGCCACTCTCCCCACTTTTGCGTTGATCCTCTGTGGTCGCAGTCACTCTCCCCACTTTTGCGTTGATCCTCTGTGGTCGCGCCACTCTCCCCCTTTTTGCGTTGATCCTCTGTGGTCGCGGCACTCTCCCCCACTTTTGCGTTGATCCTCTGTGGTCGCGGCCACTCTCCCCCTTTTTGCGTTGATCCTCTGTGGTCGCGGCCACTCTCCCCCACTTTTGCGTTGATCCTCTGTGGTCGCAGGCCACTCTCCCCCACTTTTGCGTTGATCCTCTGTGGTCGCAGTCACTCTCCCCCACTTTTGCGTTGATCCTCTGTGGTCGCGGCCACTCTCCCCCTTTTTGCGTTGATCCTCTGTGGTCGCGGCCACTCTCCCCCACTTTTGCGTTGATCCTCTGTGGTCGCGGCCACTCTCCCCCTTTTTGCGTTGATCCTCTGTGGTCGCGGCCACTCTCCCCCACTTTTGCGTTGATCCTCTGTGGTCGCGGCCACTCTCCCCCTTTTGCGTTGATCCTCTGTGGTCGCAG
>OZ022253.1:712248-732248 GCA_963978915.1 Caenorhabditis parvicauda
AAAGCTTCCGCAACTACAATCGGGACGAATTCGAACAAAAGGTTATCCGTTTGTTGCTTCTTTATCTCCAGCTCTTCTGCGAGACCTTTCAATCTTTCTGACCGTTTCTTCCAGTTTCTTGCTGAAAAATACAATTATCCACGTTCAGTGTGATACTTCGAGTCAATCTTGAATCTACAACTAGGTTTATTAACGTCCATTTTGGCTTGAAGGTGATACAAGAAATCTACTGTGACCATTGACAATGGGGCAGGTCTTTTATGTCCGACATGCATTTACCATGTACTGTAAACGGTGTAAGTGGTACCAAAAAAGATTATACTTGTAGTTACGAATGAAAGTAGTACCCAGTACCGTATACCAGGGGTCATGTGTCATATCTCCGGTAATGCCACTCATAATGACAATTTTCAAAAAAATTGATTCCAATAACGGAAAAATTTTTGCTTACAGTTATTCCATATAAAATTAAAATTTTCATCAAAAAGTCAATTGACAAAAACACATTCTATAGCCGCGCCATCACGCGAGAGAGAGAGGAGAAGTTGGAGAGTGCAGACGAACATAGAAAATCCTTGGATGCCGTGTAGATTTAAGAGAAAAACAGAAATGAAAACTTACTTCAACTCCATCTGACAGATTCGACTCTGATTCAACATGACCAAATCACGGGTCGCGTCGTGCATTGGCATATCGGATATGAAAAGGTTCAAGTTGACAATATCACGGACCTTAAAATCTTCGTTTCGAGACCAGATTGAAGGGACATACCGTAGTCACATGGGGTGAGCAGATGAAAATGATCGAATCACCGCCATTGACAGGAACCATTTCACCTCAATTTATACAGTTTTTCGGTTTCTGGTTGATTTAACCTTTCAGAACAAGTGGTTGTTGAAGTGCTTTGCTGGTTTCAATACTATGATTCTCAACTTCGCTCCGTTTATTTGGCACTTTGACTTGGAAGATGAAGAGGGTGTTCAAGTAACTAACAATGTTCTTGTAGGTCAACTGAAAGATAAACTCGTGCAATGCGTACAGACGGTGCGTACCTGGATGTCAGACGGCTGAACTAGCTGGAGAAGATCACCGACTTTCAGTGTTTTCTTGTTTTCGAGGTCGTATTCCTTCAGGAGATAACCTCCTGCGAAAAAATACGTTCAGAGTTAAAATTCAACACGTACCAATGTGCTCGATCACCATTTGCTTGTTGAAACAGACATGATAGGGAAAAATGTGCTTGAAGTCACGAAGATTGACCGGGACTACAGTATCCTGAAGATTACAGTATCCTACCTCCGGAAAATAATAAATGGGATTTAAAGATTATGTCTTCATGCTCTTTATAGCACATTCAAATGTGATTGATTACTATTCTTCCCTTTTGAAACAAGCAGAAAGTCCTCGCTACGCTCAGAGCCCCTTTTTTCATTACAAAAATGGAGAGAAAATCTCTCTCTCTCTCTCTCTCTCTTTCTTTCTTTCTTTCTCTCTAACTCTCTCTTTCTCCCACTTGCTCTTTCTACCTCTCTTTTCTTCCCTCCTCTCTCTGATCTCTTCTCTTCTTCTTCTCGTACAATCCAAATGCGTCGAACACTAACGCACGTGCGGCTAGAACTAATGCAACAACCTGCGGGGGCCCCTAGTGGTAACGCAAAAAGCTATCAAAAAAACGTGCAGCGGTGACCGAGTGGTTAACGAGTCTGATTTCTACTCGCTCGACTCGCGTTCGAATCCCCTCTCGGTCAGTTTTGCACAACCCCTCCCTCCAACCCTCCCCCCATCAAAACAAAAAAGGACCACCCAAAAATTTGCCTCACGAAAAAGGGGGCGGTCCCCTTGTTCTATTATTAATATGATGTCTAATCTTTTAATGACATTCGGTGTACATTTAAGTACTCTTCGAACTCATCTCAGACACGCCTAATGGAATTCAAAGGTGCCATAAAGATATCTCAGATGTCTTTAACATTTGGAAAAAATAATGACATTTAAAGATGCCATAAAGAAATTTAAATGGTCTTTAAAGATTCTTACGGCACCTTTAAATCACATTTATTTTTTCCGGAAACGCTTTTACCGCTCGATTTTTGTTGTCTTATGATTCAACCCTTTTTCTGTTCCTCTTTTTAAGCATAAAAATCATATAAAATACCTATGGGTCATGCCATGGATTTTTCATCAAGTCATAGCGAACAAATCAAAAACTGCATACTTCTTCTAACCAAAATATTGAACACGTTGAAATAAGAAATTTGACGTGAGAATCTTCATTTCCCTCTTTCTACTTGCTAGATGTACACATTAAAAATGAAAATGTATCAAAAACTTGCTTCGCGAAAAGTGGGCGGGCTTTAATTTTCAAATTGAACCGCGCGTTGATACGCGGCACTTTCTTAGGTTTGTGACCGCTTCGACATTGGACAATTCATATTCAGATACAGTACTGTTCATGATCTTTTGCTATGGAATAGATCATGACAAGTTTGAACCACGATATTTAGTGCATATCACTCGAACCACTTGACGGATCTTCTAGGTGCTGGTTTTTATCAAGATCCTGGGTCCTAAACCAATCAGACGTTAGGCACAAACTGTCACGAAAAGAATTGTAACAACATATGTTAACTTTTTATAACAGTTCTTCACTATCTACTACCGATTTCAGTGAGTGAGGCTGTGGAATCATGAATATCAATTTTTCCTGTTTTCCGTTCTGATTTCAGAAATATGGTCATTTTGTTCGAATCATGATCATAGTTGTATCAACAACGTCTGATACGCTCAAAAACACATTCTCTGAGAGTTTCAGACCGATTCGATGCGTTTGAGAAGAATAATGACTAAAAAGTGGAATGCGCAAAAGATTATGAACAGTAACTCTAACCGGTGGAAGCTCGACTGCCCCATCAGCTCCTTTGAAGTCTTTGAACTTGTGGGCAAGACGTTTCCCCTTCTTATGATTTTCATCTGGTTCAATAGAGAAAATCACATGCTCAACCATGCCACTTCTACGACGTTCTTGATTTCTTTCCAGCATCGAAACCTGACAGAGCAGCTTTTTTGATCATGAGGGGTTCACTAACTCACTTTCACATCCATATCGAACAGTATTTTTGCCGTTTTTCTCACAAGACCTGAAATTTCATGTTATAATCTTCTCTTCCCTCATTCAACCAACCTTTGACAATAGAGAAAAGGCCCTGACGGAAAGAGAAGTAGTGGAGCTTCAGTCCGTCCGAAAAATCTTCACATTGGAAAGTTGGACCCTTCATTTCAGATTTAAAAGCGATCTGGTCGATGAAGTAGTGGAGACTGTTCAGGTTATTCAAGAAGTCCTGAAATATTATTTTTGAAACATTCATTTTGCAAATCGCAGCCAACAGCAATTTTTTTCTTATTAAACTTCGGTAAGGTAAGGGGTACAACTTTTGTGAAGAACTAAGTCTCGAAGATGCAAGTACACATGATTCTATCACAAATCTCCAGCGATAGGCTCTAAAATCAATCTGTAACACATCTCCCTGCTTACTGCTTAAGTTTATAATCTGTTGTAACATCCGAATCCGACGACGTCGTCGGTGACATCGTAGGTGACGTCGTCAAAAAAAATTTTTTTTTGAAAATTGAAAATTCTTTCTGAATTCATTTTAGAATCTGACATATGATTCTGACGTCGTCAATGACGTCATCGAAAAAAATTTTTTTGAAAATTGAATTTTTTCTGAGGAGAACAAGTTTTTTGAAGGGCCAAGTCTCTCGACTCCCTCACTTCTGTGCAAAAACGGAAGTGAATATAGAGCCATTTTTAAATGATTTCATCACTATTCATCAACCAAAATTCAAACAGTGTTTCCTGGTTTCTGATTTCTAAAAGACCTGCGTCAACGATCTCATTAATAATTCGACATTCGTGTCTCAAAAAAAGGCAATACGCTCGAACTATGACCATCTGCGTGGGAGTTTGGCCCCCTTATTACATATAGTTTATTCCGTAAGGCGGACAAAGTGAGAACAAGAAGAAAATTGGATGAATAAAAACGAATAGGATATCTATTGTAAAAATAAGCTATCTGGGGAATGGTCTGGTGATGGGAGGATAGGATAATACTACTTGGCGTGTGAAAAGGCGGGAAGAAGGAGAGAAAGAAAAGAGAGTATGATATACAAGAAGTTTAGAGTGGATGAAGAAGAGGGTAGGTTCACTCCAGAGAAGGTAGAAGACTTTCTGTTATAATTTGGTGTCAGCGATTCATATTGCAAGGTACTTATTCTGGTGATAACAAACCTGAAGATTGTTGGCCATACAGAAGAGCATTTTCTGCCAGCCGGTTTCACAAGCATAGGTTATCAGAAACTCCCCGTACATCTCCCATAGGTCGTCGACGGAAAGTCCTGGAGATGATTCTCATCAAAGTATTGATTTTTTAATACCGAGGACTGAAGCGGCTGTGCGGAAGATTCGCATGGTCTCGGTGTCGTCGTAGTAGTTCTGCACCTCGAAAACCATACCTTCTGGGTACCCAGATTTTCGTCTGAATCGAATTTTGATCAATCAGAGAGTATTTTTTAGGTTTATACTCACAGAATCTCATCCATAATTTCTTGTCCATACTTTCTGATGATCAAATTGGAAACACAGATATGAGTCCAACCGATCTGAAACTTTTTTAAGAAAAAAAAAAGGAAAATACATGTTTGATCTGGATTGCTGGGCTGAATAACCCGCGGCACACGAACATAAAGTTGAAGGCATTGGAAGCTCCGGACCTGACAATCAACAAGCTGTGCGACATGGTCGAGCGTTCCATTGAGATTCTGGAGGATGCGAAGACAGGGTCGGAAGTGAGAAAGGACGTTTGTGCGGCGAAGAAAGAGGACAAGAACAAGGGACGAGCTGCTGTGTGAACCAAGACCAAGAAGAAGAGGAAGACGGGATGGTCAGCACGCTGAATGTAGCTCATGTCATGAGTACAAGAAGAAAGAAGAGCAGTCGGAGGAAGAGGGTGAGAACCAAGGCTGGAGAAGACGACAACAGGAAGTACGTCAATCTGATGGTCAACGGAAAGAAGATCAGGACAATGTTCGACACAGGAAGTGAAGTTTCGGTGATCAGCGAAGGAGACAGGCAAAGGACAAGTTGAGGTTGAAGACGATCAACGGGCATGAATTGGATCTGATTGGACGACTGCAGTGCATGTTCACGTTTGCGGGTCAAAAGAGTGAAGGAGTCTGCTACGTTGGCGGGACGACGACAGTGGTAGACATGGACTGGATGATGAAGAACGATCTGATGGCGGAAATTCTACAGTGGATCACCAGTGAAGTAGACGAGCAGTTCACTCTCTTCGGAGCAGAGGAGATGTTGTGACTGTAGAAATAATCGACTTTGTTTCCCGAATGCTCTAGAACCCTTGTAAATTGTATAAAAGTCAGAGTTTTGTGTTAAAGAGTACTGTGAGATAATTCTACTTCTACATTCGACACCTGGGACTCGGATAATAATATTTCACGGATGTACGAAAAAATTACAACTGCTCGCTACGCTCGTACGGCTCACTTTTTGATGCTGATCCTACCTTTTTCTCTGTTTCTCTTTTTTTTTTTGAAGAAAAAAAGAAAATAGGAATGTTGTGCATTTTTCCGTAAGATTCTGCACATTTCACGCCATAATGGTGAAGTTACCGTAATCTTCATTTCAACGCCGAATAACGCGTGAGTTTTTTTCATTTCATGATTAGTTTTTTTCGAGATATCAAAACAGAAACTCACCATTTTGCTCAGTAACTATGTCGTTGGCTTAAAGTAGATCTTACTGATAGCTTGAAACCTCGAAGGTGGTTCATCAAAAATTCTAAACACGCAATCATCCCATAAACATGTTTGTCTCCCGCTCATACGTCAAATCGACGTAAAGAAATGATGAAAGCGAGCGAGTTGAGAACTTAAAACGAATTTCGATTAAAAAAATCATTTTCAAATTATTAACTTTTCCCGCGGTGGTTACAGTAATAAAGGTCGATGTAATGTGGAGTATTGTTTTGCTTATTTTTTTCTCGATAAAAATTCTTTAGAAAATCATTTGAAGGTCACATGTAACACTATCATTGCTCGTTATAGGATCAAAATTACTCTTCCATTGACATTAGATTTTGAATTATACCTCCCATGTTATGCGCCCTCTTTTTAGTGTGGAAATAGCCCTAAAAATTGTTATTTCATTCTTCGGTAGAGATTGTCTCATTCAATATTAGCTGTATTCGCATTCAATTTTAGCTGTATTCACATTCAAAATGTTGAAAGTGAATAGATTACAAGTGTTCTCAAACCTATCATCGTTTCTCATTCTCGCGAACAGATGTTGATTCTTATCAGTTCAAGGTTAGTTTGCGATTGAATATTCTAGATTCGATTCTTTTTGTGAATCGAAGACATTTTTTTCGCCCAACTTCGATTCCAGAAAACATTTTGACATTAATTTGTTGTCACCACGACTGTTTCCTGATAGTATCTTCAAAATAAGTGAACTCCCTGTTTTCTTATCTCTTGTTCCTGTTTTTGCATGAGTAAGTTCCATTGATTAATCCTTTCGCAATGTTAAACTGAGTATTCCATCCTGCGTAGTGCACATGTGACCACTATAAAAATCGATATTTTGTTGTTGACAGCGACCTCTCTTCACTCTACATCTTTCTTGCAGAAACGTTCCAAATGGCGGAGAAATCTCTCGGAAGCATCAATCCTGATGACTTTGAGATTGTTGAAGAACCTCTGAACGGTCAGTTTATAATCATTGTAAGATATGATAATGATAATTTGATGATAATGTTTATTAACAATAATAAACAGAAAAAGACCAGACCTTTTTCGTGAGTGTTTTTCAAGACAAAAACATCTGATAACTGAAGTATTTTATAGCACTTTCTTCCAATTATGATTAAAATGTTTCAGAGACAGATGAATCCCTCGTATCACGCGAACCATGGACCACTCAACATTCCCAACAATTCCAGAATCCGATGACTGATTCGCTGAATCTCCTGGATCTGCACTCGGTAACCAGCAACGATGAGTATGTGTCTTCTCTAATCATTCACTCGTTTAAGTGACATTTCAGTGCTGAGCACAAAGAGGAAGCTCTAGAAAACTCTCTGACTCAATCAAATGGAGAAAAAACACCATTGATGCAGCAATCGATTGATACTTGTGAGTGATGTGCATTCTCATCCCGATCTTAAAAAGGCTTCAGCATCGATCGGAGTCGACGAAGAAGACTTGACCTTGGTCATGAACTTCATCAGAGAATTCAAGGCGAAGGTCATTTTTATACAAAACATCATATCTTTACTAAGGAAAAAGGCTATTTTTCACATTTTGTTTTTGCGGTCCGTTTTCAACTCATTGGCAACAGAACATAGTGGTCTGAACAAGATTAACTGTTTCGTTAAAAGTGTAAAACCCCATTGAAAGTTGAAAACAATAGTTAAGTGATTTTTCTGTTACAATCTTGATCAATAATGCATTTTAAAGGTAGCATTAAAAATGAACAGAACACTGTTGAAACGCATATTTTCAAGTTTTTGATCCGCGCGCTGCTGCGCGGTTTCATTTGTTCTGAATTCATATATGCTATCTTTATCCTAACGTTAGCGCATCCGCTCGAGCTACTTTACGTTTGAAATTTGAAAAAATATAATTTCAGTCCATGGACTACAGTTCGGTTGTGATCGAAATGAAAAAAGAGTCATTGGAGAAGCAACAAGAGATTATGGATGTGCTGAGACAGGCTCGCGAGCAGAGTGATGCATTCGAAAATGCTTGCAAAATGCTCCAGACGAGCAACGAAGATCTCCAACGTCAGCTGAAGATGAAGTCTGACAGACTGAAACTCCTGGAGGAGAACATGCACGAGGCGTTCAACTCCAGTGCTCAGGTCTCGACTGAAATGACGAAGAGAGTGAGTGTCCATCAAGTACAGTGTGGACAGAAAATACAGGAACGGTACACGAAGCTCCGCTACTCGAGCAAGATTCTAGATTACTTTCTGAAATTTTGGTCTATTGTAGTCAACACTATTCTCCACAAGTGTACTAAATTTCATCCTGATTCATTAACTTCGAAACGGTGTATGAAGATTTGATTGAAAACAGTGGATTTTCAAGTGGACATAAAATAGAGGAACGCTACTGTAATTTGAAGGTCAACGCTCGGAATTTGGAATTAATGATGAAAATGACACGTTATAAAGTTTTTTTAACAGTTGATATTTTTATTTTCATCATTCCGACAATTTTGACAGAGTTATGATCAAATCTTGTCGAATCCTTTAATTTTCCACATTTTAGAAGCTTTTGGTCTCTACCGCGTTAGTTATCAAAGCGTTAGTTATGTCATCATAATCAGACAATGATTCTTAACAGTTTTCCGAAACTTTCACACCAATATCGGTTATTTTACCCCTCCAAAGAGCCCTTCAAACTGACTTAAGTTGACGTCGCTGCAATGGTGACTACGGTATCTTGTTGTAAAACGCGATGATATTGAACGATAAATGTGAAAAAAAACACTCAAGTTTGGAGAAGGATATTTTGAAGACATCATTTTAGTCATTATCGACCAAAAGAAACAGCATACTGTGAGAAGTCGTACTGTCGAAGTGATGGCGCTGGAATGAACGGAGTTTTGCACTCAAAGTGTCTGTTTTCTCCTTGTTTTTTTAACGCGCGTCTTTGAAGCGGTTCGAACAGCCCTGTTCCTTTAGATCCAAATTTTTTTTGGATAGGAAACGATCCTTATTAAGTAGATGACAAATGCCCCATGACATTTTAAAAAATTTTTCACAGTTATCATTCAATATCATCACGTTTTACAACAAGTCACCGTAGTCACCTTTGCAGCGACGTTAACTTAGTGGGTTTTTCCGAAACGTAAATAACCGATATTGTTGTGAAAGTTTCGGAAAACTGTTAAGAATCATTGTCTGATTATGATGACATAACTAACGCTTTGATAACTAACGCGGTAGAGACCAAAAGCTTCTAAAATGTGGAAAATTAAAGGATTCGACAAGATTTGATCATAACTCTGTCAAAATTGTCGGAATGATGAAAATAAAAATATCAACTGTTAAAAAAACTTTATAACGTGTCATTTTCATCATTAATTCCAAATTCCGAGCGTTGACCTTCAAATTACAGTAGCGTTCCTCTATTTTATGTCCACTTGAAAATCCACTGTTTTCAATCAAATCTTCATACACCGTTTCGAAGTTAATGAATCAGGATGAAATTTAGTACACTTGTGGAGAATAGTGTTGACTACAATAGACCAAAATTTCAGAAAGTAATCTAGAATCTTGCTCGAGTAGCGGAGCTTCGTGTACCGTTCCTGTATTTTCTGTCCACACTGTATTCTATCAAGTTTTAGAATTTTGAAAGTGTGTTTAGTATGAAAATGTATGGCCCTAGCCAGTTCACTAGTGAGTGGGATAATCTGCTTTCCGTCACTCCTGTGCCATGTAATAATCTCAATCTGCAGTAATTTTTATTATGTCGTGTATTATGTCGTGATTTGAAGGTCACACGAAACACTGGCCTTGCTCGTTATATGATCAAAATGACACTTTCATTGACATTATGTTTTCAAATTATACCTCCCATGATATATTCCTAGCCAGTGAACTTACAACTGCTCAAAATCTGCATTTTTCAGATCAGCGAGTTGGAAGTACTAACTTCTCTTCAGAAGAAGACTATTGATGAGCTACAGGTCAAGATCAACACTCTACAGCACGCCAACATGCAGCTTACGCAGAATGTAGGTTTTTTGATATGTAACGTAATTCTCTCTTTCTCTCTCTCTCTCACTCTCTCACTCTCTCTCTCTCTTTCTCTCTCTCTCTCTCTCTCTCTCTCTCTCTCTCTCTCTCTTCCACCATTTCTAACCCTTTTCAATGAAAATGCGAGACAAATTGCAATGTGATTATCTATTTTCAGAAGACCGAGACCACAGAGAAGGCGATGAGAGATTTGGTCGATGAAACTGATCGCCTGAAGTAAGTTTCCTTTTACAGGGTGCACCAAAATTACTTGCACAACTTCTAGATAGTCTATATCAAAAAGTGAGAGTCAGAAAACCGTAAAAGCTGACGAATAGTTTATTGATGATCATAAAAACAATTACCAACTGGTTTTGGTTAATACGACTCGCTGCATTGGCGATGACAGCACAAAGTCGCCTTGGTTAGGCATCGACGGTTGCACGCAGGTAGTCTTCTGACAAATCGTCCCATTACTTGACCAAGGTCTTCTTCTGGCCCTTGAAACTTGGATGAAGTTTAGTCTTGATTTTGTTCTACAAGTCCGTCAAGATGAGACAGTCAACCGGATTCAGGTCTGGCAACGACAGTGGCCATTGATCCGTGGAATGAACGCAGCCAAATGAGTCTCGCACCATTGTTGCGACGTTTTGGCTGTTTGAACTAGCGCTCCGTCTCGATGGAACACCCAGTGACGTCCGTTGAAGTGATTTTGGGTCCAAAAAAGATATTTCTACGTTAAAATCACAGAAATTAGGAGTACTTTGTTGATTTTTACACAATCGTCGACAAAAAACAATGATAACTTGTCATCGGCACACACTGTTCCGGAAATGATCACGCTAGCAGGTCGAATCTTGATGGATAGAGTTGTTTCTTGTCTAAAGTTTCTACGAACGTCTGAGCAACAACTCGGTGATTTTGAGACTTCAATTCAGCTTTCATCGCCATTAGCTTCTCATCAGAGAACACTGTCATCGAGTGTTCATAGGGCGCGTGCGCTGGAAGAGCTATCTTGGTATTACGAGCCTTTTCTCGGTTATATCATCTTTGTGAATAGAGGTTTTCCTCATACGACAACTGACCAGCATAAGCTTGTTTTTCACTATTGCTTCCATCGAAGTCTGATCGATTTTCATATCGATATTCATCTTTTTGTTGATCCGAACGGATTTCACCGTATCCTCACTTTCACAGCTCTTATCCGCTCTGGAATGATGACTGTTAGTATTCTTCTTCCAACACTTATATGAAAAAATGTACTTAACTCTTTTACTTCGAAATTCAAATCATAAACAATTCTGTCTGAAATTCCCAGCCGTTTGATCTCCCGCCTGTGACTGGGAGAGCAATGTGAGTTTGAAGGCACGATCGGCCTAGAATTGGACCGATTGATCTTAAACTCAGCAAGAAAGTGAAAAACAATATGAAAAATGAAAAGTACAAAAATTCATGAATGAGAAGTGCTTCGACAAGAAGCTGTATGAGGTCAAACTTTTGTGCAAGTAATTTTGGCGCACCCTGTAGTTTAGACATCTCAAATCACCGTCATTTCAGAATCCGCCTCGACGAAGAAGTCGCTAGAAGAATCGAGGAGAGAGACTTCAGAAAGGCACTCGAGGAGCAGCTTCACATGGGTTAGTCTCTCTCTCTCTCTCTCTCTCTCTCTCTCTCTCTCTCTCTCTTTCTCTCTCTCTCTCTCTCTCTCTCTCTCTCTCTCTCTTTCTCTAGATCTTTCTTTTTTTATAACATGGTATTCTTGCAGGGTCTCGAGCTTGCGAAAATCGTCCAACTTCCCTGATGCTCAGACAGCTCTCAGAGAAGACAGAGTATGCCATCACTCTTGAAACGATGGTAAGATTTGTATTTTTCTTGAGCCAGATGGAAAAAAATGTGAGAGCATTCAAGTTTGCTATAATGATTTTATTCATCGAAAATAATGTTCATACACTTCATAAAAATGAGGTTCATACACTTCATCAGAAATAGCCGTTACAAGCTTTAAAAAAACCAATCCGTTAAACGTAATAAAAAGTGTAAGCAAAGCAGGGAGGCGATTGAATAAATCAAATTTGAGTCACTCTCTGTAATTTCAATGTAGGAGGTACGCAGCATAATAGCGTCCAGACAATGACCGCACATTTGTGGACAGATGAAGACGCGTTCCTGGGACTATTGATACGCGTGCCGATAGTAGCCGGCACACGTCTTCATCTGTCCACAAATGTGCAGGACGTGTTCCCGCCACATTGAAATTACAGAGACTGTAGTTCAAAAAATGTATTCTTTCTACCTTTTTTTTTCCATCCTAAAGTCTCAAATCGTAACGGGAAAGTTTTCGAAGTAGGTAAACCATTTCAAGATGATTCACAATATCGGAATCATTTCAAGATGATTCACAATATCGATTTCAGCTTCGCAAGACCAAAGAGAAGCTTGAGACTGTGACCAATGAGCTGAACGCTGCACGTGAACTCAACGAAGCTCGTTCCAGACCTGAAAGACCACCACAGGTTTAGTTTTTACTGTGAATTAACTCAAGGTTGACTCGTGGTTCTCAGAGAAATTGAAGTGAATTAGATCAAGGAAAGGTGAATATATACAAGGTGAACTGTAAGTATTGGTCGATTGTAAAATCGCTGCCACGTGGCGTAGAATTCACTGAATGTCTTCAAATTTTCATATGGTGTCTATCAAAAATATGGAAACCAAATTTGTTTCATGACTTTCAATTCTCCCTTGTATGACTCCGATGATAGAGTAAAAACTCATCAGATACGGGGTGTTGCCAGAACGCAGGTAGTTGTCGTCGAAATCAGCTCATAACTTCTGGAGGTTCACCTTCAGAGTTTCCAAATTTGAGTATTTTGTAGTCTAATGCACTTTGTAGTAGATATGTTTCATTTTTTTCCTGGAACGAACTTACTTTCACCTCATTTTTGGGAAATTAGATTAAATATAATTGAATTTTCTATCTCCAGTTTTCAAATGTAGACAAAATTTGGTTAAAAACAGAATTTTTGAATTCTGAAAAATACGGTTTTTTGTACATAATTGAAGTTGGTTTGAGATATATGATCTAATAAACCCTGTTCTAGATCTAATTTACTTCGAGTTTCTTGAGGTTTTCCAGCTTGTTATCGGGTTCGACTCCCCCTACCTTCAATTCTATTTTTACCTTTTTGACTTTTATTTTCAGCCACGTCAAACCAACGTTGCTGACATTCTGGGAGCCTTCGCCATGCAAGGATAAAGAAGAACTGTACATAAAACCGAAGGTTTTCTTATCTTGAACTATTTTTGACTGAAAAATAATGTATCCTATCTGTTTTACCAAAAAAAATGTAAAAAGTTGCATAAGTATCATGAAGTTAGTTTTCCTGACACAATTACCATGTTCACTGTTGAAATTGATTTTAAATGTAAATAAATGGTTCGAAAAAATTACGCGAACTGGTTCTGAGAAAGTGCTTTTACTGTAGTAAAAATTAGGGATTTGGTTGAATTCATCCCTTTTTTTCGCATGGGAAAATCGTGTTTTACCTTACCGTGGATATTTTTTGGCTTACGTTTGAAGTGTTGTTTTCTCTTATTTTTTTTTACTAGGAATTGACTTTTAGTGTTATGCTGGCCTAGGGAAGCAGAAGTTTTCAGGTAGAAATTTTTCGCATGTTTTTGTTTAAACGTAAACCATCCCGCTGTAACTTCATCATTCGATATGTTTAACACATCTGATCTGAATTGTAGATCAGAATAAAATGGAGAGGTGGTTTCTGTTGAGCACTAAATTTTTACACCATCGTGCTAACTGAATCCAGAAGATTTAGTTAGCGCGAGACGAGGGACTCATCAGTCTCTAGAATGGACTACTCAGAATCGAAGAAATACCCCAGTTATCGGATGTTTTTTGTCTTGAAAAATCTTACGAAAATGATTGTTAACATTCATACTTTGATCTCCTAACACTCATAACTGAGTGTTCAGAGGTTCTTCAACAATCTCAAAGTTAATAAATTTCATGATGTCGAGAAGTTTCACCGCCACGTCTACAAGAAAGATGTAGAGTGAAGAGAGGTCGCTGTCAACAACAAAATATCAATTTTATAGTGGTCACACGTGCACCACGCAGGATGGAATACTCAGTTTAACATTGCGAAAGAATTTATCAATTGCACTTACTTATACAAAAACAGGAACAAGAGATAAGAAAAGGGAATGGACTTATCACATTTTTTGGGAATGAGCTTACTTTTCGGCCTAGAAAGGAGAGGGATAAAGTGAACGGTCTGCAATTCATGCTAGAAGGAATAGAGACAAGAAGCTCGAATGGTTCATTTCTTGAAAAGTTCTGCAAGTTATACAAAAGAAACAATAACTAACTTAGGTTCGGTGTCTGTACGGTTTCTGGAATCCATATTGGTTTAGGTGTTATCTGTATGAATCCGTACAGACACCGTTTGCAAACAGCAAGAAATCAGAGCCTGTATGTAACCATACGAATACCGTTTTTGAAAACAGTGTCCGAATTGATAATTTTTGAATTCAATTTGGATCCATACATACACCGAACGTTTTCCCGGGAAAGGGATAGGAGCTTCCCGTCGAACACGATCTTCCGAAGCCGACGTATTTTGGTCCCTTAATAATAATATTTAAATAAAAATACTTAAGCTTCAATATCGGCCAGCAATAACCGCTTAAAGCTCGAGCAAATAAAGGGAATATGGTGACTCTTAGAACCTGTTTCAGAAACTGCTCCGGCCAGGACAGTGTATCATTTTTGCAAAAAAAATTGACTTCAGAGATAAAAAGGACCCCTTGAGTAGTTTCCCTATGGGGTCATGGCGGTAGTGCGATATCTATATCAAAGTACTGTTGGGATCTATCACTTGCCATTGCTCGAACACGATTTTAGAAATTCTCAGATTTTTTTTGATTTTAGAAATTCACCAAAATATTTCTCGAGCGGACACTGGGCCCAATGGACGTGGCGTTGGCACCATGCTCTGTGATGTGCCCTGTGAACGCCTCGAAAAACACAAGATCACACCGAGCCGAAGATGATCGTTATCGATTAGACGCGTTGCACGAAAATTATATTGAACTCAAATTCTCTATAGGGCGCGTTCGCACATCAATATTTAAATAAATTTTAATTTTTTTAAATTTTTTTCAATCTTTTGTCCTATTTTTCTCATGTTAACAAGCGAATTTGTTTCTCCAATAGCTGTTGAAAATTGCAAATCGTGTAATTTTTCTTCGTAACTAGCTTTTTATCATAGATTTTGAAAAAAAAACGTCAGAAAAATAAGTTTTTAACTTACAGTAACTGTAATTTGATCTACAGCGGCGCAGGAGGCGGAGTTTGTGCTCGCTGATTATTGGTCGCCTCCCATCGCTGCATGATCCGACACTTTTCTACTGCGCACGGTGTAACACTTCCGGCCATTCCAAAAATGGGCGGGATAATCAAAGATGGTCGGTCAAAAATCGCCTACTTGCAAAATTTTCAAATCGAAACCTTAACTACATTTTCAATATCAATACTGGTTAGTCTCCTCGAAATATCTTACATTAACTTTCAAAACAATTTTCTTGTTCGATAAGGACTAAAATTGAGCAGAATACATGAAATAAATGGTTAAAAATACCAATAGACGGCTGCAAAGCGGTCATCCGGAGCGTAAAATTAAATCTATTGATTGGGGTCGAGCGATTCGCGCCTTTTTTTGAAACTCTACCCCCACTCGATTTTTTTGAGTAATTTTGGAGTAAGTTCTGATGTGATTGACTTCGTAAAGTATTCACAATAGTACCAGTCGTCACTTGCCTGATGGTGCCGGGCTCAACACTGCTCCGATCACCATAACACGTGTACAAGACGGGTGGGGGGGGGGTGGGTCTTATGACCATAACAGGTAAACACTCTTCCTGATTGCATAAAAGACGCTGTCTTCGGAGCTGTTATTCCTATCTTATGCTTTGTAGAACGTGATGCCTGTAACTGCAGTACATTCCGTCTCATACAGTAGCGAGAAAAAGTTAGGCAACTTTTAATTTCATCCTCAAATTTCTGTGGAATCACTTTCAAATTTGCAAATAGTGAGTTATTTTTGGAATTGAAAGGTGCTAAACAGATGTTCGCTGCTTTCTCTCTCTCTCTCTCTCTCTCTCTCTCTCTCTCTGTCCGTCTCTCTCTCTCTCCGTCTCTCTCTCCGTCTCTCTCTCTCTCTCTCTCACTCACTCTCTCTCTCTCTCTCTCTCTCTCTCTCTCTCTCTCTCTCTCTCTCTCTTCATCTTGCTCTCTCTTTATCTTTCTTCTTCTCACTCTTCTGTGTTAGCCGAAAACAGAAAAAAATGTTCACTTTCTTATCTATCGTTCCTGTTTTTGCATGGACAATGAATCTGAGATCTCGACAACTGGCTCTGGAGAAACGATTTTGACAAGAAGCGAGGTGAATGTGTAGTAGAACTTGACTACTAACAACTCTGATAAATTCCAGAACTCGACGACCCACTCTGCAGAAACGATTTTGACAAGAAGCGAGGTGAATGTGTAGTAGAACTTGACTACTCACAATCCTGATCAATTCCAGAACTCGACGACCCACTCTGCAGAAACGATTTTGACAAGAAGCGAGGTGAATGTGTAGTAGAACTTGACTACTCACAATCCTGATCAATTCCAGAACTCGACGACCCACTCTGCAGAAACGATTTTGACAAGAAGCGAGGTAAATGTGTAGTAGAACTTGACTACTCACAACCCTGATCAATTCCAGAACTCGACGACCGACTCGGGAGAAACGATTTTGACAAGAAGCGAGGTGAATGTGTAGTAGAACTTGACTACTCACAATCCTGATCAATTCCAGAACTCGACGACCCACTCTGCAGAAACGATTTTGACAAGAAGCGAGGTGAATGTGTAGTAGAACTTGACTACTCACAATCCTGATCAATTCCAGAACTCGACGACCCACTCTGCAGAAACGATTTTGACAAGAAGCGAGGTAAATGTGTAGTAGAACTTGACTACTCACAACCCTGATCAATTCCAGAACTCGACGACCGACTCGGGAGAAACGATTTTGACAAGAAGCGAGGTGAATGTGTAGTAGAACTTGACTACTCACAATCCTGATCAATTCCAGAATTCGACGACCCACTCTGCAGAAACGATTTTGACAAGAAGCGAGGTGAATGTGTAGTAGAACTTGACTACTCACAATCCTGATCAATTCCAGAATTCGACTACCGACTCGGGAGAAACGATTTTGACAGGAACTGGAATCGTCAACAACGATAAGTACGTTTTTTGTAGAGTCAATCGCTTATCCAATTGAAAATTCAGTGTGGAGAACAACGAGGACAACTCTCTGTCACCAGTTGATGGCGAACAGACTCCATTGATGAACCAATCTATTGATATTCGTGAGTGACTGTTGATTTTATCCCGATCTTAAAAAGACTTTAGCGTCTGGCAGAGTCGAAGAAGCAGACTCCAACGTGGTCAGGATAGAATTGAATGCGAGGGTGATTCTTTTTTACATATTGCGAAATTCTATCAGGTTGTTGGAAAGTCTTGTCATAACTCTTGTTTCTTTGCCGCTGTTTTTACTGATTTTTTTCAAAAAAAAAATTCAGGCCATGCGTTCGATTGTGACAGACGTACAGAGAGACGTACTGGAGAGGCACGAAGAGCACCAACGTCAGCTCGAGAGCATTTCTGACAGGCTGAATGTTCAAGAAGGAAACCTGCAAGAATCATCGCGGGAAATTTCCACTATCAGCGAGAACATTGACGCTCTCACGACGAGCAACGGAGGAATCCAACAGCAACTGGAAAGCATTTCTGACAGACTGAATATTCAAGAAGGAAACCTGCACGAAGCATCGATGGTAATCTCTACTAACAGCGCGAATACTGACAGTCTCTTGACAAGAAACGAAGAGTTCCAACGCCAGCTGGAAGTAAACTCGAGTAAAGTGAGTTTTCATGATGAAGTATTTTTTAATAGAAATTATTAGGTTGTCGATCAAGTATCCGATTTTTTGTGAAAAATTTAATTTTGCATTATCTCAATAATTCACAATAATGATATTATATGTTATTGGCCATCAGCATCTATGTCATTTTATCAACGTTGGGGTAGCTTCTCAATGCCATGACGATACCAGGTCTCGCCGTATGACTGGAAGAATTTGCGCAGTGCGGATACGACAGTAACCGAGTAGCTGTGTCAGTGTCAGTCTTGGTTAATTTACTAACATGGAGTTGAGCACTGTCATGTTGAAGATAGATTTTTGCATCGGCTCCGCGAGTAGAAATGAGATAAGCTTTGAGGACTCGTAGCTGACGAACATAAAGTTCATTGTTTATAATAGTACTAGCCTTCAAGATCTCCCAATACTATATGTATGCCACGAACGGACCACTAGACGGAGAGCATCACTTTTTTGCCATGAAAATCAGCTTTGGGAAGGTCTGGAGCAGGGGAATCGGAATTTAGACAAGCGGCCTTCCGTACAACATTAGAATAGACTGCCTACTTTTTAAAATCTCTAGTGATGATATGATCGAGCCATTGAAGACGGCGTTGAGAGCATCGACATGACGACCCTTCGAGTTTGATCAAAATCGGTAATACCTTTCGAGCGTCTATATCTTGTTGATGAACCTGAGATTTTCAAAAGTTGTGAAATGGTTGAAGCCAAGTGTGTGCGATTTGCCCTGGTGTGGGAGGGCACATTCGGCCATTCCAAAAGTGGGCGTATCGGGGGTGGGAAAACCAAGAATGGTCGGTCAAAAATCGCTCAATTGCAAAATTTTCAAATCGAGGTGTTAACTACATTTTCGATATCAATACTGGTTAGTCTCCTCAAAATATCTTACGACAACTTCAACAACAATTTTCTTGTTCATTAAGGACTAAAATTGAGCAGAATACATGGAATAAATGGGTAAAAATATCATACGGAGCGTAAATTTAAATATATTGATTGGGATTGAATGATTCGCGCCTTTTTTGAAACGCCGCCCCCACTCGATTTTTTTGATCTTGGCACCCCGTGGAGGGGGCAATTGTTGTCTAGGAAAGCCAGGACGTTCACAGCCAGAATCTCGAAACTTTCGAGGACTTAATAGACAACCTAATAGAAGGAAACTGTATAATCCGAGCCAGTCAGATAAAAAAAATCATATTTTTCACAATCAGGTCAGCGAGTTGGAAGGAGTAACTTCTCTTCAAACGAAGACTATTGCTGAGCTACAAACGGTGAGAAACTTTCTCTCTCTCTCTCTCTCTCTCTCTCTCTCTCTCTCTCTTTCTCTCTTTCTCTCTTTCTTTCTCTCTATCTCTCTCTGTCTCTCTGTCTCTCTCTCGCTTATTGTCTTTTTCAGAAGACCAAAACTACTGAAAAGGCGATCAAAGATTTGACCGGTGAAACTGACTCTTCCAAGGCGAAAAACGAAGAACTTCGACGTCAGCTAGAAATATATTCAAAAAAAGTGTGATTTTTAGAGCTTTGAAACTGAAATTAATAGGAATCTGTATGATCTGAGCTTGAAAAACAAAGAGTTTTCAAAGTTTGAAAGAATGATTTCATTTTTCTCAGGTCATCGAGTTGGAAGAAGTAACTTCTCGCCAGAAGAAGACTATTGCTGAGCTACAAAGTGTGAGCTACTTTTCCGATTTTTTTCTCGCTATCTCTCTTTTTCTTTGTTCCTCTCTCTCTCTCTCTCTCTCTCTCTCTCTCTCTCTCTCGCTTATTTCCTTCTTCAGAAGACCAAAACTACTGAAAAGGCTATTAAAGATTTGACCGGTGAAACTGATTATTCCAAGACGAGAAACGAAGAACTCCAACGTCAGCTAGAAATTAATTCAAAGAAAGTAAGTTTCGTGATGAAGTCATTCTGTGATTTTTAGATCTTTGAAACTGAGATTAGTAGGAACCTGTATGATCTGAGCCTGTCAAACAAAGAGTTTTCAAAGTTTGAAAGAATGATTTCATTTTTCTCAGGTCAGCGAGTTGGAAAAAGTAACTTCTCGTCAAAGGAGGACTATTGCTGAACTGCAGACAGTGAGAAACTCTTTCTCTCTCTCTCTCTCTCTCTCTCTCTCTCTCTCTCTCTCTCTCTCTCTCTCTAACACACACACACACACTCATTCAAATAAAAAAA